>JAEBUN010000002.1:3600000-3957613 GCA_023014365.1 Lepiota brunneoincarnata | reverse complement strand
TACCCCCCAGACTGGACGGTAGGGGAAAGTGAGCTCCGAGTACTGTCCCGGCTGAAGGCGGCACCAGCCAGACTGCCAAAAGACGGCATCCTGGATAATTTTTTCCATCTTCGATTCCACATTGGGAGCGATGTCGCCACCAGTAGTACCGAGTCGGGAGATGAGTGCGGTTAGCCACTTTATGGCATATGCACGCTCAAAGGTGTCCATTCGTAGCTGTTTCAATATTAACTCTTTCGATGATCTCGGACCGGCATCTTTCCGGGGTAAGAGCGGTAGCGCCAGTTGTACCGATCGCGGGACTGCGAATGGGTTTTCGTCGTCGAGAGCCCCGTACTTCCGGGTTATACACAGTACGAAGGTATAGGACCGAGGCGATCAGGGAGTCAATGTCCTGAGATTCGTTTGATTGGGGGAAGGTGAGACGTTGGAGGTAGTATCTCAAGCATAGTTTGTCGATGGGCCGAGCCTTCCATTTCCTGGTCAGACAAGAAAGGACAACTGTTAATGATAACGGACCCATGGATGTTAGATTAAAAGCTCACAAATCAGACCCATCCGTAAAGGCGTCAATGTTGCGGTCGTATGCAGCCATGAGGAAATTGATGCTGATTTGAGCAACAAAACCGGTCCATCGGCCCGAGATCCGAATGCTATTCCCCCTAATGCGGTGTATGCATGCAAGTTCTGCGGATGCTCATGGACTTGCGGACATTTATGCCCATTCAGCAAAAAGAACGGTACCCGCGCTCAACAGCCCGATCTTCCATAGATAGTTGCTCCTTTTGGTCACCATCAGCATTTTACAACCACAAGGGATCCGGAGGCCTGTGTTGTCACAAACCCAACCCCTCGAATACCAAGAACAGCATTTACTCCACATCAACTTCCAACCCCCAAACCAAAGTCGCAACCATCAGCGCGCAGACATCTATCACAACCGAAAAAAATAACTACTACGCTCGGTGTTCGATTACTCGACCCCACAAATTGTTCATTTACAACAACCACACCCCACCGGAGATAATCAGCATTCAGGAGTTCACACAAATCGCAGCTTATGAAACGCCACAAGTCACAGCATGTCTACCCCTGTCAGTCGGACACGCTGCAGGGCGAAGTTATTAAACCCTATATACCAAATACGCAGAAATGCTGGTGCACACGAGCCCCGGCTCGCCTGATCCTCGAAGGGCCAAGATCTGAGGACCACTGACAGGTAGCGGGGGAGAAGTGGTTAGCCAGAAGGAATCCTGGTTATCACACCGAGGATGAGATCGTGGCAACACACATGATGGACGAAGGGAGAGGCGCCAGAAGTGACGACACGGAAGACGATGGAACGTTAAACGGGATTGCATAGGAGGCGCACTTATTATGAGCGACGTAGGGCAGAGGTACACGCCAAAGCCTTAGTCTACGGTCCAACTATGATTGCTCAGCCGCCAAGTGCACGAATAGCCCTTTTAAGAGAAGCCAATATAATCCCCAATTATACAATACATCGACAATGAGCCCCTTTGCTTCGTTAAGAACCGAACCTGTCCGAGTGAAGTCGCAAGTCCACTAGGATTTATCGCCATCGAGGAAGCGCTTTTCTGTTGACGTACGTCAAACCCGATCCTCCGCGAGGTCTCCCCACGCTAATATCACTATCACTGACAGCCCTCGGACGAATATATCGCGTCCTTGGAAGCCAAGACTCTCGGAGCCATCGACACGTAGGTTCTTTGCTAGACCGGATCCGAACGACTACGCTTCTTCCCTTGAACGATTGGATGCCGGTTTCTGAAAACGTCGAGTCTGGGGTGTAGAGGCAAGAGCGTGATCGCGATCCACTCGGGAAAAATGTCGTTGCGAGGACCTGTTACCCGCCGGAGTTCGCTGGAGATGGTAGGCAGTGTGAGATCCCTGGTGAGCACGATCCTGGGCACCAGGGACGGTCTGACTTGCATACGGTCGGATTAGAGATAAATTGCGGGCTCTGACTCGGCATCGAAACAACCGGAGAAGAATGTTGAGGTTCGATTGCGACTATCGCATCGATGCTATACCAGGATTCACACTCTGGAATAGATTCCAGTGTATGTCCGAGAAATGAGCCCTCGTTGAACGTCAAAAGAGTTTCTTGTAGCATCGTTTCTGAAATATCCCAAGAGCTCCGCGTTTCGTCAGGAATATCCCTTATACCGCCACCGTTGCTCGCATAGACTGGAGAGATTGGCGCATGCCGCCACGAAGAAGAATGCACAGACACGATTCCCAGGCCCGTGAACGGACCACTACCATCTTTTTTCAACAAGCCGGAGATCCCCAGACCACAGTTTTCCTGTGAATGTTGCAACCTTGAGGGAGGTTCAAACTCGATAGAACATAGAGAGCTGTCTAGTGATGAGGGCTCGTTGTCATCGTCGGGAATGTTTAGGTCGTTGGTCGTTTCCGTGGAAAGGGAACCATGGGAATCGTTGGTAGCTTGCACTGCGCCATGTTCTAAATCAGACGGGGTGTTGCATGGGACTTGAGTCGAAGGCGTGTCTTGGCGGGTTGATGGGGACTGGTCCGGGCGAGGAGATGAAACAAAGACGAAACCTTTGGACTTGTCCCAGTTCCAGTAGCCCTGGAGTGCAGCATAGTGTCCGTGTAAGATTGCAATAGTCCTGATGGCCATGATGTGCTTGATAGGAGGATAGGCTAGATAGGTTGTTGGACGTTGTGGAATAAGATGGGATAAGCGCGGATTGTGGCTGTGGGTCAGCAATACCGTGCATCGGCAGTTACCGGCCGCTGCTCCATGCCAGCCACAGGTCGCGTTCTTAGTGAAGCTTGAAGTCGACGAATAATTAAGAGCCCTTGCTAGCTCTCTTCCTGTCAGTTTTGGCTAGTACGATAGCCTTCCTTAGCACCCGTTTCGGTACTTCAGCAGGGTTTATAAACGAGCGTCTTGGCTCCGGGAACAGTCACCTCAGCATGAAACTGAACATCTTCAAGCTTTTATCTATCTCTCTCGCCACCCAACTCGTCTTGACCTTACCTCAAGATGACGGCGTCCTCCTTGGTCCAGGAGGGCCTAGCGAGATAGGCTTCCGTATGTCCCTAGTATATTATCTATCACCCAGATAGCCCCCTACCACTAACAACTGAATTCCCAAGCCTGTCCTCATGGCGGCCAACGTAGCCCCTTTCACTAAATTTGCTCTATATATGAATTCATTGATGTTTCCCATCCTGCCCGAATAGCGTCTATGAAGACGTGGAGTATCCCCTCGTCTGCTGTGCGGTAACTGTTGAAGATACTGTGGGCACAGACGGATTGCCTGTACGGGGCAATGTGTGGGTGTTGTTACTGCTTCAGCTATATGTGCACTTGCTAAACATTTATGCCCCTCAGCTGTGTTCCCGAGGACCTTTTGCGAATTTTTAGGAAACACCAGTGACAGAGTGAGAGGGGGGTGGTGCCCCCAATTGATAAAGTTAGGGAGGGCAGTGGATCATCAACGACCACACAGTAACACCGTCGTGATTAATCAGAGAGCAACTGTTTGGCTATCATAAACCCTGACTCGTTTCCACCTGAGAGTGAAATCACGCGACGCCGCCTTTGGGAGCCCTATACGAATGCCTAAGTCCAGTGCACCTGCCTGTCCGAACCCTGGATTAGTACAGGTACTAACTCATTAGCACACACAGGCCCGGGTAGGTTGCCGAAAGGGCGAGAGTGAAATGCATCACGATCAAAAGTACTTACTCTTCCGAGTCACCAGGACTTGAAACTGATCCTACAAATAGCGTAATAAGCGATAAGCGCAGGCTACGGAGAAATTTGCAATTGGGCGAGCTTCCATTCCTCTAGGGTAATCACAATTCCCCTGTAAATCTCACAATAGCCATTACCTAGCTCACCCACAACAACAAAACGTTCAAGGCCTCGAGGCTTCAAGCTATCGAGGTCACACCCCAGATTTGTGTGGAGCTTTCGTACTTACCCGAAGCTTCGTCAGCACAGCTTGGCGCTTTCAGAGCACGCGCGTCACAGCAAACCCGCACCCCACTTTGCCGAATATGTAGCTCCATTGGTGAAAAACCGAGTGAATGCGGGTGGGCTATCTTTACCTCAAACGCGAACGCAATAGACGGGGCCGAGCGATGTGCCTGAGCTCAACAGCTCCTGATCAGAACGGCGCATGTGGTGGGGGCGGGGAGCGGTTGATAGGATAAGAGCGGGCCCGATCTATGATAATCATATTTGTGTGATGGGGTGTCGGCAGGGGTTTTTAAGCGAACCGTTGTTGCGGTGGCAAGCAAGACTAGAACAGTCATGGAGACCGCCAATCCAAGCTTACTTCACTCCCAGAGGACGCTAGCGGGTTTGTATGTATATCCACCGTGCGCGGCAAATGGAGTTTGGGATAGTTGTCACAGGGTGCCCATTCGTATGTCCTGATAGTTGGGGCGTATACTATTGGCCACAGTATTCTACGAGAGAACCGGTGAGAATGGACAGAAGCGCAGCCGACGGTGAACCCACGTCTTGTTGCAGAGGGGCTTCTCGCCCACATGATATTGAAATATTGAGTACCCCTCCTCGTGTATTGAGTGGCATTGACGGGGGGCATCGGTGTTTCACTGGATCGCCGTGTCACACAGCTGCTCCATCATCCCCCTCTCTTGCCAACCAGAGTTAGCAAGGTGTTCCACATCAGTATCTTATCAGGTGAATGACAGTTGTTTGTGGAATGGATGGACGAAGGGGTGCGCCGCTCGCGTAAGCCCAAATGGGTGCACCACTCTATTTGCCGCATGTTGATTCCGACATCATCACTGCGTATCCATGTCTTCGCCGTAGAGACCTTGCAGGAGGCTTCAGTGGGCCTGGGTAGGGTGGCTATCATGGAGGGCTCAGGGGGGTCTGCAAGGCTATCGACTGTAATTGCCTTACGTAACTGTCCCAGAACCGACTCAGCAACCGTTGCATTGCAAGGTGTTCATGTCACCAAGGCTGCGGTTTTGCCACGGGGTTTCATCAGAGCAGGCGGGAGCATGCCCAATGTGATTCATGCATGATTCTCATGCTGACAGTCACCACCCACAGCAAAACTTAGTCAGTCACATCGCTCTTCAAGGAGGGAAGGTGGCGGCTCACAGCATCACTGCTAAACCCAAAGCGCTGTTGGGTGTGGCTCTAGGAGCGGCCCTGAGCCGACACCCTGAAGAGCGCGGATGAGCAGCCAGGCCAAGCTAAGGGGGACCGGAAGTTGCGTGTAAGAAGCCGTTAAGCGACATCACGACATGACTGTGATGTGATAATAACAGGAATGAACTTCTGCTCTGTGACATCCATTCCGGTTAGCCGAGACGCATATCGACGTATCCCCGCCGCCTGTGTCCCATGCACCTCGAAGAATTCAGCCAAGACCGTATTCTCTGCAGCAGTTATGGAGCTGAATATGTCGCAGATTGCATTCCAGAACGATTCCACTCCAGCTGGGACGGGGTAGTGAACTCGAGGCGTGTCGTCACACACATTCTCGATCAATAATCAGGTCCCGTATCGTCCGCTCCGTCAACGACCCACACGAACTGACCGGACTTAGTCACCACATCACCAATTCCGTCTTCCATAAATGAAACGCCTTTCATATTCAAGCTCTCCCAGGTTCTCCCCTCTACCTTAAAGCGGCCTCCCTTTACTTCGTCACTGACATCCAGATGGAGCCCGGAATCACCCCAAACGTGCCTAGAATCGAGGAACCCTTCCAGACCATTGACCTCACTGAAGTGAACTTCGATATCAACCCTACAAGAGTCCACCTAGAAACCCCATCCGAGACCTCGACACAGCATGAAGTTGACACACGGCAAGTCACCGTGATCGAGCCTGAGAAAGATAAAGAAGACAAGGAAAAAGCGCTTCCAACAGCAGATGAGGGCTCGGGAACGATATATGTAAGCAAATTTCTCCTCTACCAATAACAAAATAATTCAATTTTGTGTCAAAGGTTGATTTCGAGCCTAATGATCCCCGCGACCCCATGCACTTCCCCAAATTCAAGAAGTGGACAATCACCCTGTTTGCCTGTTTCTCAACACTGGTGGCTTGTGAGTCGTACTTGATCTTGTAAATCGGTCACGGGTCACTGATGAGCTCTAAATAGCTTCCACGGCTTCCGGTTACAATATGGGCTTCCCATCCATGACTCGCGACCTAAACGCCACCGAGTTCCAGGCCACTGAAGGTCTGAGTATGTATGCATTGGGATTCGGCGTTATCCCACTAGTCACGGCATCATTCAGCGAAGAGTTTGGTCGACAGCCCCTGTACCTCTGGTCGGGATTTGGTTTCCTAATAATGTATATCATGGTCGCATTGTAAGTATCGACAGCCCGCGCTTACCCGGTGACTTTCATTAATGGACTATCCAGGGCCAAGAACATTCAGACCGTTATCATCGCCCGGTTCCTTCAGGGTTCCTTTGCTTCAACCGCAGCCACCATGGTTGGTGGGACCATTGCCGATATCTGGGCTCCCGCGGAGTGCGTATCCCTGTGCAAAGTTGTATTCAATATGACCGCTGATGTGACTCCACGTGGAATAGGCGTGGTACCCCCATGGGCATATTCGCCATTGTTGCATTAGCAGGGAATGGTGTTGGACCGGTCATAGCGGGTTGGATCGAAATGAACCCCAGACTAGGATGGCGATGGATTCAGTGGATCCAAATGATGTAAGTTCTAACACGCGCAAGCCTACGAACATGACTGACTCCGAGATAGGTATGCTGGCACCTACGTCTTTCTCATTCCCGTCCTTCTCCAAGAGACTCGGTCCACGATTATAATTACGCGCATCGCTCGCCGATTAAGGAAGAAGACTGGTGACAAGCGGTATCGTGCTCGAATTGAGGATGAACGCACCAGTCTCAAGAAACTCATCTACATCTCCTGCACTCGCCCTATCTGTGAGTCATCATAATCCTAATTCAGACGAACCCCCCTCTCACCGATCTGTAGACCTCATGTTGACTGAACCTGTCGTCGCCAGCTTTAGTGTATGTCCCCAAGCATCTCGTTGATTAGAGCTTAATCTAATAATGCCTGCTCAGATATGGTTCGGCTTTGCCTGGGGTGTCAACTATTGCATGATCGAGTCCATTTCGACGGTCTTCACCACTCTCCACGGCTTCAACAGTGGTCAAGTTGGTTTGGTCTTCCTTTCAATGGTGTGAGTATAACTATATATTTTGTCACCAACCATTTAGCTAAGGGACATTCAGTGTTGCCCCTCTCCTAGGTTTTGGCTCCAACTTCTATCAGGAGTACCTGTACAAGTAAGCCTGTTCCTCTCTTCGCCTCAGGAGCCAGGAGCAGCCAACTCACCATCATCTCTACAGGCGATACTTCCCTGCTAAGGGGCCTGAGGCACGTTTGTACCTTGCAATGGTAGCCGGTATTATCCTTCCAGCCGCCATGTTCATCTACGCATGGACTGCCTTCCCTTTCATTCACTGGATCGCCCCTGTTATTGGCATCACCGTAAGTCACTCGAACGTCACCCCACTCTGCCGGTCGCTTATTCCCTATCAGTTCTTCATCTGGGGCATCTTCATGACTTACACTGCCGTAACCTCCTATCTGGCCGACTGGTGAGTTGAGACCGGGTTCATAATACAAGGTAGTTTTGCTGAAATGTACTCATAGCTATGGGCCTTTCGCTTCTTCAGCCCTGGCCGGTCAGAACCTGGCACGTGAGTACTCTTTCACTCCAGATTAGCTCTCTGGCTCAGTCATACTCCTCCCTCCAGGTAATATCACTGCTCTCGCCTTCCCCCTCTTCACCCAACAAATGTACCGCCAACTCGGAATCCCTTGGGCTAACACCCTCTTCGCCTTTATTGCTCTCCTCCTGATGCCTATACCCTTTGTAAGTGTTCCCCCCCCGACGCACAACAGCAAAAAAAACTCAACTTTCTTCCTCTAGGTACTGTTCTTTTGGGGCCCAAAGATCCGTAGCAGGAGCAAATTCTGCCGAGTGGTCATGGAGGCAGAAGAAGCCAAAGTGGCACAAGCCAAAGTTGCAGCTGCAGAGAAAGATGACCAGACGGAGACCACCGAAGTTTAGATTTTTCTTTCCTTGGTGTGGGATTCCCTGCGCCACTCCGATCCATTAAAGTTTCCCTCTTCCCCTCCCCCTCCCCCTCCCCCTTCCAACCGTCTTTTCACTTCATCAAGTTCTTGGTTCTTTAATGGCAATATTCCTATCTTGCACGTAGATTTTAGAATTGAGCATGCAATGTATTTTAGCGCGATATACTGTACCTTCATTGTAACTCCTTAACCATACCCAATCATCAACGTTACTTCACCAATAAATTCTTGTTACCCATTCTCGACCACATGTTTGAATGCTCCCCCTATCCCCTATTGTCGGCTAGGGCCACCTTGAATTGTTCCCGATTTTTTGCCGATCCCCCGATCAAAGCCTAACCTGAGTTTATTAAGTGCATACAACGACACATATGCTCTCAACACAACAACAACCTTCGGTTACTACTCGTCTCCCAGTTTGGTAGGGGGGTGGGTTGACAGGAGATCCGATAACCTTTTCCATTATGCTCGGGTAGCCCTCGGGGGGTGTTATGAATTACGGCTATCTAACTGGTATGGATAATGCCTTGTTCCTCCCCTCCCCCTCCCCGGAGAACCTTTTTGGTTATTAGTTATCCAGCTGTTGAAAATATATTCCTCAACCGCGGCACAGCTTGTCTCCGTGGAGAAAATGGCCTTTCCCCCCCCTCCCCCGTCTTTTTCTTTGTTCGCGCTCGTGATGGGCAGCCCGATTTGTATTCAATCTCCTACTGGGTTTCTGAGCGCCTAATTGGACAAGTTCTCTTCTATTTTTCTTTGTGTCATTTGAGGTTTAGTTCCCGTGTTCCAGTTCCTGTTTGGCGGCTTCGACCGAAGTTACACTCTGGGGCTTGGTGTGTAGACGCGGGTGCCTCCATGCATGGTTCAAGCCAGGCAGGTCTACACACACATTGGGGGGGGGGGAGGGGGGCCGCAACTTCCTAATATATGGTAGACTTGGGGGGTTGAACTAGCGCTAGTCGCAACCACTAACAGCCGTCATTGACTTCCGGAACATGTGCTTGCCCCTATCCAGCCAGACTCCGGCTCAGACATGAGGTTTGGCTCCACTGCTGTTAGAAGATAATACCAAAGGCTGTGTAGCTCGAATCTAATTTACGGGATTCCGTGGCAAGTCCGGAGGCCTCCAAAACTCCCTCATACGACATCACTCTAGTCAAACACGTGCGGGTATTAGCAGTGATCGTCAAAATCACGCGATATGACGCCAAAATCTGGTCTCACAGAGTTATGTAATCACCCCCCAACCCTTCAGCGAATGACATCCAGTCTAATATACTTCTGGGGTACAGGTACCTGTTTCGTCTTGCAGGTGTTGCAGTTTTGCCAGTCAAAAATTGAGCGGTTAGAATCCGATTACAACACTCACCTCGTCATAAGTATGTGCACTAGACCTCGTCGGGTTTGTAAGCTAATCAAACTACGGATTTTCCTACATCCGAATTCCTGCGCCTAACCCAACAACAACTGGAAATGCGTGACAAACGGGCCCCCATATCCGTCCTGGATATGGCATAGCTGTCTCCATGGACATGCCGTGCCTCGCGTGTGTGAGACTATTGCTGTGTTTGTGTGTTCTGAGTCCAGGCTGTCCCCCTCGCTTGGCTCATTCTCTAGTCAGGGTTCCATATGATAGAAATACTAACGAGGAAAGGAGAGTACCGACATAGAGGTAAGCCCTGGACTTGTAGTTTCCGATGTATGGCTAACACGGGCCAAAAAAAAACATCGACTTTGGAATTTTGTCAGCCATTGAATGGTAGTGGCTGGCTTTTCAGAGTATCACAGCTTGCATTCCAAGGTACCGGAGAGGAGACGTAGGGGGGGATGTGAGAAAAAGGATTCGAGTGGGGGTAGCCGCTCCGGTTTTAGCTTCCCGCTCATATGCTCGGCTCCAAGGGAAGGATAAATCTAGTGAATGACTAGCAACATGCGACCCGACATTGTAGCTTCTAGAGAATCTGGGAAACACTGCCTAGCATGTACGCTTCTCACCGACTACGACGCACCCGAGGTAATACGAGCGCTCTGCATTGGCACACATCAGTAAAAAGAACAAAAAATACAGGGAGAGACCACGGACATTTTCTAGCCACCCCTACTTCATCAATTGCAAACGATGAATCTCACCCTTGCTCTTCTCATCCCCTTCACTTTTGGCTTGAGGACCATCGCTGGTCCGATCGATCGCCAAGCCCAACAGAAACCACCGGCTCAGCAGCCGCAGTGCAATTTGGCTCGTCAGTCAGCCTTTATCTTACCATAAGAGGTAGTGACATTCACAGTGTTTCTATTTCAGACTGTATTTTGGTTATCAACTCCGGCAGTGCCAGGTTCTTGCCCCCATGCCAAGCGGCAGGCGCCAGCCTTGACGCCATCCAACGTGCCCAAGGTCGTGGTCAAAAGCCATGTATGTGATTCATTGCACAACTTGAGACAGAGATTAAAATATGGTTGTATATAGCCGATTCGGACGTCGTCGAATTCGCAGCCAACTCTTTCCAGTGTCTCGCACGATTGGTCTCCGCAGGCCTTCCTATTGTATGTCACCACCACCACCACCCTGGGCGGCCACGTTCGTTGATCCATTCGTTCAATAGCCAAATGCTTGCTTGGGCTGCCCTGGCGCTTCCCCTCAACAGTGATGAAATTATGTTTCGCCTGTGAAACACGAGGTAAGATGGAGTGACTCATACAAATAGGATGAAAGACACATTGCGATTCGACTTTTCGGGACAAATTAAGCTACGATTTTAGTGATTCACACTTCAGTGATTATCGCGGGGTTGGATGGGGGGGACTTTTTATTCGGCTAACACTAGCTAATCGATGTCCGCTCTTTCGTTTTGGGTCCGCTGTTAAAACTGACCCACTATACTTGGAATATTCAGGTGGAGAAGGCTGTGTAGCTCAAATCTAATTCACGGGATTCCGTGGCAAGTCCGGAAGCCCTCCCAGAGCTTTCGTTCCGGCCGAACACGTGGGTGTGGGTGATCGTCCAAATCACGTGACACAGCGTTCATCGAGCTCGAGAATAGCTATAACCACCCACCAACCCCCCCAGCGAACAACATCCAGTCTAATATACTTCTGTGGTACAGGTAAATGATTCGTCTTGCAGGCGTTGCAGTTTCTTCAGTCAAAATTGAGCGGTTAGAAAGCGATTACAACACTCACATAGCGTGTGTGCGCTATACCTCGTCGGGTTTGTAAACTAATCGAACTACGGATTTTCCTACATCCGCACTCTTGTGCCTAACGCCAATAACTGGAAATGCGTGACAAACGGGTCCCCATCCGTCCTGGATATAGAATAGTTGTCTAGCAAAGACGGCCAAGTCCATGGACACGCCATGCCGAGCTCGTGTGGGACTATTGCTGTGTTTGTGTGTTCTCAGTCCAGGGCTGCTTCCCCTCCCTTGGCTCATTCTCTAGTCAGGGTTCCATATGATAAGAAATGCTAACGAGGAAAGGAGAGGTAACCGACATAGAGGTAATCGCCGCACGTTTAGTTTCCGATGTATCCTTAACACGAGCCAAAACTTTGGAAGGATCGCGAACATTGTGTGACCCAAATATACCGCCTGTCAGCCGCTGAATGATAGTGGCTGGCTTTTCAGGTTATCACAGCTTGTATTCCAAGGTATTAGAGAGGAGAGGTAGGGGGTGAGAGTATCTGTTCCGGTTTTGGCCCCCCCTCTCATATGCTCAGCCTCAAATAAAAGATAAATTCTAGTGAATGGCTAGCAACATGCGATCTGAAACTGTAGCTTCTAGAGTGTCTGGAAAACACTGGCCTAGCGTGTACGCTTGTCACCGCTACGACAAACCTGAGGTAGTACGAGGGCCTTGCATTGGCTCGCTTCTGTAATAAAATAAAACAAAGAGAGACACTACAGGTTGAAATAAATAAAGGGGATTCTGGATTGACGACATAGAACCGGTAGACACTTTCTAGCCACACCTACCCCCCTCGACAATGAAGCTCACCCTTTCTCTTCTCATCCCCTTCACTCTTGGCTTGAGGATCATGGCTGGTCCGATCGAGATTACTGCTCGCCAAGCCCAACAGCAACTACCGGCTCAGCAGCCGCAGTGCAATCTGGCCAGTCAGTCAGCCTTTATCCTACCAGAAGAGGTAGTAGCATTCACATTGTTTCCATTTCAGGCTGTCTTTTGAATATCGGTTCCGGCATTACCAGTATCTTGCCTCCATGCCAAGCGATAGGCGCCAACCTTGACGCCATCCAACGTGCCCAAGGTCGTGGTCAACAGCCATGTATGTAATTCATTGCACAGAACACGAGACAGAGATTAAAAATATATGCTGTATGTGTAGCCGAGTCGGATGTCCTCGGACTCACAAGCAAAGCTTTCCAGTGTGTTGCACAAACTGTCTCCGCAGGTCTTTCTATTGTAAGTCACCATCAACCATCACCACGCCCTGGGGGGGTGCCACTTTTGCTGATCCTTTCGTCTCAATCAGCCAAATGCCTGCTTGGGCTGCCCTGGCGCTCCCCCTCAGCAGCAGTGCTGAAATGATGCTTACGCTCGGAAGCTTCGCCTGTGAAACGCGGGTTGGCACGGAATGACCTGTATAAATAGGATGAAAGAAAACATAGCGACTTGACTTTTCGGGACAAATTAAGCTATGATTAGTGATTCACACTTCAGTAATTATCGCAGGGGGGTTGAAAGAGAGGGGGGGTTTATTCGGCTAACACTGGCCGATCGATGCCCACTCTTTCGTCTTGGGATTCGCTGTTAAACTTGACCCCCTATACTTGGAATATTCAGGTGGAGAGGCAGTTCTCTGACACCCACCCACCCTTCCCCATCTTCTATCTGTCTAATTGATCTCAAAGATAATTAGTCACACGAGCAATCAAGAAACTCACCATACAGCTGGGTTAAGCGCGGAGCTGTTTCTCACTGGTGGGAGAGACTTGACTAGAATCAAGAAGACGTCTTCCATGTCGTGTAAGGTTCAGGGCGGCGCGAGTGACCCCTCCAGCCCTTCCAACCAACCAACCAAACATCAAGCGCCCAAGTACGAAGTGACTGGGCAGGCATCTCGAACTCTAGAACGCATGTCTACTTGGCTGGATATGGTAGAAAAGGCATGAGAACGCCGAACGACACCGCTGTCTGGTTGACGGCTGCGTACTGCCTCGAACGCTGTTGTTCAATCAGAATCGACACACACACAAGTCCCCACCTCACATAACACGGGGGGGGAAACTCATCTTTTACCATACAGCAGTAGAGAGTAGAGGGGAGGGGCCCTTGAGGGGGCCAAAGCCTCGTCATCACAAGAGAAACTTTGTGAATTCAAGCTGTGGGGGTGGCTACATATGGGCGACAAAAGGTACGATCACAGGGGGCTGTTCCTATTTTGATGTCGATCCTGTGGACTGCCAAGATTTCCTTTTGGGGTTGCCGTCCCCGATGGCATCGATTTGAGCAAAGCACCCACGGCCGGTATCATCTCGATTCCTTTCGAGTTGAGTCAGACCCATCCTGAGGGGAGAGTGATAAAGGCGAAATCACCCCCGGTACACGCTGCTTCAGAAAACGTGGCCCCATGGGCCTCCCCCATCTCAGGGCTCGGCATCGCCCCGTTGTCGGGTTTCGGCGATGTCGGTGGTTTGAAGGGAGATAAACCCAACTTGAAGAAAAAGAAAAAAAAAACGGAGACAATAGTCCTCCTTATGTGATTGCCCATCCCCATCTCTGGATAGCATTATCCGTAAAGGTGGGTTCGGATACAAAGAATCGCAATTACATTATGGGAAAGAACAAAGGAGCCCTCGACCCGGTTGGGGGCAGCTGATGTCCACTCCATATAACCCAGACGCCCTTCGGGCCGGCGGCTCCAACAGGCTGTAATACCTGGGTTCTTTTCACGTAAGGGTAACCAGTCGAAAGGGTATGAATCGTCGCGGTGTGCCGGGGAGCAAGGAGGCCCAATTATATTATGTGGGTTTGGTAAGGCAACTCAGGGTCTTGACCGCCCGTCTGCGTGTCTGGTGATTAACAGCGCAAGGTTCATGGGTCGTGGTAGTGCAGGGTGGCTGGGCGAGAGGGGTCTGGTGAGATTACCTTTTATGTGCGAAACACAGCTATTATGTTATTCTCGTATGCCGATCATGGGCGGCTTATGCAGGTGCCACCCTGATTTGCGTGCCAATTCAATCGAAAGAGACAGCACATGTTCTTGGCAAATCCTGATTATTGCTGGGGATCTGCAGACTTGACTTGAGACGTGCTTGATGGCGGCCATCGTTCGGCAAGGCCGTCAAAAACAGCTTCACCTCCCCCCGTGACAATCCCAAGAGAACCCTACTACAGAATGGAACAAAAACCAGGCCATCAGTCGCATCACCCAGGATCAAACCCTGACCTAAACAAAGACTTGCCCGCCTTACCCGTTATAACCCTTTTTTTCTTGTATCCCCATTCAACCGTGTCCCCCCCTCCTCCAAGTCACTGAGCCAAAGGGCGTGGAGTATCTTTAAATTGTACACCATCGCGTCACCCTGGTAACCCTCCTCCCAGCCTGAATCATAGAATGCCCCTCATACCCATCCTCAAACACCCCCCTCCTCTCGCGCATCATCTCTCGTCCCATCACACCCCAGCCACTCCCTCACCTCAGTCCAAATCCCGATATTGATCCAGCACTAAAAGCAAAGGTATCCCGCATGCGCGCTCGTGCATCAGGTTTTATCACCTACCCAACCCGTCGTCTCCCTCACTTCACACACATGCCCTATCCATCATCTCCAATGTCTCGAGAACCGAACGATCCCCCCCCCCCCGCCCAAACCATATCAGGGTATAATAACATACTTGGGCTGTTTTATTTTTTCCGACGTCAAACCAACCAACACACACATGGATTGATGGGTGGAAATCGGAGAAGTTACAATCGCCCTCCCCCCCCCCCCCCCCGTTTTGGCCTGATTATCATATTCGATGAGGATATTCCTGGTTCTTAGCAATTAATTGCATTAGTGAGAAAATCATTGCGAGGGGTTGCTTGAGCGACGAAATGATGGCGCGGATGCAAAATGATAAGAATACATTGTAATTTTAGATACACCGCTTAGTCGGGATATCATTTATTGTTGCACTTTCATATTGTATCCTGGTGACACGCACTCTCTCTCTCCCTATGATACGAGCGGGGTCGGGGTGGGGGGGGGGGGGGGAGGAGCAACACAGAACCGAAACACGATGTAACTGAATCGTTAAACTACCAACTCAACAAAGATCAGCACGTGGGGTGGGGAGGGGGGCGGTTGGGGGGAGGGAACGAACGACCAAACGAACGACAATCCCTCGAGAAGCGCAAGACCCGAAAATCAAACAGCAACCCATACAAAGAATCTCAAAATACTCCAATCCTTACGACACATAAACATTGCAAAGATCCACCGCCATCAGAAAGGAAAAGTAAAAAAGAAAAGCGAAAAAAAAAAAAAAAAAAAAGAGAGGCTTACCCTGTTTGAAATCAAAATGAACCCCCATATGGATAACCCAGGGGGGAGGGCCCTTTGTATTTGTCACTTGAGATGAGCAAACAAAAAAGAACCCCCCGCATGCGCAGTTCCGCAGCAGGTACAATGACATGACTTGCATAGCACACCCCCTTACTTCGCCGAGAAGGACGTTTACCCCCCAAGTCCGTCCTCCTCCGTTCTTTTATTTTTACTTTTATTTTTACTTTTTTTTCTCCTCGATTTGAAGCAAACGCCCTGGTAACCAAAGCCAGTCTGATACCCCAAAGGTAACATACAACTTTTCAGGAGTTTTCTCCTCGCTCTCGTTCAAACGTTCCCCCGCCCGCCTAACGCGTGGGCGGTGTGTGATGACAACCAAATCCTATAGAGAACTACTTGCTACACACGACGGCAAACCGTCCCCACCGGCCCGGGAGTTTGATGTCGCCGAAACGGGGTTTTAAGCCGCGGGCCATCCCCTCCCACCCCCCCCCCCAACAACAAAGGCAATGTATCACGAGGGTGTGGTTTATATGACGACTACAGACAAATGCGATGGTAAAACGAATGATAATATATCCTTAAAACGCCTAACAGCCCTTCTTCATCCAGGGTTGGCGGTTGGTTGGTCACCTTGGAAAAGTTTAGTTTGTACTTTTTACTGTACTGTGCTAGGTCCTGTCCTGTACTGCGTCATCAAAACATGACTAACCCAAAACTCGCAACTTTTGCGCACGCGCTCAATCCGATTGGGGATATAATACCGCGTAGGGTCTCAAACCGTTTCTTCTTTATCAAATGATGATGATGGCGGTTCAAAGCTACCACGATAGATGAAAAGAACAGTAAGAGGACGACGGCGACGACGGCAATGACTTTCTCGTTGCTTGAAACTCGCGTTTAATTGCAAATGATGGGGGGTAGGTAGGTACGACACACATGATAGCCTATAGCAAGCAGAAAGACAACCAAGAAATGATAACAACAACGACCATAGTCCAATTAACCATAACCAAATCATGAAACATAACTGCCGATGGCCGCAGATCATCTCCGGCTAGGCGGGGCACCCCCAAACGCCGGCCTCAGTGCTGTCGACACGTGAGAGTCTCTAACAACCCTGAGATAGGGCATCGAAGGACTATACTGAAACTGCTGACCCCCAGACGCCACCGCTGCCTTTACTTGTGGCAATGCAGCAGGGGAATGAACTGGAGAAGTCACGGCCGAAGAGAGAGGGGAATTGAATGCGGAACTGGACGGTGACAGAGAAGGTGACGGTGATGGCGATGGCGAAGAAGAGTGGAAGCTCGATCCAGGGGTCAATGCACGGATGTGCATGCTCGCGGAAGAAGACGACGAGTCGGAATGGTGGTGGAGCTGAGGGGGGTAAGGATACCGTGACGCCCGAGTTGTTCCCCCGCGGGAGTCTGACGGGGGAGCCTCCTCTATTATTCGTGTCACGGGTACGGGTACACGGATAGCGCGGTGCGGATCCTCAGAGGCGTGGTAGTCATCGGCATCATCCACGTCCATGGGCCGTTGATAATCCTTGTCATAGCCATCGTAGGAATTGTAGCGAGAGTAATGATGAGACGCCTCTGAGACATGAGGAGGAAGAGCATAATGGGGCGATGAGGCGGTTAGCTGACCACGCGGTTCGCTTGCCGGTAGCTGTGTGACAGCTACTGAGTGGTGTGCCGAGCTCGTACTCGACCTTCGTCGCCGTCTGCGGGCACCGTCTTCCTGGGTTTCGTGATTTGTACTCGCAGTGTGGTTACGAAGGTGCCTTCGCATATTTGAATTAACATTGAATTCACGGCCGCATTTAGGCCAAGGGCAACGGAATGCTGAAACACGAAAATCAGCATTGAATCAACCATTTGGTGATACCAAAATGGGGGGTGGGGGGGGGGGTGACTTACGTGTCGCACCAGTGTGAGTGTTGTAATGTATCTTGAGACTGCTCGGGCGGTTGAAGGCCTTGTGGCACATGGGGCAGACGTGTTTCCTAGGGATGCCAGGTGTTCCAGCACCAGCAGACTCCTCATCAGTGGGGTTCTCAAGTTCATCGGGTAGCAGCGCCGGAGACGATCCTGAAGGTATCCCTGGATGGCGGAGGACCCTGGCAGAGTGTGACGGGTCCGAGGAAGACATCGGTTGGAGTTCAGGGTGGTGGTCAATATTGTCTTGGCCTCTCGGAAACCGTTCCGGGTGGGGTTGAGGGATAGGATGAACTTGGCGATCACGCTGATGGTTATCGTGGTGGATGGACATCGGTTGGGGATGGGAGGCGGATGGTGAGCCGTCGACTGACATGCGAGAGTAATATTGCGAATCTTGCGGTCGGGGTGGTAGTGTGGGGCTAGAAGCTTTAAAACCACTTGGTAGGCCTGCATGAGTGTTGTAAGGCGACTGGCGCTTTGGGGGTGCTTGGGGTGAGTGCATGATGGTAGTGGCAGAGCGTGGTAGCGCAGGTGACGGAAGGGACCTCGAGGGATGGTGAAAGGGGGGGTGGGCATCACCCTGGTGGCGGCCATGTGTCTAAAAGGGCATTGGGATGAGAATCAGACTTGCTCTCAAGCGGATTCAAGAGGCTCACCATCGCAGGTGATGAGTGGACGAGGTGATCTGGATGAGATTGTGAGTGGATGGTGGGGATGGCTCGAGATGGCTGGAGGGACGTACCAGGGAACAACTCACGGATGCTGGGGAGGGAGAAGGGCTGGGATGGCATTGCTGAGAAGAACGGGGGAGTAGAGGGTGGTGATGGAGAGAAGGAGAGGATTTATAAAGAGGGACAGGTAATCTAATAGGACACCGAGCTAAAAATGAAAGACCGAGGACAGATAACCCAGTGCGCAAGATCGAGATGGGCCGGTCACACGGACTGTGACTTGCGTCGATCGCATCGTCTTTCCAAATGGGATGCTGTTCCGGCCGGACGCCGAAAGCGTGTCCCGAATAGGAAGGACAAGGTCCCAAGCTGATGGCGTTTCTGAACAGGATTCCCGGCGTTCAAACGAGTTGCCGTAAACAAGCCTCCCCCCAAATGACTCAGTGCCGATCTAGTCGCCTCCCCCACGTTCCTTCGGTCTTCAAAACCGTGGATCGTTCAGGGTCATCATGCTCGACACGCTGCTCATGCACATACAGCAGGATCGTCAATTCACTTTGCTTATTGGTAACCCCGAGGATTAGAATGGGTACTTCCAAGGCGTGGCGCTTTAGCTCCGGCTCAGAACCCAGGGCTCTAATCAAGCTCTTTACCCTCAAGATTATCCCTCTCTCTCTTACTTGCCGGGCCTTTTGCCCATTTCAATCTCACCGCAACACCGCAAAAATTGCAACGTGCAACTCGCAGTGTTGTCTAGTCCATTCATCTTCCCCATGGCTTTCCAAACTTTATGCTGCAAAAGGAAGCTGGCCCCAACCCTACACCCCCCCCCCCCCCAACGCGTGTTCTTTGGTAGGCCTCAATTCCCCGACCTCCTCGGTCTTCATCAACAGGCTTGTTCGATGACACCCCGCGAGCGGCGCAGTGCAGCCGCCCAGACGGGCCATTTAGGATCCTGTTTCTAAAGCTTCCCTAGTCAGCCGGCTCCTAGACACACGGCACGCAAGCGAGGTTGGGGGCTAGCGCACCACTAGGAGTTCCCCGTACGAGCAAACGGTATGTGCATGAGATAATCAATCCATATCGGACCGCAAGAAGTGATATGATGTATTGATCTACAAGAAGCTCTCTTCCCCTCCCTTCCTCTCACAACCCATGTGATGTGATGGCCACACTAGAACGGGCTCGAAGGGCCTGCCAACTTTGATGTGATTCCCATGATTGGCCCCCCAGTTCCTCTCCTTGACTCATCTCTCGCTCAAACTTCATCGCCAACTTGGGCTACGGACACATATTATCAGATCGCAGTCGCCCCTCGGTGACTCAATGAATTACCGGGACCGCCACCGCCCAGTCCCATGGCGGGACTGATCACAGTCCGTTTCCGTTGCGCGGGTTATGATTGAACCTAAAGGAAGCAAGCCAGAGCGCTAAGAGCGGCAACTGTTGGACTTTGTATCATCGCTAGAAGCAACCTCCATGCCACCAAGCCCACAGCATCAAACAAAAGGGTTGTGCAATGCCCCGATACCCTCCGGGTTCTGTTTCTGATTGCGGAATGGGGATTCTGGTCTGTTCGGGATGCTTAGCTTCAATTGACCCTCTAGTCCGTTTGGGCGTTACCCCCTCCCGTCCCCTCAACGACGCGCGCCTCCCCCCACCCCCCCCACTGGAGCTAGTGTAGTTAGTGTAGTACCGTATCGCCACCAGGGTGAATTGAGATTGACATAGCCGCAGCGGAAGGAGGAGGCAATGGAAGAAACTCTACCAAAACCATAGCCGAACACCAGCCAAACAGTCGTTACCAGGCTAGTAAAGGATTACTGCGCATGGGGAAGCCATATGCGCAGTGACCGCCTGATATGGGTTTCTCGGATTGTCACTATGGGGGTTTATTTCCGAAGGGGAGAAGGGGGGGGGGGGGGGGGGGGGGGTTGGTGTGGTGTGTGTGCAACTAGTAAATAGACCCCTTGACCGTCGGCAGCTCGCAAGTGTTTTGGGACATATGCGTCTAATCGTCTAATCCAGATATGGCCGCAACTGAGATCGCTTTCTCGTCTTCCTTTCCCAACTGGTATGTTTGCTGTGTGTGTGTGTGTGTGCTCTCTGTGGCACATTAGAAGGGGGGGGGGGGGGGGGGAACGGAAAAGGTCGATGGACGGGGTCCATGTACCGTTTTTTTCCCCCTTCCGAAGTCTCATCAGAGTTCATCCCCGTGAGAGATTCTTCAATGTCAATCATATGATGCTGTCTCCATTATCTGAACAATCTGGCTTTTTTTCTCTAGTGTGATTCATGGACACGAGGCGTGGGTCCAAAAAGATAGCGTGCGGAACGGAGAAGGTAAAGGAGATCCGTTAAGTACAAGAACTATTACCCATTCGTACCGAACTTCTGAGCTGGGCGCCGCCGTCGTCCCGTCGCCTTGTCACTCGGTGGTGAACACTTGGGAGGGGGGAGGAGGAGGGAAGGGAAGGGAGTATTTTCCCCCATCAGGGCTAGAGACAACCCAACTTGTTACAGGTATCCTCCTTTGGCACAGTATACCCATCGTTCTCTTATATGAACACCGGTGGAAGGTAGTTTCCGTCCCCAGCTACCCTCTACAAGAGATTTTATGCTTGAAAGAACTCCCATGAATTGTCCCATTCGCACGCTTTAAGTCTTACGGTATGCTGATAGACAGGCAACACACGGAAATAGTCGCCCCCCGTTCTCAGTGCGCGCGCTGTCGATGGGCCGAAGAAGAACCTGAGCAACAAGACATCAGTCGTTGGCTCAAAGGCAGTGTGATGAAGCTTGGAAGTTCATCCACGACAGGAAAACGAAGGGGGAGGGGGGGGAGAGTCCCTCTAACCTCGTCCAGCCAACGTGTCAGACCACGTATCGGCTTCGGTGAGTACATGTGATTAGTTATAGTGCGCTTGCGTGTGTGGGAAGCGAAGAGCGAGAACTACACCCAATTTCTGGGAGGTTGCGCAGATGTATCCGGAACGAGTTTTTACCTAGTTATGATGTAACATCCATATCTACGGGGATATGTCAATCCCTGTGTTCTCGGCTGCTCCCTCCCCCTTCTCCTCTATTTCAGGCCGCAATCGATCCCTTGCCATATCCAGTAATTCCGTGCAGCCCGTCGGCAAGATTGCCCTCCGTCCAATAGGGTCGCATCATCGTTGACGTTTCGAAAGGCGGTGTGTATGTGTGTGTATGTGTGTGTGATCCTCAACAAACCCCCTTTGCCCCCCCCCCCCCCTCCTCCTCCTTCCCCCAACTCCCCCGATATCCGCGAACTTCCCGTGACCATGTGCAACCCCTTCTCCCGCGTTTCATACCGTGAGACACTTTCGAAAGGAACCCCCTAATTGTCGAGGTGCAAAGGGGGAGAGGAGTAAGGGGACCGGTCCGGTGGTTGTGAGGGGTCCGCGCTTAAACCGGAATGTTAGGTCTGATAATATTACATGGAGTTTCGGATACAACTCGCATAGCTCTGGGTTCTGGCACGAGAAAAGCGCGAGAAGACGCTGGGAAACCCGTGGAGCAACCCCTGCTTGTGCGCTTTGGGCAGTGATCAACAAGCGCGTCCCCCCCCACAGAGCATGGAAAAGTTATTTTTCCCCACATGTTTCATAGCTTGGCGCCCTGCTCTAACAGAAGGCTCTCAACGAACGCTGCAAACGAATCGGATACTTCGTCTGGCGGCATGGTCCCATGCCGCTTCTCATCACCATCTCGGTATTTCCCAGTCTTTACTATGATGTGGTAAAAGAGATCGAGTATCAATAATGGCTCCCAGAAATCACGGGAAGGCCCGTTAGGTAGATACATACCTAGTACCCTCCAGAGTCCCATCGCAACAGCGCCATCTCCTAAATCCGCCTCTATATCATCCCCAATGACGGCAATTCCAACGTTGTCAGACCTAGATAGCTCGCCTGCGGCATAAAAATCATTTATAACCGTCTCGAAAAATAGCTTCGTGGGTTTGCCCACAGTATAGGCCTCGACACCTGCGGCTGTCTCCAATGCCGTGACAAATGGACCGGGGCCCAAGGATAAGCCACAAGGATCCTCGGTTTGGATGTACTTGGCCTTATGCGTGGCTATCAACTTTGCACGGGGTGCTCGGGAGACCCCGCCCCTCTGAGCGCGGTCTATTGTACCGGCACTTGTTGACCCACCATGTTCGCCTTTCAGGATCCGGAAGGCAGTGTTGAGGTGAGAATAATCAAATAGTTCTGGGGCGAGTCCAACTACCACCGAATCGTACGACGAACCATCGTGATCATTTTCCGGACTACTCCCAACTCCAGCGGCGGCTGTGATCTCCTCCTTTGCGGAGGGTGAGAGAAGGAAGTATGGCCTTGAAACCATCAAGTCAATATCCCATCATATACAACCTCTTGATATGTACAGTACCCGAACCAAGTCCCAAATGATGTGATCGGAATTCACAGAAAGAAGGCGAGAGATCGGGGGAGACAGACAAAAAAATCGCTAGCACTTACTGTTTAAGCCCCTGGTCTGTCAAGTATTGCGCCACAGCGCCAACACTTGTCCAGATCTCCTGGTGTAACCGGAATAATTGGCGCTGCTGTACACCGTCATGCCCCCCATCGGAATTACCAACAGTTGATGATAATGATAATGATGGTGATGATGATGATAACGACGCCCACTTTGGCGATTGCTCGAGGTCGAAAGCCCAGTTTGTGTAACCGATGAACAAGCGATGCCGTGGATTCCTTGCTCGTGTTACTGCACAGGCGAAAGGGGATCTTGGAGGCACGTAGGCGATGAAAGGCCTCTACAGCGCCGGGCGTTGGTGTGGCTCCAATATGCAATGTTCCCGAGACGTCCATCAAGAGCGCCCGGATAAAAGGCCGCCGCCGTGTCTGGCGAGGTGTTTTCGACATCTGTGCAAAAAAGAAGAAGAAGAGAGACGGGTGTGACTGAGGGCCCTTCGTTTATTTTTGGGAAAGCCAGGGGGGAGCGAGGTTTGGGTATGGACGTGATCAGCAATGGTGATATGGTCTCTATGGATAGTGTCAGTTATTGCCAATTACGAGATTGTCGTATAAGGTAAATCAGGACATCTGATGTTGGAGGTCTGCATGCAACTCCAAACACTATCAATCTGTCGTGTAACACTCAGCTGTTCATCAATACATTGCTCCTGGTAGCAACCGTATGTTTGAACCGTTCAAATGACCATTGGAAACTATAGATCCTGAGATGCAACAGGCAGAACTTATGTCTCGTGGATGAGGACACGAGATGATCCATGGTACTCAGAAAAGATGCGAACCCTAATGATAATGGTCGTCTGCGCCTCTGAGAACCACATACCCACTTCCGAACGAGCCTATCAAAACGTTTCTCATAGGCATACAGTCACCGTGTTCATCAGCCAGCAAGCGGTCACCCCAAGTCACGATGCGGCTCACACACGGGCCTCGTGTCTTCCGCACCTAGTTTTCCGATTGGTTGTTGTCGTCCAATCTATCATCGACCCCCCCTCTTCATTTCTTTCAAACAAGCCTCTGCAGGAAAATAACGCCCCCCATTCGGTATTAAAACAACAGAGAATCCGATTGTGCCTTGTCATCGGCGGATCCATGACTCCCCCCCTTCCACGCACTTGTCTCATCCGTTCAATATGTTTCAAACTTTACGTCACCAACCGTATCAAGCTCCAAGATCCATGTCTATTTCAGAATTTTAATATACCAACCATCACTTCCCACATAAAACTTTGCCAGCGGCCGTCTATGTCCGTCCGCCCTTTGCATTTTCCGAACTGCTGGGGTTTTTTTTTTCTCCCTTGCAAGAATCACGTCCGGGTCGGGATGAGGCAGTGAGAACCCGCACACAACTGCCTCGCGCGCGGCTGATTACGCGTGTCATGCCGGTGTGAGTCATATCTGACGTGTTGATGGATACGGAAACAACGCATACGGTTTCCTGGTATTCCGGCCTATCATGGGCCGGGATATCTGCTGTTGGTTTATTCTTCTTTCCCCCTTCATTATTTTTACCAACCCCTGCTCCTGCTCAGATCCCTTTAAAAAGGACATCACGCGCGCAAATGATACAAGGGATGGGAGGGAGAGGCGGGATGATTCTATCGTCAGCAGCGCCTTCTAATAATATTTGATAGATATGACCGCAAAAAAACGACAGATGACCTTGATGAGTCGGACAATATGTTGACCCTTAGCTGAGGCGAGTCGCGACGGACCCTTAGAGTTCGATGTTCTTCGGAAATAAATGTTCCTGGGATCATCATCATGACATGGACCCAGCAACCCATATTAATTCATTCAAGATCTCGGCCCTGCCACACTCAGGGCCAGCGATCCCGGGCTTCCGAATATCGCAATAAGGTAAGAGTAGCTTTTGTCTCGAGCCGCGGGACGCCGGGAATGGCGATGTGTGACATCGAGTTGTCCGTTTTTTGCAAAGAATTTTAAGGTGATCCAGAATGGCGTGATAAGTAAGTTGACCTCCCCAGGTTGCACTTCCATTCTGACGGGAGTTCCGAGGAGAACTACAGCCTCAAAGGAATCCCGAGCGCTGGGGCGGATTGTCGTAACCCCATTCAAGACCTTATGTCTTGTTACTTTGTACCCCTGAAAAAAAAAGACATAGGACTAGCTTTATTCATTTCATTCTGCTACCTCATATGTATGTACATTCCGGACAAAGTGCATTTCTTCCTTCATAGGGCATGGAGACTCATCTGCGTTCAGGCTCCATGGGGAGACAAGCCCAGTCAATATCCGGGGACACTCAGGCATTTTCCACACGAATGGCGCACAAGCTGTGGAAGTAAAATTAAGCCATGAACCTCACAAGGTCGTACTGAGAAAAAAACAACCCCAAAATGGAGTGTGGTCTGCAGCTAAGAGCTGCGCAATGCTTTTAGTCACGGATCCTGTTGGGGTCCGACATTGCTGTTGGAACTGGGTTTCGGATGAATACGCGAGTGTTGGTGATGGTGAGCCCTCGGCCAGATGAATTGGATGGCAGTTGACGCCTGCTCTGGCATATGGGGCCGCGGTGTTGTCCACGCCGATGCCGGCGGTGCTATTTGGGCACATTAACATTCTGGAATAAGAGTGTCTGCATGCAGCCAGGTCACCGGAACCACCAGGTAAGCTGGTAGAGGGGATAGGGAAATTGTGGGCGCCAATGCCGCTTATGGCACCTAGGGCGATGGAACGGCAACAGCAGAACCGATCGACCCCCAATTCTGGTATTCAATCAGCAGGGAGCATGCGATAGATTACTTTTTTTTCCGGCCAATACTAGTTCCTATGCTCTTTTCTATTTCGACGAGGAACATGTGCACTCGTTCCCCCCGGTTTGTGAGATGCTCGGCATAGTAAGAGTGCCTAGAAACCTCGTGCCGGAGCCTAGAGTTACAATGCACTAGAATCGGCACCCTTTTCTGGACCTGCACAATAGCTGAGCAAGTGGAATGGCAATGGAAATGAAGCTAAACACGACCACCCGCCCTTAGATATCCATCCCCACCCCCCACGCCCTAGCCAACGAACCGATAGCGAATAGATCCAATCCTTCCCTGGCTGGCACGTTCGACAGAAACAGGAAATGACTGCGCAGTAGACTCCAGCCCCTGGATGTATTCTAGCCATAACAGATGGTGGTCGACCCTGAGACCTGCATTTTTGGCTGGCGGTATTTCTACTACCGGACGGAGCTAAACCCTAGATCTTAAACTACTCTCGAGCTAAACACATAGCAAATTTGATAATCTTTCCTTTACACGCTGCGCTTTCGCGTTCTCTTCGTGAAAGAGCGGGGCTCCTGTGGTAGACAGGTGCAACATACGATCCCACATGTGTATTTTCTCCACATTAGTGCGTCCTCCGCTGGCACAATGTGAGAATTGTCCGAGAAGTTAGTATTCCTAATGGACCCACCGGATACTTCGAATGGCCGAAACCAGACCGCATGGTTATCTTACCTCCTTATTTTGGCTTCCGAAGAGGGGGGCAGAGTCAAAACTGATGTGAGTATGTACAAAGGACCCTCAATTATTTTTCCGTGCGGGGTCCCCTCCCCCCGTGAAATAGATAATCTCTCGTGGTGCTGTGCTTCTGAGCGTTGAAGAGATTTTCATAACCCTATTCAAATCTCCCCAAGTCCAGTACCTTCACAGCCTCTTTCAAATACGCGAGTGCACTCATTTCATTTCTTCCTTTCTTATGTACATTTCGAACTACATTTGCTCTTCATCTGAATCCGGATTCTTTCCCTTGCAAAGTTTCTCAAACGGAGAGATCCGTCGATCAGGTCCTTTGTGCGCCAGGACATCCGTTGCAAGCGGCTGGCTATAAGAGGATAAGACCGTTTAGCACGAACCACAAAAACCGTCCGATGGAAAATGAAGCCAGCGACTTACAATAGCGAGGCCTGCACCGACAGACTGGGCAACACATTGGAAGCCATTACTGGCAAGTCCAAGGGTATCCGATAAGGCTGTTGTGAAAAATCTTTAGATGGTAAATCCTCCCAACTATCTAGTGTCCACTTACAAGGCTGTTGACCCTTGGCTTGAGCCTGTTCAATCGCTTGAAGGTTGGTACCTGCTCGAACGCAAGCGGTTAAGATGTTGTTCACGCCGGAGCTGATGCTAGTGATGCATCCTAACGATTTGGATGAGCAAAAACAAAATCTTTAGGTACCAAGTCAAGTTTATGCCACTAACCAGCCCAGTTGCACATCTGACGGGCGTCGATTTCGACAGGACCCCCGACGGCGGTCAAAGCGAGAGAGAGAGCGACAACAGTGGAGATAGCGAGTTTCATACTTGATATTCAGCAGAGCGGAGGAATGGAAAACACTGGGATGTAGTCTTCACTGCCTGTATCTTGTTCGTCCGAGGTCCCCCTTTTTATGCAACTGTTTTTTTTTGTGCTCTTTCCTGTTTTCGATGAAAGCGACGATGAGTGTATGCACTGACTCTGCCCTAGGTTGGTGAGAAGCCCGACATAGTTGCATTTTGTGGGGGGGGGTCTAGAACCCTCTATTGTCAGGATGCATGTTTGCATGTCCGTACTAGAATCAGGATCTTTTTCTGAACGTAGAGTATGATGACAGCGGAAATGAAGCTAAACACAATCATACACTCCTAGCTAGTCACTACCGCGAATGTCCGCCGACGAGCGAATAAAAAAAATACATTCGAATCCAAGACGTGGATGTCTGCCGCCCTGGCTCGACTTGAAGCCTTACCTCGATATCACTAACAGAACAAACTTCATTACCATAAAATATGAACGGATGTTTCCAACTCTGTGACCGGTTTCCTTGCCTCGCGATATTTCTATCCATAGAATCGGATCTAAAGAGTGAGAATAAGAAGCCGCTGGGTGCCATAGCCTTTATTTCTGCTGCATCCGTAGGCTCGTCTTTAAGCCGAAAACACCGAAAGACTGACAATACTTTCCCTTGTACGAGATGGACTTGCATCGCCTTTGTGAATGATCGTGCTCCGGTGGGGGTCATAGGTGTACCGTACGGTTCTACTTTGTGTGCCTCGCCCCGCTGGGCTAATTCTCTGTGTCAACAAGCATTGTGGCTAGCCAAAGCGTTTGTTTCCAATGCTGAAATCCACCGGCCATTTCAAATGAGCGAAACTAAGACTGTCTTTTCTGTTTGTTTTTACCTCGTTCCTCTATAGGCCACGAATTAAGCCATCGGAAGCGTAGGATTCTGTGAAGAATAGAGGATGAGCGGCAATATCTCTGGTGCGATGCCAGTTGGACAAGGCCACGGAGTTACGACATCGTCGCCTACAAATACCGATTATTTTATTCAATTAGATATTTTGATTCCAGCTCTCCAATGGGTTTATCGCCCGGCGGCGGATCGTCCGTTTTCTACAAATAGTACGTGGGTTTAACCGGGCCGCAGCCGGGCAGTCTTACTTGAGCCACGCTATGGACCAGCGCTACTGTCACGGGGGGTTAATAATTAGGCGGAGGTGGGCGGTGGACATCCGAGAGTAAGTATGCAAGAGACGCTCCCCCCGTAAGGCAAGGAGATCTGCGAAGACAACGGACTGGGGGCTGAGTCGGATCGGGGGAGAGCCCGAGGGTTAGGGTTTACCGGGCCGTCTCAAGAGATAGGGGTTATGTTATCTTAGAAGATCGCTCTGTAACTCGGCGCCTCGTTCTACCTCCGCCCTCTAGTCCAAGACAGACCCTCGAATGAGTTCTTGGCTCTTGTGCGAGTCATGTGCACATAGGTTCTTGTCGCTTTCCATCAGAGCATCTGGGAAGGAATTGTGTTGGCCAGGCTTGGAGGTGTGGCTTGGCCAATGGGTGACGATCGGAGGCTTACCAACCCCGTAAATGTCTTCGCCAACAGTGTTCAGAGCATATAAGCAGGGCAACTGAGACAGAGTTGGCAGCGGCTTTCGCTGACTACCTCCAAAATGACAACACCGTCCTCTCAGCTTGTTTGGCTTATCACGGGCACCTCGTAAGATTTTCTCGGTCCTCTCTTACTCACATTTCTCCTGACGAACCCGTCTTCAACTGCAGATCAGGCCTCGGTCGCGACCTCGCCATCGCGGCTCTCAATCGCGGAGATAAAGTCATTGCTACGGCCCGTGCACGCTCGGTGTCTCAGCTTGATGACCTCAAAGCACTGGGAGCAGGGACTCTGGAACTCGATGTCTCTGCCTCCATCGAAGAACTCAGGAAAGTTGCAGAAAAAGCCGTTGGCATTTACGGAAGAGTAGACGTCGTGGTGAATAACGCTGGTAGGTATACATCATATCAGCCCCCGATTTAGTGGTTTTTTCTCAATAACCGATGCTAGGGTATATCTTGGTGGGCGCGATTGAAGAAAACACGTGAGTGTTCTCTAGCTTCCCTCGTTTTGATGTTCGGCTAATAAATACTTATGGCTTATTAGGCCCGAAGAAACTCTCCATCAGTTCAATACCAATGTGTTTGGAGCTCTCAACGTTTCCCGTGCCTTCCTTCCATATATGCGAGAGCGGAAAACGGGAACTATTATTTTCATAGGCTCAGTTGGTGGGTGGCAATCGCTGCCTAACGCAGGTATTTATGCCGCGACTAAGTTTACCGTCCGAGGTGAGTTTTTTCTTTTTCGAATGCACCACTATTATGATTGACACCCCCCCAGGGCTGTCTCTGACACTTCATGAGGAAATCGCACCCCTAGGACTTAGGAGCATTTGTGTCGACTTTGGATACTTCCGTACCTCGTTCCTCACACCAAACAATCGTGCACCCTGGAATTCGCGTATTGAAGATTACCGACCAATGGCCGAGAAAGCAGATGCTGCTCTCCAAGGTAACGTTTTTGCGCAATGCGCCCTGATGCCTTGTGATGCATACTTACTGTTTCAATCATACAGCGTATAATGGCAAGCAACCGGGAGATCCCAAGAAAGGTGTCGAAGCGATAGTAGATGTCGTACGCGGCGAAGGTAACGCCAAAGGCAAAGAGTTCCCGCAGGTACTTGCATTAGGAAGTGACTGCTATGGCGTCGTCAAAGAAGAGAGTGAGAAGACGTTGCAGAATCTCGAAGAATGGAAGCAAGTCACCTTGAGCACGGATTTCTAGGCATCGTTGTAGGACGAAAATTCGACCTTTTGGACATGTTGAATTCGCGGGAGAGTTGTATTCCAAATGAGGCAAAGAAGACTATATATCAATGATGTATTATCTCACCCAAATCACACACCCTTACTTCGGTCAAGCTTTGGGTACTGACAAACCCCGCCGGGTCCACTGACTTCTTGCCCGAGTCATGAGCCTGTATGTCTCGGGGAGAAAATCGGTTTGGTGCAGGTGGGGTTGGTCGGCCATCGGTCTGGTTGCAGAAGGTCTCAGAGTATTAAAAGGTTACAAACAAACATCTGGGACTCTGCGTGTCGTGCATTCACAACTCCTCATAATGACTATACCATCTACTCAACTTGTCTGGCTTATCACCGGCACCTCGTAAGACACTCGCGCCCCTCTACATTTTTCGTTACTTTGACAACCCCCCCCCCCCCCCCCCGCTCTATGTAGATCAGGCTTTGGTCGCGACCTCGTTATTGCCGCTTTAAACCGCGGAGACAAAGTCATTGCCACAGCCCGAGCACGTTCTGTCTCCCAGCTCGATGACCTCAAAGCACTTGGGGCAGAGACTCTAGAACTCGATGTTTCTGCTCCCATTGAACAACTCAAGCAGGCTGCGGCAAAGGCCGTTGCCATATATGGAAGGGTAGATGTCCTCGTGAATAATGCTGGTAGACCGTTTCACTGTCATGTCAGGCGGTAATCAGAAAATCTGATAATCAAAATAGGGTATATCTTGGCTGGAACGATTGAGGAATGCACGTAAGAGTGGTCACCCCCGAGTTAAGTATCACTGCTACTTACCATGAACTTGTGTGTGTGAAGGCCGGAAGAAACGCTCCAGCAGTTCAACACAAATGTGTTTGGAGCTCTGAATGTCTCCCGCGCATTCCTTCCATATATGCGAGAACGTAAAACGGGGACTGTTGTTTTTATAGGCTCGATCGCTGGATGGGGACCACTTCTCAATGCGGGTATTTACTCTGCGACCAAGTTTGCTGTTCGAGGTAAGTGGACTGTGTTCTGTCCCCCCCCCTTCACGGTCGCCCCCGTGATTAATACGTTCTCTTCCGATATTTAGGAATATCTTTAACGCTGCATGAAGAAATCGCACCGCTTGGATTGAAGAGCATTTGCGTTGATTTAGGGTATTTCCGTACTTCACTCCTCGAACCGGGAAAACGCACTGCTTGGACTTCACGTATCGAGGACTACCGTCCAATGTCAGAGAAAGCGGACGCTGCATATCAAGGTATATATATCTATATATGCTTACACCACTTACTTTAAAGTTTTGCTTACTGATTTGAATTGCACACAGCGATTAGTGGAAAGCAGCCGGGAGATCCCAAGAAGGGTGCTGAAGCGTTGGTGGATGTGGTACGCAGCGAAGGGAATGCAAAAGGCAAAGAATTTCCGAGAGTCGTGGCATTGGGAAGTGATTGTTACCAAGTTGTCAAGATGGAGAATGAGAGGACGCTGTGGATGTTGAGAGAGTGGAAGGAAACTACAATAAGCACAGATTTCTAGATTTGAATGTAGCGTTTGTGTTCATCTAGCCAGGTTTTTGGCATAATCCCGGTGTTCTCTTACAGTATTTGTTTATGTGTGGATTCGTATCTGAGATGTTTCGGGTTCTGAAGAAATCGGGGTAAAGGTATCCTTCCATTCTGCTAGCATCGCAGACTGCTTTTGTGGCGCTACTTCCAACACCAGGACCCCGTGGGAATGCATTATTACCATGAGGGTTTCGAGGGATTGATGTAGGTTCCATCCCGCGTTTTTTTCTTTTCTCTTTTTACCTTTTTGTAGTATCTGATAATAATCTAGTGGTCACAAATTCTGTCTCGCCTAAAATGACCGCAAAGAGAAAGGTGAACACTGGCTGCATGCAGGAGTCAAAATGTCGCGACGACGACAGGCGTGGCTAGAAACCTAACGTTAAAAGGGACGCAGGTCCGAGGACAAACAATTGAATATATATTGAATCCAATTTGACGGGTACGATATTGTACAATGTTACGAGAGATCTCGGGCAATATGTCAATAGGATCAAGTCACCGGAAATATTTAAGTGTCGGAGAAGAACGAAAAGAGACTTGCAGGATCATAGGATTCATTATCTCAGTGTGCCTGTATCGAGGGGTAGAAGGGGGTTATTTATTTTAGATTGGCTCCTCCACAGCTTGCGACACTTGGGCGCCTCTGTTCGGAAGTCAGTCCGAGTTTCCCCTCGAGGTAGGGTGTGGACGAATTTCGTCAGTTTCGAGTAGGGTTGCCTTGACTTCTTGGGCGAGTCGTGTAGTACTTGGGCTCCGCGATCGCTGGGAAGAAACCGTGCCGCGAGCGTCCCAGTGAAAATATCTGAACCAAGCCTACAATGGCGAAACCCTCTCAACTTATCTGGTTTATCACCGGTACCTCGTCAGACATTCGAATCTCCGCATTTTCATTATTTCGACAGTCCACTTGCTCTACTTAGATCAGGCTTTGGTCGCGACCTCGTTATTGCTACAGCCCGAGCACACTCTGTCTCTCAGCTCGACGACCTCAAAGCACTGGGGGCAGAGACCCTGGAATTCGACGTCTTCGCTCCCATTGAGCAGCCAATGCAGGCTATATAAAATGCAGTATACATCTTAGAAGGTATCCCACGCTACACCTGGCAAGGTTTCGAAAGGGTAACACAGATCTTGTACCCCCGGCAAATATCTTCTCACCGCTCCGGCATATTAAGTTTGTATCCCGAGAGCCATTCAGTTCTTACGTGTATGCAGATGAATCAGCCCACGATATTGAAACTCCTCATGAACCTTCATTCCATGCTCTATGCAGGTCCCTGGACTTACCAGTACAAGAGCTTTGTAAGCGCTCGCAGGATACTAGAGGCTAACCTACTTGTAGTGATATCGGTCACTGCGCCAGAGAAAGACAAATACTTATAGCACATAGCCCGGTTACTTACCTCTCTGCCCTCCCCACCCGTTCCTTGAAATGACACCTGCACACACCGTTGAAAAGTCTGGCCTGGTCGTTCTCATCACTATATTATTGGTCACAGCCAAGGTTATCTTATCATTACGAAACTGGTCTAAAACGAGCACCACACGGCTGAAAGGCCCGAAGAACAAAAGCTTCATCTTCGGGTTCTACCGCTCCACCAAGGAGGAGGACGAGCCTGGACTCTTGTACGAGAAGTGGGGGGAAGAGTATGGCCCTGCGTTCATCGTTCCTGGACCATTCGGATCCAAGCGCATTGTCATTTGTGATACCAAGGCTGCTGCTCATTTTTATTCGAGGGAGACTTTTGGTTATGTACAAACCAAGTTGGCTCGTGTGTTCGTTGAGAATCTGGTTTGTGGCTATGAACCTCGGGTAGATATGGGCTGATCAGAGAGAACCAGTTTGGTCGTGGGGTGCTCTGGGCAGAGGGCGAAAGTCACAAAAGGTGAGATGATCAAAACGGCCCTTCCTGATAGTGATTTACGACGAGTTTTCTCAGGCAGCGCAAAGCTCTTACTCCTGCCTTTAGCAATGCTGCTATACGACGGTTATCGACCGTATTCTATGACTCTGCTTACAAGGCACGTGATATCATATGCATTCGGCCTTCATCCCCCCTGACTCCTCATCTAGATGAAAGAAGCTTGGGACAGCATCATGGAATCAGAAAAGGCGGAATATGCGCTGATCGATGTTCAGAAATGGTATCCAGTTATTTGAGTTACCAGTAATTCTTATTGATGAATCTTCCCCCAAAAGGATGAACCACGTCTCGTGCGTATTGGACAAGTTTACAAAGTATCACCATTAACTTGGTCCTAGATTGGATTCTATCGGGATCGCAGGCTTCGGTCACGACTTTGGTGCACTCTCTGGAAAAAGCACACCAGCAGTCGATGTTTTGGAATCCTTTAGTGGCGCGAACAGCGACGTCCTTTCTCGGCTCATATTTTTCCTAGGCCCCATGTTCCCCACTTTGCAAAATTTACCGACGCGGACTAATCTCATGCTTCGTCAGCTGAGAAAAACAATGGCAGGGATTGCCGATGAGCTCTTGGAGAGGAGTCGGCAGGTCAAGGATGGTAAGGTGGACAGTACCACCGCTGACAAGTCGATTATTGGATTACTCGGTAAAAAGCCTTTTTTTTTTTTTCCAAATTTCGTTCGTGGCATCTTGTAGTTGATGCTCTGCCCTCTTCAGTCAAATCCGAGAACGCTGGAACGCAGCTACAGATGTCATCAGAAGAAGTTCTGGCCCAGATGGTACGTACATGTCCGTGAATGTTAAGCTGGTAATGAAATTGAGGTGTCTTGTAGCATATTCTCTTATTGGCAGGTGCGTGTACTACATGAGATAACCCGGGCAAGGGCGGGGTGCTTACTGTCAATAGGATACGAGACGACATCAAGTAAGTAAACGAACTAGCACAAGCACAGTAGTCTCACCGCCTTCCTCACAGTCAGTTTGACCGTGAGTAGCTAAGCCCCTATCTCAATGCATCCACAGATTCGCGACTTGCAGTGGGCTCTCATAGAGCTTTCAAGGCAACCAAAGAAGCAGCAGAAGTTGCGAGAAGAAGTAGCAGGTCTTAGTGGCACAGATCCATCATGGGAACAATTAACTTCTGAGCTACCGTATCTCGACGCCGTCGTTCATGAGATCCTCCGTCTCCATCCTCCCGTCAGTGAAACCACCCGTGTGGTACGTCATTTCCCTCCTCCGGCCACTGAACCCCCAACCTTACTTAACCCGGAAACCGAAAGGCTGCTGAAAACGACATAATACCATTTAGTCGGCCCATTACAACCCTCAGTGGAACAACTACCGACAAACTGGTCGTAGCCAAAGGCACGGTCATCACCTCTCCTATCGCGACCCTGAACAGATCCGACGCACTCTGGGGATCTGATGCCAAAACATTCGAACCTGAACGCTGGTTAGATGGGCGGTCCGAAGGCGCAAAGGCGATTCAGGGACACCGCCACATCCTCACTTTTTCCGATGGACCTCGGATTTGTTTGGGTAAGAACTTTGCACTGGCGGAATTCAAGGCGAGTTACCCTCGCATCACTCGAAGTACATGCCTCTTGGCATTTTGCAAGGTGTTTTAACATGCTGTTTTTTGTAGATCGTGTTGGCTGTTATGATTCGGCACTATAGCTTTGAGTTCCCAGATGGTCCCGATACGCGCATCCGGAGGCATCCATCTTTCTTGCCGAGGCCGAAGATCGAGGGGTACGGCGGGCCACAAGTCCCTTTGAGAGTCCGGAGGGTGGAGACGGATTGATTTGGAGTAAATGTGTCACTCCATGTCGGTGCATTGCAATGTATAAGGTATACATATACTAATATTCATGTACAAATTGAGGGGGACACCACTGGTTTTCCGCCGAATTGGGTACTCTAAGAATGCGCCAAGAGCATACGATAAGAACATGTGTATCACTTTCTAGGCTCTGGTGTGGTCAAAACTTCCTTGGGCTTCCTTAGGGGGGACCATGTGATATGAATTCTCTAGATCCTTCCTTCTCAGGCTCGGAGGATATACCACCAACCGAACATGTGGAGTACAGCCCCATTACCGATCAATCGTGCCCTGGTGTGCGGGGGGCGAGGTCCCGACAATCTGGTGTGGGGAGACGCTAGCGCAGTCCCGAGTCACACAGCACTCACTATGATGTAAATGGGAAAAGGTATGGAATTGGTGCAGCTAGGTTAATGTTGATACTAGAGCGCTTTTGTTTATACGATCTGGCCACGGCTGTTGGTTAGTTAAAGCGCACATGTGGTATATGATACACTATGTTGTACACGAAGCAAAACTCGCACAGCCTGAGAAGGGTCCACGGCGAAGCAGATAGCACGTAGCAAACAGCAAATTGTTGTACATTTTAAGGTAGCGCTCTGGGCGGCTCATCCATGAGTATTGTTGGTCATAGGTGCCAAAGCTGAGTCGTAGACGTTCAAGCCTGGGGTGCAAAGATCAGCTAATAAACGTAGTCCTCGAGCGGTTTACCAACTCTGCATCGTCGCATTCGTAGCAGGACCTACTAGGCGCCAAGCAGATGAACAATAAGATGTAGGGTTCAATAACATCACAAAAGTACAATTCGACTGACCTTGGCCACCCTGCAAACTTTCAATCACCTGAGAATCATCTACGTGCCCACCGTCCTCATCCTCAGAAGTAATCCCCTGCCTCGATCCAGCGCTCCCACCAGAAGGCGGATTCAGCACCGAATTAGCGCCACCAACTCTGAGCGAGGGCGGCCTTCCCTCCACATGCCTCACAAACTCTCCCCAATAAGCCCGCTCATCGTTCCCCATAGCCTCATACTGCGCCCTCAGGCTCGGATGAGCCTTTTTCCACACGCCACGATGACGACACACGGTGCTCTTCACATATCGACTCCCAAACACACGTTCAAAGGCCACTTTGTGTGTCATGGTCGACCCATTTGCAGATTGTGCTACGAGGGCATCCATGGCGGCGAACCCTGAGGAAATCTCTGCGACGGTGTAGTCATTTGGCCAGCGCTTGAGTGGGGGATGTGGTGGGTAGGCGATGGGGACTGTGATGGATGAAGAGAGGGTTGGGGTGGATGAGGAGGGTGCGCTGTTATCATACATGGAAGTGTTGGGGTATGTAAAGTCGTCTGTGGGTATATTTGAAGATGTGGAGGAGGGTGGTGTGGGTATGGATTGTGATGCGGCAGGTTGGGATGTGGAGGGGGACATAGGGATGTTGGATGCGGGTCCAGAATCGTTGGCGAGCGATCCCTGGTCGTTATCGCGGTGGATGATGGGTTGGGGTCCGATATAGTAATTGTTGGGTATATGAACCTTGGGTGTGTGGTTGTGGTTGGCGTCGGTGTCGTCTGGTGGTGGACGCTTGTAAGGGCTCTTGGGAGTCGAGTCCCTGTGTCTGGGAAGCGAACTGGAGGGTGTGGCATGAAAGGGCTTGTTGAGGCGGCGCTGTATCTCAATTTCTTCGAAAATCCCAGTGCATTCTTCGTCCTTGAGCCCTTCTAGGAGGCTTTTTCGAATGCGATACAGCAATCGCTGTTGGGTCTCGATCATCCGTACAGTCGATATCGGGTGTTGGTCCCATTGGCCCGTTGTGGGGTTGTATGTATCCAGATACGAGGTTGGGGACAAGCCCAGTTCGACAACGAGAGAAGTTAACTTGGAGAGCTGGAAGAAAGGAAAAGTAGGGATCATCTGTTGGAGTCTGATAGGCGGTGTATTACCCTGCAAAGTTTCAATCAAGATCCTGGACGGCAGGAGTAGGCCAGCGTGTGTTTGAATTACCTTGTACCAGAAAATTATGGTGACCGATTTTTTGTACTCGTCCTCCTGTTGTTGCATATCCTGTCTCGCCTTCAGCAATGACAAAAAAACGGCGATATCGTGCTCACCTGGCTGCTTGTGCATGGGTTGTGGGGCGGCACAACTGTCTGGCCCATCTTGACAGACAAAGGGTTCGCGGTGTTCAAGGAGCTAATATAGGGCTCCGCCAGGCTGCCTTGGGTGCCATGTTCGAGGCTGCCATTCATGTTCCGAGCTACTGATACGGGTAGGATAGACACTAATGTGAAATTCTAGTTTATCAGGTCTAGGGTGATGACCTGCACAATCGAGTATCGTTGGCCGCTCACTGGCGAGGTATTGAATGGAACACGGACTCAGGATGGTCCCTGATCCTGAGCGATGTACCTGGGGTAGTACACGGACAAGGTTGTTGAAGTACGACCGTCGTGGGACCGCCCAAAGGTCCGTCGTAACATGAGACCACTGGGAAGCTCTTGCCAAATAGGCCATAATAGTCCCTTGCTTGCGGCAACTCAACAAGTTGCCGTGGGCTGTGTCGCATCAGAAATCCTCAGTTGCAAAGAGCGTCGAAACTCCATTCAGGGGTGGTCCATTTATGATACAAAGCAAAGATATATCCCAAATCGACTATGTAGTTCCGCTCTATGTACCTCAGGATGACTTATGGGCAGAAGGTGATTGTCCAGGAGTGATCACCAGTGCCGCATCCACGCACGGGCGAGTCGTTTCCACATCCAGAAAGATCCTGGTGGAGCCATAAGTCAGGTGTTAATCCACATGGTTTTGGCACAGGGTTGAAGAGAGAATAAAACGCACCCCAGGAGGATAGGCGGACCTGCAGCCACAGTTCACATTGGTGCAGGTGACCGTGTCGCACCCATTTACCGAAATTGACATCGATTGTGTGAAGCCCTGGATATATGAACTTGAGCGTATGGGAGGCGCTGCAATTCAAATCCTAGTACCTGAATGTTGGAGATATCATACGCCTGAAAACAGGTATGAGGGGGGGTCGGCGGCATCAAGATCGCTAGATTGAACATACCTGGGGTGTAAAATTGTTGCCTGTATCAAGATTGAACTCGGCCATGGTGCAGCTTTCGGCCTTGGCGCCACAGTGTCCGTTCTGGGCAAAGATGCGCCCATTCCACTGACAATAGGAATCAGAATCAGGATGCAAACCATATGCAATGGTAGGTCACCTGGCGGTTGATTGTCAGAGTCTGGCTTGCGCCGTGTCCCAGGCTGTGTGGTTGTGGCCCACGATAGGAAATAGCAGGGTTGGGCTAACAGCGTGAATGGTGAACTTCCTACCCCCTAGGAGATTGAACTTACCACACCGCCTGAGCCCGGTTGGTCACAGCGAGGCGAGTACCCGCAATTGACATTCGCGATCACTGGTTGAATGTTGGAACCGCAGTTGTTCCTGAGAGTGACTAATGATGATTACCAATGTCAAAGTCAAGAGGGTGCATCCGAGGGATAAAATTTGGGCGCACATGTGTGGTCTGCGCACACCACAGTAGCAGCAAGGAGCACGATGAGGAAGTAGTTTACAGAGGAGGCCATGTTCTAGTACCCGGGGTCTGCGGTACCAAAAACAATCTGAGTATTTATGCAGAAATAACTTTCGGGTTAATCACAAACACTAGTGTTAGTCATAGGTAACTAAAATGTATTTTCTGGTGGTGGAGTGGAGGGCGCTGTGTGAGCGAGGCTATACGTGGAAAGGGATAGCAAGGGCCTAAAAACGTGCTATATCTGGGACAAGCCGTGCAATCCTTTTTTTTGAGCCGTTTCAAAATTTTTAAATAAACTGATAAAACAAACCCTTGCAACCGTATATTACTTGACGGCAAGCCCATTGTGCCATGCGGATGACGATAATGTAGGGGCTAAAAATATCCGAATCCACGTTGTTCGCATAAAGCTGGCTAGCAGGAAAAGGGGCTCAATGAAAGTCAGGGACCAAGCACCAGAACAGAACCCCATGTAGTTATGTGCGGAGCTAGATCAGGCCAGAAGCAACACAACGGGGAAAGGTAAAGGGTGAGGCCACTTCACCAGGAATCCGTACCATATCTTGGGCGGGATAGTCTTGGGGATTTTTCCGAAGTCGTCGGCTCTTGCATACGTTCGGCTCATTTTTTTCCACGTTAGCGCCATTGCGGCCCAAATGCTGGAAACCGAGGGAATGCACAAGGGTCCAGAAAGAAGAAATTGAAACTCGAGATGTAAGATTAAGTAATATGATCGCACGCGACGGACCGCCGTCCGGCCTCGGTGAGGAGATTTTCGTTTTTGTATTGGGCCACCAACACCGCGCGGTTAATTCGCACATGACATAGGAGAACAAGATCTAGCTGATGGATGAAGAAAAGCCTCCGCAGAAGAAGAGAAAAGTAGAAACTTCAAAGAAATTCAACACTCCGGAGCAAATTTATGAGAGCTTGCAGGCTCAGAACCCAGACGCAGTGGTCGGTGGTACGAAGCCAGTTTATGCGCTTCAAAATCCCTGGCTAACGAAGTCTTCCTAAGCTCTCAATCAGCTCAGAAATCAGCTGACGATTCTGCCGGAAGAGGGCCGCGTTGCACCCCAAGATGAGCGGCTATTACTCGCGCAACAGTGGCTAGAGAAAAGTCCGGGTGCTCAAGAGGTGTTTGTTTTATGGGAGACTGCGAACCCTGTGAGTAAACCTTTGCCGTCTTGAAATATTTTTCTAAAGTCATAAAAGAAACAGCCGAATCTGCTTGTGGCCATTGTGTCTGCCATTGGTGCAATCATCTCGCTGTTATCTTCTCATTACACCCACCATGCCACTTGTTACCCAGTCATCAAGACTCTCCTGACGCCCCAGTGGATGCGTCGCTTAAACTCCTACGTCGGAGGCTCACACAATGAGCTTACCCTTGTGACCATCAAGCTCCTGAATAGTATTTCTGCGTTTGCTGGTGGGAAAGAGAAAAAGAGGCTATTAGACGCGTTTCAGTGGGAGACGAAGGTGAGCAGTTCTCCGCGTTAGGATCTGCCTTTCCAAATAAGTGACAGGGTCTACCAAAATTGTTGAATCTACGGCGGAAAGGCAAAGCTGATTACAATCTGTTACTACGACCAGGTGCGCCTTTATACCTTTGTTCTTTCCATGCCTCACTCACGTTTGCTTAGATATACGGACCCTCTACATATTGTTCCTTCTCTCCTTCCTTGAGGCACCCACACAAACGAAAAACGCGTTCCTAGATCAACACCGCGATGCTTTCCTCGCCATTTTTAAGGGTCTTTCGCAGGATCAGTATGTTGTCGTCCGACATATCCTTGAAGCTATTTGGACACACATCTGGGCAGACCCTAGGATCAAACGCACAACCAAAGTCAATCTCTTCAACGAGGCCACCATCTCCCACGTACAGCCTACTGCGTCATCAATCTCTCTTCAAGTTCGGTGCTGATTGTTTCTCGTAGCTCATCAAACTCTACGAACGGACCAGTGCGGATAATGACAATCCGGAACATATTCCTGCCGATCTCGTACACCATTTCCTGCTTGCTATATTGACGCATCCTGGAACTGGGATTTGTTTCAAGGATCGAGGTTGGTACCCACGAGAGGATCCGGAGGATGAGAAAGGCAGAAAGATACACAACAAAATTCTTGCGAATATCCTCAAGACGCTCAAGGTCAATGAAGACTCCCGCCAACAAGAACTCGCACGCAGGATACTAGTGGCGTGTCCTGAACTTGTTGCAGGGTAAATCTCACCTCTCCCCGTTTGTTACACGCGACTAATGAATAGCTTGAAGATACTGGTCTGCTGCTCAACTGACGCTCGAACCCCGTCTCTCAACGAAATGGATCGCGAATATCTCTTTCTTTGGTACCATTATCTCCCTCCCTGTCCCCGACCACGCGTTCTTTCTCCCCAATACCCAATTATACAACCCCGTTCCACCCCCACTTCAAACCATCCTCTCGAATTTCCTCCCTTCCGATGTATCGCCCAAGAACATGTTTACTAAAGGCCTCCTTTCTTCTTCTGGCCTTGTACAACATTGCTCTGCATTGACGCTGGCGAAGTGCCTAATGAAGTATGCCAAGGTGCAGGAAGTTTTCAAATCGATTGAAGATGCGCTGGAGGTGGGGGAGACGGAGGAAGGACAATGGGGAAGGCGGAGGAAAGAGTTGGAAAAGGAGGTGAGGAGAAGAGTGCCGGAGTTTCAAGTCGTCATCGGATTCTCGCAGCACAAGTCAACTCCTGTCCCAGGTCCCGATACGACCGTATTGGCACCAAACCCGGTCAAACACGCACTGTTACAGGAAAGTGCCCAAAGATTGTTGCTATTGTACCACAAACATTTACCGGACGTTGTTGCTGAAGCGAGGTTTGATGTTGGCAAGACCTTGTCGAGTTTCGCTGTGGCGGGCTTCAGCAGCGCTGATGTGATGGAGGAACACGAAAATGCTCCAGATGCCGCGAAGGGATTGCAGCTAGTGCAGCAGTTACATGTCCTACGCACGCTAAAGGAGAGTGATCAGTTCATATGGACGAACAAGTCATGTACGTCTTGCGCACTGCGGATATACCTCAATTGACATGTTCTCTCCCTCTTTGAAACAGCCTCCTCGCGCACATACATCTATACTCTCCTCAAAACCTACGCCAGCACCCCCATCCGAGCGTTACAAGCAACACTTCTCGACTTGATCACCCACCTCCTATCCAATAGCATCCTCTTCCAAGAAACGCCCACCGAACCCCACCTCTGGTTGCTTTCACTCCCCCGCTTGCTCAGAGCACCCGATGCCACGTCCCCAGACAATGTCAAGCTTACGGACGAAGCCGAGAGTGTTGTCACATTCCTCGATGATTGTATCCAACGGTGTCTCAAAACGCCTTTTCGGTATATTGAGGAGATGCGTGACCTTCCCATCCCCATATCATCTCCCGCCGATCATGAAGTACAAGATGTAGCACACCCAGAAATCTGGCCGAGTCCACTTGTGATGGCACTTGGCGAGCAGCTGGATGCCAAGTTGAAGGCCGGGCTACTCACTCCTTCGGATGTGCTAGCCATCACCTCGTTCACAAGAAAACTTCTTTTCAGGATATCGGGACAACTGCAAGACCTGAGATTCTTAGCGCTCTTTGTTTCTCGGATAGACCGTATTCTCTCTGAAGAATGCTTGTGGATGTCAACGCACCCTGTAATGAGTGGTGCAGTGAGGATGGAGGTGAGCGCTATGCATGCGGCGTTAAAGCCCGTAGGCATGGAAGCGCCCCCGATGTCGACGGGGAGTATACGGGATCTGCTTGATGAGGTGGAGGCTCTAGCGGCTGGTAAGAAAGATGTGATTCCTGTCGACTACGAGAGTTATCGCTGATCCACCCTCAAGATAATACACGTCATACTCGAATGATCTCAGCGCATTCGGTTATTGACCACCTCCGTTTCGCAAACCAGCCACTCTCTCTGTCGGATATGAACCGCTTTTTTCATGTCATCGAGAAGCTTCACCCCTCCGCCCTACGCGATCTCGTAGAGTATATATTCCCGAGATCCGGGTCCTTGTGGCAAGACGAAAAACTTTTAGGAACGGACTCCGGTCAAAGGTAAGGCACGGTCACTGTGACGATGCTATTCAGTTCCCGTATCAATCTCAATGTTTTTTTTACAGCATTCCTGCGGAATGGCTCTTCTACAACTCCACCAGAGCACAAATTCTCAACCCGAGCTACCATCGGAGCTTCCTCGCAGCGCTTTTCTCAACACATCTCACTCCTCAAAGATGCCTAGAACTATTTAGGCTTATCGACCACCGGCTGGGTGCTGTGGACGAAGAGGAGGCGCATGGTCTGCTGTCACTTCTTGCGGCCCTAGCGAGCGAAGCATTGTCGATGTTCAAGGAAATTGATGTGATTATCTTGAAGGAGAGTTTGTTTGTCCATCCGGGTGCGGTGAAACGAATGGCTATGTCACCGAATGTTAGACCCAAGATCCGTTCGGGCCTGCGTGATTTGTTACAGAGTTCATTTGATCCTCGGTCTGCGGTTGATAAACGGATCCTTTCGGAGGTCAGCGCACATTGGCTAGTGTCGCTTCGGCATCAGCTGGATTCAGGGATATGCGATAAAGTGGGTAGCTCCCTCACTAAATACATTGTCTGGACTCTGACCTTGTACTATACAGGAGGGTGACACAGCTCTATGGATCAAGTATCTCCCATTAACCCAGGCCCTGGAACTGCTCGACCGACTTACGAGCGACGACGCGATCAACCCCCGTTCTGTTCCTCTCCTTCAGTCGACTCTGGGGATCCTTCGGGCATCAATAGATTTTGACACGAACATTGGGAGCATGCTACACGAACGGATACCCCAGCTCCTGAAAATACGAAAACAAATAGTAGATTCTCCTGCAGCCGAAGACCTACTATTCTCTGCGATTGACCCGACCCTACCTGTGGGGTATTCACCCCACAGATGGGGCCAGGAGAACGATGATCCGATATCTTTGGCAAAGTTGACCCAGCATGCGGAGTCGCGTTGGGCCCATAGGACTCGACCCCTCGGATACTCTCTCCCCCTCGAAGACTTCCTCCGATCTCGGACGTGGACAACATCAACCGTAAATATCATATCGAGTCTTTCTTATAAGCAGCCATTCCCGCTGAAGGACTTTCAAAACTGGCTCAAATCCGATCACGCAACACGATCCACCGAACATCTTTCCGTTGTCATCGGAACAGCTTTAGACGTGTATCGCTGTGCGTCACTGGAGAATGTGTCACTCGAGGAGGAGGTGTGGATTCCTCATGTCTCAAGGATTTCCTCTCTATGCTTCGACCCTGATATCAAACCTGAGCTGAGTTACATATCCGGTTCATGTGTTTCCTTGGCGCTGGATATATTCAAACAAAAGCGGGACGAAATCATGCAAGGTTCTGATCAAACAAATAGGAGATCATCATAAGACCCGCCCTTCCTCTACTATCCTTCAAATCGCGCATCAGCACCCTGTTCCCGAGCTGTTGTCTGTGCTATTGGAGTCTTCGATACAATGGCTTATAAGTCACCTGGCCGATGATGCGTTTTTATCGGTGGAGACCTCAAGAATCATAGAGGACATTGGTAGGCCCTGTTTATCTGAACGAGACTAAAATCTCACCATCCGCCCGTCTAGTTGTCCTTATTAAACTCACGACCTCAATCAAAGCACATCAAGTCGAGACCTTATTGGGAGTTGTCATTCAAGGCCACCTTTCAAATGCTCCAGCCGTCAGACTAGCGAACGAGTGCCTCCCCAGAACTCATCTCAAGGCACGCCTTTCCAGCCAAATTAGCTTCTCAACTGATCTTGACACGAATCACTTTAGCCTGTCGCAGTTAATCGTTATATACAAAACATCCTACAACACTCACATTTCCATAAATTATCGAACAGCATTGGCTCAGAACCGACCTCCCGAACCCACATCGTCAAATTGCTTTACACGCTTTTCAATCTTCATCCCACGAACACCTGCCAGACAACCCATGTTGAACCTCTACTGCAGATCTATCACGGCACACTATCCAATGCGGATCTACAGCTATTCTCCATCTTCCAACTCTTCGAACTGCAACGAAAGATCTCGCTGGCCTCGTTATTCAATCGTTGGTCGCCATTGAACGACATCGCTCCATCATCCGCATTAGAGGGTCTTCAGTCCCTCGACCCAACTAGGATCCTGAGAACGACATTGCACTATCCCAAGTGGCGGAAGTCGCAGAGCGATGTCAGACGCGAAACCAATGATCACGATGCACAGCTATATGACCCTATATTCCTTGCGCTGCTCCTTCATCTAGTTTTAATCGAAAATCCACCATCGACTGGGTTTGGGTGGGTGGAGATTTTCAGAACGAATATCGTAGGGTTGTGTCTCCGTCTCCTGTCGTCAAAGGACGCCATCTTTCGCGAATTGGGCTTGTCGCAAATCGCGTCGTTGTACAAGCGTATCGGGGTCAGTTATCTCAGTATACTTCTCTTACATCTTCTGATACAAAAGGATAGGAAGCAGATTTCCACGAAAAAGCTCATGTTGTCTATATTCTGGATTTGCTCAAGGATCTCTTCCCACCGCCATCACAACAACCCAATGAGAATGAGACCCCGCGCCGCCTCCCCTCATACACGACCTTGATCTTGGCTCACGCCATACGTGGCATCTTCTATCCGTCGAATTTTACGTCACCTTTGACTGCTCGTTTCCTCCTTCAGCGACCAGAGTTGGATGTGACGGACGTACCTATGTTGTATAGCATGCTCTACAGCAACTCGGATGATTGGAAGACGGAGCGAAGTTGGATCATCCGGATTCTTGGCTGATGGTATGGCCAGCTCAGATGACTGGAAGGTTTTGAAGCGGCGGCATACATGGGATCTGCTCGCCAGCATATTTCAGAGTAGCAGCGATCATACCTTGCGCAAGGGCATTTTCGAGGCATGTTTATCCCCCTTTTTTCCGGCTGCGCCCAAATGATCAACATTGATTTTCAAATTTTCAGGTCCTTGCGAACCTGACGTGCCACCCTCAGGTTGTCATGTCCATGATTCTCAAGTCATCTGTCCTGGCGTGGATCGAGATGCAGCTATCACCGGCAAATACTGACGAAACCATTGAATGGATCGGGATCCTGGGGAATGTCGTACTCAATGCTAATAGTACCAAACTCGATTCAACCTTTGGAACCGCATGGAGAGACCGTATTTGCCGTTGTTTGTCGTCACTCTTGAGGAGATGTGAGTTATCACACCACACTGGCCGATTCTTGTTTCGTCTAACCTTGCCCATTTTTTTTAAAAAAAAAGCAAATTCAGAGCTTGCCTTGCCTGCTGCCGTTCCTATCATTTTCAAACTCAGGTCTATTGCCGGATGCGCTCACCTACGAGTTTCAAAACTTGATCAACACGGCACTGAAGGCGCTGAAGATACTCGAAGAACACGTCGAATATCGCCCCGAGCTATCATCTACAAGGAATCATCATGTGACGCTGGCCTACGAGCTTCGGCCTGGCTATGCCATCCACGACCCCCCTCCAGCCATGCCGTATTCGTATCAAGCGTGGTTGGAATGTACGACACTTTTATGGAGAACGGTCATGAACCTTGGATCGTAGGGTCCCTGCTTGGGATTTCCTGACTTGCAGGCTTCTCGTGAACCCACCACTCGGTGGAGACGCGTCCGAGTCTGAATGGGCGCGAAGGGAAGGTTGTGTGGTGTCTACAAAAGCACGGGTAGTCCGTCATACGAACATAGTGACACCGTGGTATACTCAATTTGGTATTCAAACTTTATAGATTTTGCCCTATCGATTTCCGAACTTAGCGGAATACCATATCTCGGAAGCACCACGAGGGACAGGGGGCTCAAAGCCATCCACCGACGTTAGAAACACTAATGTTATGCATAGGGTTGTGATGAATGAATCAGAACAAAGATGATGAGAAGACAGCAAGGAAACAACACCCTACTACTACTACTACCAGAGATCGCAAAAGCGAAAGTCAGCCAATGGTGTCGGCTCTTCCTCACCTCTCCCAGACTTGATCCACTCATCCCCAACCCTATCTATCTCCCTTTTAAACGTCTGATAATCAAAGAAATAACCCCTGACAATTCCCCACTTCCTAAGTCGTTCCACCGCATGATAAACATAAACCTCAGAGTTCATTCCTTCCTGTCGAATTGACACGGTGATCACCCTCCTCGATGAGCGCCTTCATAGCTTGTAGCCTTGGAACAACGCTTGCAATCCGGACATAACCAATCACCTGCTCCATATTGAGGGCCTTTTCCACCTGCATTGAGCCTTTGATGGGAGTAAACACCCCTGGTTCATTCTCCGCCAGATACCAAAAGTCTCCTTCGAGAGGCCGATGATCGAGACTCCGGACATCGAGAACCTCAGGTGTAGAAAAGTACTAGGTGTTTTGATGATGAAGGCCGCTGCCGGGCCGCCGCCTCTGTCTCTGTAGACTTGTCACCGGAGTTGGTATCATCATCATCATCGTTTAGGCGTATTACTGATGTGTTTAACGCCAGAGTCTAGAGCGGAGGGTATTGGTATGTTCCGCTGCTGTTCAGATGTAGGTTCAGGTTTGGACGAGGTTCCTTTTGAGGGCGTTTTTAAGCAAGCCTATGTAGAGCGATCTGGGAACGAAAGTTGGTGGGGTCGTAGGAATGATCGGGGGTTTTGAAAATTTCGGGGGCATGGGTTGGGTAGAGGAGAGGGGGAGGGGGGAAGGGGGTTAGGTATGCAGTGCGCCGACGAGTTCAAGTTCGGTCCCGGAGCATGCAATGTGGTGAGAAAAAAAAAAAAAAAGTCTGTCCGCCGTGCATGAAGTCTCTCTTATACCCATGCTCCGTGGATACTCCCTAGATCTCCGTGTACGATCGCATCTGTTTGAAACGCCCCAGTAGTCCCACCGATTGACGCTTAGACTACTAAATATGAACGGCATCCGTTGACAAGTCTTTACTCACACTACGGCTCTGTCCAGGGAGACTGTCGTGGCTACGTATCCAGAAGCCATTGTGAATGCACTAATTCATTTGTGAGTGGGTGCATGACAAACGCTTCCATAAGGAGGGAGGGACGGAGGGACGGGAGGGAAGGAAGGGGAAGGGTCGTGATTTGAGAGAACAACACGGGCTGAGGGAGACCCCGTGTTGTGAATCATTAATCATTGTTTGTCGGAGCATGACGCAACAATGCAGCCCCCCCCCCCCCCCCCACCCTCCACACCCGGCCCTGTCGCTAACTATATAATACAAAGGTAGGGTTCTATTGTTGGAGCGGCACGCTATATAGTGTCAAAGCTGCATCGGTCGGCACATTGGACAGATGCTTCAGCTTGGACACCTATGGCATTCATAGGATACACGCCGCACGCACTAATTATGTTGGAACATTTAGTAATAGACACCCTTGAAGGAGAAATCATATGACGGAGGAATCGTGGATCCTCTCAGCAAGGGTTTGCGTTAAACGTAACGCACATATTCACCACTACGTACTTAACCCTACAGCGCTGCCTTCAACAAGTGATAACAATGGCTTCCCGTCTGCAAAAAAAAAAAAAACCGATGTTGTTTACCTCCCAACTACCCACTCTAATCCCAATCTGAAGCTCTCTATCTAAACTTGTTACACGTCAATCTGACGTAGAGCATTTAATGGATATATCCCAGTAGGCCACGAGAAACGATACAACTCTGTAAATCTCAGGGCAGCAACAAGGAGGGTCTTCATCTCGCTACCCTTACCCGAGCTTGAGCTTTGACCCCCCCCCCCCCCCCCCCCACGATGACGGGGATAGTCTCCGACCTTGGCATCCCTAGGGACGGGACGGGAACGGGAACGGGTCACCTTTTTTGCTTCTGAATTAAAAGAACCCTGAGCCACGACAATACATATTTTAAACTCCTTGGCACCAATCACAATTTCGACACGAAAAGGGCGGCTCCTAAACGCCGCCTTTCCCAGGAACACCCACTCAATCAAGTGACGAATATTACGAAAAAAAAAAAACACCAAATCCCGATATCGAAGTTTAATCGATAAGCAATCAGCCGACCTAGAACATTGCACTCGGGATGCAATGAGGCCCCCTATAATTGATTTGAGTTTGAGCCTTGAGGCACCCCAACCCACCCGCACAGTTTCTGTTTCCAGGGAAAGCAGCGTCCTTGACAGTTCCCATCCAAACCCAGGAGGGCCCTCCCCTGTTATATACACTTGGAGTCAATGCTCAGTTCCCCAAACAACTGTTGACTTTGTTTCACGGTTCTGGTCGTCATTCAATTCAATCCTCGTGGGCAGGAGCATATCGGAAGCTGGTTCGGGTAACGACTGGAACTACAAGAACATATAAGCCTCTCGCGTCAGGGCCGAATGCGTTTCCGCATATGAAATTCAGGTGAGAGTTTTTGGAGCCAAGACTCACAAGCTTTCGGTATGAGTGCGCCGCCGTCTCAACTGAAGTCTCATTGCATATGTCGAATCGTGACATGCGTTCAACGCTAGGGTAAATGCAACAGGTATGTGCTCGGGGTATGCTAAAATGCAAGGTAATTGCAAACACGTATGGTTCAACAGGTTCTCCGTTTCCTGAAAGGGCTCTGGCTCCGGTGTTCCCTTCGCCTCTTCCTTCCTTCTCGCGTTGGGCTATTTGGCATGTATGTTGGAGAAACAGTCGTAAAGCTATTGTTGGAAAATGGAGTCGCGGTGGTTTTTGCGGGCGCTGAGCCTCCTCCCTCAAAGGTCAGGGCTGGCGGTTCGTGCCACGAGGTGTCGAGGGCGCTTCAGTAGCAGGTGGAGTGAGTCTGTCGACGGATTCTGTATCAGTCGGGGCCACTGCCGCTAGGTACCAAGTGTTTCCAAGATCTCCCTGTATCCCGCTTGAACACGACCGAAAAATTCCGGCTTCTTGGTATAGACTCGGAGCAAGACTTCCGCAAAGCATTTGGGTTGGAGGAATGGAATAATCCCCTGTCTCAGCGTTCCTACAGTCTGCACTTTATGAGAACAAAGCACAGACTATTGAGGAGGTTGGGTACATACGAGTGGGGTCTTGTTTCGAATAGAACTTGACAAATCGCAGAGGGTTCTCTTCTTTCATCCCGTAATGCATGATCGAAAAATCCACAATGACATCACCATCCTCCAGCTCGTCAAGGTCGTCCGGGAAAGGTTTCGGGTGCATCCGTTTCACTTCTTGAACAATTCTCGCGCTTGTGACCTGGTTCTGGACGAGATAGGCGCAGGGCCCACTCGAAGACCTTGTAGTCTACACACTTGTACAAATCACGATCGCGAAGTCGTCCTTAGTATAGAGCGGGACTTCTCCAGTTCCTGTTTCCTTGTGAGTGGGTACATCAAGTGGCAAAAACATACACTTACGGGGTCTGTAGAAGATTCAATGTGGTTCATGATGCTGTCGTTAAGAAAAACAAACTTCTCAGGAACGAAGACACGTTCGGCAATGTGCATATATGGCTCCGCAGCGAGGAGGGCATCGATAATCATGTATTCAATCGCCTTCGCTGTCAAGTGATTGAGGACGCATCGAGGACGTAAATCCGTCAAAAGACATACCTGCTTTATGATTGTATATCATTTTGTGCAATTTGAAACGGGTTGCGCAGATTTCATAGAGTTGGTTGGCATCCTTGATATCGTAGCAGATCTGGTTATCGATGACTCGAGCTGAGTTCAAGATACTGGGTCGGTGTGTGAGAACGGCTAGTAAGAGGTAGTGGGGATTGAGTGCTCTACCGATTAGAATCGATGCGAATTGGTTCCCCAATCATTTGAGAGTCTCTCTGGATGTAGTCGAATCTATCATGTAGTCAGTACAACCGGGAATGAATCTATCCATAAACAGGATCCCAGTACTTATCAACATCTAATCCATTTCGTTTATTAGCGACAATGTCGAAAAGAAACGGCTTCTCGTCCGGGCTTCATACCAATTTGAAACTCAGCAACTGCCCACGAAGGCAGATACGAACTAACCTGCACTGATGAAGCTCGCCAACAATCAGGGCCTTGATAAATTGTCGATCCTTTTCGGGGATAACGATCTCATTTTCAGAGATAAGGAAGTCGAACATCACATTTGAACCGTGCTCATGCTTCCACTTCTTCTCCGGGCTACAAAGCAGCAGATGACATCAACTTGACAACTATCCAGCATGGATTCACAATGACTTACAGTGCCCTTGGCATGAACATGCCATCCCACACGTGGCTCCAGGGTCCGTGTCCTAAATCGTGACATAACCCAGCGACCTCGACACAATCTACGTCACGGTCGGTGATACCGAGGTCAGGTTGATTCCTTTGGAGACGTGAAGCGAGTAGTCGTGAAAGATAGGCAACACCTATTGAAGAATGATGGAGTGGAGCAAGGCGTTGCTTGGACAAATGTACTAACCCAAGGAGTGCTCAAAGCGGCTATGCGAAGCGCCCGGCCAGACGAAAGAACTCGTCCCGAGCTGTTTCACATCACGAAGGCGCTGGAACTGTCGTCTAGAGCGCATATATTAGGTCGGATGACAAATTTGTAAGGGTTTTTTAGTGCGTACGTGTCGATAAATTTGGAGAGTAGAGCGTGGACCGGAACTGGAGGGCATGTCACCTACCCCCTTTTGCAAATCGGGTTAAAATGAGATGGGACACACTGTAGTCGTGGATGGGGTCTTTGATAGACCGGACGAGGACGCGGCGATCTTTGATAAAATTCCTTTGCCTCCTCCCCATCGTGTGCCGTCTGCGCCATGGCCCCAAGGTATCGTGGTGCGTGGCTAACAGGTGGAACCTTGAAGCAACCGAAGGAAGGTCGGTCAACAGCCTTTCTTTTTATATCCAGAAAGCGCTCGACACAAATAAACAATGCCATCCGCGGGGTACAAATTCATTAACGGAAAATGCAGAAAAAAAAGGTTTCGGCTAAATCACTAGAGTTTGGCAGGTGGTTCCATAATCGATGCCAACAGACCGTAGACTATGTTCCCCAACTCATTGGGCACTTGCTGAGGTATCTGCTGCATGGGTCAGTGCATGCAACTCGGCTCCGGTAAAGCCACAAACCAGGTGACCAACGTTCGAGACGTGGGTTACCGAGGCATATTTCCGCCCAGATGCCGGATCAAGAAGCGCATCATGGACATGACGGGGTCTGGATAGTATCGGGGGTCAATCAAAACATTAAAAAAAGAAAAAAAAAAAAAGATGACTCCGCACATGAAATCAATTTGGGTTCCCAAGACGATGTGAACTGGGAGACGAGAACAGACCCAGGTCAAGGCTTCAACCGGTTTTGTTGCTCCTTCAATATCAAGATACATGGCCTGTAACACCAATCAGCGCCCGAGATGCCAGTGTAACGACATATACCGGGGAGCGGGCCATACCACTTCCTGTTCACGAGTGCACGCCTAAAACAACCCCACCCCCAAAGGGCACAATGCCATGATTCTGCAGGTCGATGTCATGACATTAATGCCCATAGAAATAATCCAGAGCACTTTACCACAAATATCCTCAATACCCGCTCATCCCACTTCGCCGTACGCCGATTACACTTCAATGCTTTGAATGCCGTTTCCCGGTCCGGCCACTGAAATGTCCTCCCTTTGGCGCCTTCCACGAGCATAGTCCTCAGCTCGTCGAGGTGATGGGCACCACCGGGACTGACCATAGGCTCCACAATGATCAGTGCCAGGAACGGAAACACAGGTACCCGCCATTGCAATAATGAGCTAAGAACCCGACATGTCAAAAAGAGCCAGGCCACATTTCCCGGCGATGAAGACGAGAAAAAACAAAAAAGAAAAAAACTCACATCGCGTTCGCACCCAGTGAATGCCCCAATCCAACAAGTCTCCTCTTCCCAAAATCCACTCCAAACACAGTCCGCCCGAGCACCAAGAAACGATGCACCGCAGTCGCATAGCGCTCGCAGCCAACTATATTCGGCGAAGTGCAAAAGCGCCACACACAACGCCGCCGATAAGCAAAAAAAAAAAAAAAGAGCACGCAAGCAACAAATAACAAACAACTCACAATCATTCGCAAACACCTCGGTGGTCAACACCTCCCGATTCAACACACCCGCCCGTCCATGATTCGGACAATCCACACACCAAACCTCACGTATCTTCACCCTCCCCACACCAGATCCCACCGCAAGCTCAAACAGCGCCTCCAACGTAGGCTCCCACGTCTCCTTATGAAAACTCGTCGAATGCAAAGCAAGCACCGTCAACGCATCCATATCCCCTTCATATTCCTCGCATCCCTCCACAAAGTACCGCTTCGCAGTGATATATAACGGGTATCCCATTCCCTTCCCAGGCATATCCGGTGGCAGTGTCACGGATTCTTCTAACAGCTTCATTATCGCCCCAGTTATCAGTAACAGTGTCCTGTTCGCAGCACGGAGGATTCAGGTTAGATTAAGATCATAGACGGGTTGGTCGCTTGTTTTCTGGTATCAAAGTGTCGCGAGCAATTGAGGTGAAGAGACGGCCAGGAGTAGCTCCATGGTTAGAAGACAGGTACCCCTAAGTATACCAAGAAAACACATGTCTTCTCTTACTCCCACGCCATTTCAATTTGCTTGTGACTCATAGACGCGCGTTAAAATAAAAAAATAAAACAATTTTTTTTCTGATTCGCGGGAGTCCTTGACTATCTACATGAATTTTAGAACAGCTCGCGTAAGTTTAGAAGTTCAAGGTCTGGCCAGCGTTGGCCACGACAGTGGAACGAACACTAGAAGTCGGGAGGAGACTGTAGGAGTATGGAGCAGTGTTGAAGTTTCCAACGGGCGCAGCGTTGGCGGCACCACCAAAGTCGTTGCCGCGAGCAACGGCAAAGCCACCATCAGTGGAGTAGAGAGGTTTGTCAGTTCCTATAACGGAGAGCTTAGTTCATACGCCAATCACCAACCACCGAAACACATACCAGTCCAGACGTTGTTCTCCACAAGGAGCTGAGCACCATCACGAGTGTTGATACCATCGTTGTTGGAATCGAAAACGTTGTTAAAGATGTGGCCGTGACCGAAGCGGAAGGAAGGTGTACGAGAGTTAAGGTTGAACCAGAAGTTGTTGGCATACGTGACAGTCATGGGAGTGTCCTTCACCACCATTGCTGTCGGAGTGTCCCACGAGGGAACCCTTCCAGTGAGTGTAGAGCTTGGAGTTAGTAACGGTAACGCCTGTGCAGCCATGGGTAATATCAAGGAGGCCATCGTAGCTGGAACAATAAAATCAGGATGAGGCGAAGAAATTGGATACTAGTAACACGTACAAGTCCTTGTCATGATCCCTGTCGCTGGAGAGGTCGAGGTGGTCGATCCAAACTTGGTGAGCGGATTGGATACCAACAGCATCGCCAACGTCGGCAAGGACTTTGGAAATCTTGACGTTCCGGATAATGACATTGCTTTCCTCAAGGACACGGAGACCAATACCATTGAGCGCTAAGAATACCTGTCAACCCCGATCTCAGGTACCGAGATCCGAGCTTACCAGAGCCGCGCCTCCCAATGACTGAGGTATTAGAGCCGACCCTGACAACGGCACTTCCTGTGATCACACCTAATCCATTCTTGAGCAAGAGCATTTCCCCGGTTGATAGAGATCAAAAATACCGGAGATGAGAACAATCTTCTTAGCATCGCCGGTGACGGCGCTGGTGAGTGCAGCGAGAGTGGTCACAGTGGTCGTGGTACCACCAGAGCCACCGGTGGTACTAATAGGTTGTTAAGAATGTAGCCGTTGAGCAATGAGACGATACACACCCTCCGTTGAGAGTAGCGTAACCGACGGTGGCACGATCACCGGTAGACTGACGCGGGAGTAGGCCAGCCTGCCCGCCAAGGGTCGTTAGCAACACCCTCAATTGAAGGCATCAATGAAATGCATTTACCGAAGCGACCTGGATAGCGGCAAAAGCGATGACAGATGCGAGGAACCTCATGATTTAGAGATGAAGTGAAGCTCGAAAAAAAACGACCGAGTTCTGCTTCAATCCCACCTACAGCCGCCCCCTTTTATACCTGTCTACATACCACTGTAAAAACATCCAAACAAATAGCACGGGTAACCTTCGGTCAGCTCATTTCACAGCAACCTTCTCACTGACAGCTTCTCACCTTACGCTCCTGCAGCCGGGATGAGGTCAACCCCCTGCTCGAAATAACCAAGCGGTCCGTCCGGACCTACACGGTCCTCCTCGACGCACGACATCAACAGCAACGTCCTGCGCATGGACAAAGTAGGGCCATCTAAGAGGGTCATTAGTTAGAATAGTTGCTGCCCGAAGTGTGGCAGGTATTCCCAGCATAATTCCGTCATGTGAATCGGTTCCTCTCCGCCGCTGGGGAACTACGGAGAAATTAAGCTTCTGACAGAAGCCGATGCTCGCGACTGCCGTAGGGGGTGTAGGAAAATCATTCTATTTTCTTCATAATCGTCAGTGCCTCGAGGGAGCGCCCTGCTCGTCTAGTGCATAAAGGCCAGGATCCAGAGGGAAACCGCACCCAAGAATAACCCTCTTCGTCACCTCGGATAGGGCGAATAGAACAAAGCCAGTTGTCAGTCACGTAGAACCTGATCCGTCATATGTTGGGGGTACGTGACTAGAATCCGCGGCAGGATAGCCCTGTGTATATCCTTGTCATGTTCATCAAACTGCGACGTTCCAAAAAGCGCTGATCGCCAGCCAAGATTAGGTTGAAACGCGGGCCGTGGTCATCCTCCAGTATTCCGGTTACCCGCCCAGCAGTCCGGGAAAGTGGGCGATCCAATAGATGCATGGTCAGGCGTCGCTGTTTCTCGGTGAAATGAAGCAACTTTTCGCGACAGAACTTTACAATTGCGCAACCTTCAGCCAGTGGAGAGTGGCGCCTAGTAGGGATCTCCAAGAGCATGTCGTCTGGCCAGCATCGGCCGAGGATATTCCAGCACAGTCATGGTCTTGAAAGAGCGGCAGGATCATCTGGACGGATCTAACTCGCGCTGTTTGTCTTTGTTGATTGCCTTGTTGATCTATATACAAAAATAACTCCCACCCCAAGCAATACCCTTCAGCTCTTTTGACCGATACTCGAAACCCGTAGGGCGGCCCTTATGGGCCCGTAGGAGTAGTAACCAAGGACAAATTAGGAGTATTGCTGAACAACACACCTAATGGCTATGAGCGTCGATATGATATCCACACCAGTAGTTGAGAGGATCTTCTTGGTTCCTACGCGCACTCACACACACACCAATATCTCGGAGAATTATTGGAAATAAGCTCCACATATTCCCCAGTGCACCTCTTGCCGGGGACTTGAACACTGACTCGAGTGGCACGACCAACTTTCCGAGGTTTCCAACTAAAAAATGGTATTGCTTGAATAAGGGCCCCCAGGGTGGCAGGAGAGTTTTCATTGAAACAAAACTGCTGCTGGCACAAGTGATTTGGAGGATATTTCCCTCGTTTGTTGAAATTGAAGTCGTTCTCCGGTGGTTGTACGGCATGCTGTCGCCAACCGTGGGGTCAGCGCAATCGTGGGTATCAACACTCTAACGACCACCTTGTACATACAGCCAGTGAGACTGAATCTAAACGAATTTCCCACGAGATGAAATTCTATCGTGATCTACTATTATAGCTAGAAAAACCCAGGTAGCCAATCCGCTCACGGTGCACATCTTATTAGGCACCAACAGCATCAGGCAATACATGGGAGATACCGAAGAGCGAACTTTTGGGCTCTTTCTGCCCTGGTTTCGTCGCACATCCCGTTTAGTACTAACGGGGTGCCCTCTGTCCAGTGCTATGTATCGGAAAACACCGACCCCGTACATCCCGCTACTTACTGAACACCTGGACAATACTACGGACCTCATCAACGCTCTTGAGACACTAACAAAACTCGTGCTGCCGAATTTTCCATTAACAAATCTCACGTCAAAAGCCGCGAACACCGCCCTCGCAATAGCATTGTCCCACGGGCCCGCAGTAAGAGTTACTCATAAGTAATTCGTTTCTACTGGTCCTCATACACATAGACCAAGAATCACCCATACCCAAATCAACCACACAGAACCCCAAGAATACGACCAATAATGACCCCACAACTTCCCCACGTTCCCCCGCACTGTGTCGCACCCATCCACGATCTATGATTGAATTTCTCCGCAATGACATATTTCACCCGAACGGTCTACTTACACGAGATACCAGCCTTGCGGATAGCCATCACGGCTTCGATTCCACGAGGCCACAACCCCCGGGCCGTCGCATCGTTCTGTCCTTTTCCCCCTCCCCACCAGCAATTTGAAATTATCCCATCCTTCATGTGATTAACGCTGAGGGATGATACCGGTGCAAAGTGTCAATACAGTCTCGTCCCCTTCTATTTAGTTGATGTCTGAAATACACATTAATTTATTGCTCTTTTTAATAATTCTCCCATCCCACTTTTTCCAATTTCTCAACCTTGCTAAGCACCTCCTTCTCCATCGACTTCATATACTTATCCATAGCCCCAACCAACGCAGGTATCCCCACCGACAACATCCTCACCGCCAACAAACCCGCATTGACTCCATTATTAATCGCAACCGTCGCAACAGGAATCCCTCGCTATAAACCAAACCAAATCATCCGGGGTCAGTTTCTCTATCTCATACAGCAAATACCATATCCACATACCGGCATCTGAACGATACTATGCAACGAATCCACACCATCCTAAAGTACTCCCCTTGACAGGAACACCAATCACAGGCAATGGAGTCATAGCAGCCACCATACCGGGGAGATGTAGCCGCTCCGCCAGCTCCGGCAACAATAATACGCAAACCCCTCGTCGCGGCGGACCGCGAATACTCGATCAGACGATCAGGTGTCCGATGGGCAGAAACAATAGTGAGCTCGTAAGGAATTTCAAATCGATCGAGGATCCGTGCGGCCTGGTAGCATGACGGGCAGATCCGAATCTGAACCCATGATAATGCCGACGAGGGGATTCCGACTTGGGAAGCCTGAACCGGGGGTCTGGGCGGCGGGAGCATATGTTTCGACTTCTTCGGGTGTGGATGAGGGGAGAGGACTGGAGGAGAGGCCGTAGACGGGATCGGAGCTGAGCGTCTGATTCGGCGACGATGGTGATATGGCCCATCTTGCGACCTCTGCGACATTCCGCCTTGCCGTAGAGATGAACGGTGGCGCCTGGGATAGTTAGAGCCACTTGGACAGTGTCTTCGATCTCTTTCATGGACGAGGAATACCCAATGAGATTGAGCATGACTGTAGCCGGAACCTTGAGTGCCGTGGAACCCAAAGGGAGGGAGAGAATTGCGCGGAGGTGGTTCTCGTACTGCGAGGTCTCGCAAGCCTCAATTGTATAGTGACCAGAGTTGTGTGGACGTGGGGCGATCTCATTAATATAGATATCCCCTGTGGGTCAAGTATCATTCGATGGACTACAGGACGGAGAGGAGGGACACTCACCACTCTCCATAAGGAACATCTCGACGCCAAAAATACCGACTCCTGGTAGAGACCTAATTGCTTCCTCTGCAACCTTTCGTACCCGAGACTCCAAACCCGGACAACGGCTTCTCAATGGTGCAAACACGAGATGACAGATGTTGTCATTATGGACAGTCTCGACCACAGGGTAAGAAACAACATCTCCACCCGTCGTACGCACAACCATCACCGCAATCTCCTTGATAAACGGCACCCATTTTTCGGCATAGAGAGGTCGTCCTCCAAGGGAAGCAATAGCGTCTTCCACCTGTAACAGGTTCCGTACAACGTAGTTCCCTCGACCATCGTAGGCCAGTGTACGACTTTTGAGCATCAGCGGCAGTCCAAGCTTCTGAGCGGCAGCACGGATTGAATCGGGGGTGTTTTCAACGCTCATGTATTTGGAGACTGGAGACCCATGAACAGACAAATGCTCCTTCTGTCTGAACTTGTCCTGGATAATTTTGATGGTGGAAGGGCTGGGGTTGACGATAAGCATCAGGTAATTTCCTGGAGTTCCTCCAGGGCATCGGCATCGACATGCTCGATTTCCACGGTCAATATATTTACTTTGGATGCCAGCTCAAGGATTTTGTTTGGATCTGCGAAGGATCCATCGACATGGGACAAATGTGGCGCTAAAGGTGCCGTGATCTGCTTTGCGGGTGTATGCTCTCCAGAGTCGAGGATGACGACTTTGACATTCAAAAGCGACGCCGATGCCGCGAGCATGCGGCCGAGTTGGCCGCCCCCTGCATGCAAATGGTGGGTAAGATGTTTAGAGGTTAACAACAAGATGCTGGAGAGCTGACCATCAGAACGCGATATCCTGTAGTTGGATGCTACTTACGCGCACCGAGTATCCCAACGACCAGGCTCAACATGGCGGCTGCTATCAGACATCGCGTTATTTGATTATTTGATTATGGTCACGAGACCCTAGCCTAAGGTTAAGGTTTTCTTATCGCAACCCACCCATGCTCAAGGTTGTGTCCGAACAAGACTCACCCATCACTTAACACTTGGATCACATCATAGTTTTTAGAAACTGCTTTTGAAGCCGGTTGTACCGACTGGGATTCGTCTGATGGATACGGAGACTCTTAGGAATTGCTTGGCGAATGGCACGTATATATAAAATTGTATACTTATGCACGCCTCTCTGATTTCCTGAACAAAACATAGGGTCAAATACACAGGGAAACGCGACAAGACCTTCTTGGCAACCAAGTTTGGTGTCGTGATGTCTACCGGCTCATTCGGTAGGAGTCCGGAATACACCAAACTCGCTTTCCAGTCCTATTACCTCCACGTACGTGAAGGATTGGTTTTCCACACTGGTTTCTTAATGGTAAGGAATAGCGCATGAATCAGACAATTCCTATCGAGGCATGTACTTTCAGATCCTTGGTCATACACGTATCTTCATAATAATCTAACAGAAGGCTGTCGGCGTTGGTGCGGGATTATCATCATAGTAATGATAACCCGACTTGGCTTCAGAGTGCCATCCTCCCTCGGACAGGGGTGGAGTCGTCGACAAATAAACTTCGTTATGTGTTGATTACTGTGCTACGTATCGCTCCTAAACGTTAAACATCTAGCCCAGTTGTCACACTGATCAAGCTTGCTCCCCATCGCGAGCAAAGGAGAGTATACCCTCACTATCGCATCCTGGAAGCAACTCCCGAAAATACCTTTCCGTTTCTTCCCATCCTTCCCACATCAATTCAGGGGATTTGGAGACCATGACTCGACGCAGTGAGGGGCGTGAAAGGATGTATTCGTCGAGGGGCGCTTTCAAATTGACCAGTTCATCTTGCCATGACAGTACTTCTATCTCAAGCGCTTCGAGCTTAGGGACAAGTTGCGGGTCTCTGAATAGGCGGTCGCATAGAAAGGTGACAATCAAGTGTAGTCCACCAACGACTCTGACGCGCTTGAGGAACTTCTTGAACATCAATGGATACGTAGTATTCCAGGGTGAAAACCAGTCTATTAGGATGTCAGGCGTGTTTCAGAATGCAACAAAATTATGGCGAGCGACTTGCATCCACCTATATTGTATCTACCATCATCCCATATATGGGATAATTCCAGTTCCTCTAGGGTGTCCCCTAGGTCAAGCAAGAAACCCACCGATGTGATGCTTAACCTGTCACGGTGCGTCAACCAAGTATTCAAGACAGGAATAGTGTTCTTGTCAATGTCCAGGTGGCATAATGATGCTGGTGGTGGGTGCGAAGAGTGGGACTCTGCTTGTCCATAATCCCATAGTATTCCATGAACCGTCATTTCCTCCAGCGCAGGACAGAGACAACTCATCCATATCACCAAATTGCGATTAATCCCGTCGAACACAAGTCGTTTAACGGATGATAGAGCAGCGATGGCGGTAAACTCGAAGCGGGTCCGGAACTCTTTAGGCAGGGCGAATCGTCCCCTGTCACGAAATTCAACGCCCTCGAGCGACACTGCAATCGTGTCAAGTTTTGGAAATGTGTCGAGAACCGAAAGCCAATCCGGTATTTCTTCTTCTATCGCGTTCAGCACGAGGACCTTGATGAAATCAGATTTGAGTGTGCAAAAATGAGATTGGAAAATAGCAAGGAGGATGATGATTTCGCTGTGACGCGGCTTTAGGATTATTCTTCCGCCGGGATAACAGAGGGAAGAGAGTTGTCGTCTGCTGACCGCAACCCATGCTCTACAGACAAGGGCACAATTCAACAATGTTTTCCTCAACTCGGAGTCGGATGGCAAGGCTTTTATCATAAGGTCCTCGACTTCGTGGGGGAGTGTGGTTGGAATCATCAGGATTGACTGGGTGTGTTGAAACGGGTGCTTGAAGGCTACGGTCCTGCGGTGCCAACGTTGTCAGTTGATATACCGTACGTTTTGTAGCACGTGAACCTCTACTAGAACCCCTATACACCCTATCAGACCTTATTACGTAGGCCCAGCTCCGGGCATTATTGTCACTAATAAGTTGAACGAGACCCGTAAGGGTTTCCCTGCCGTCAGAGGACTAAATTGGATAAACTCCCTAAAAACGTGATAACTAGATGTTCTAGGATATATACCACATAACATATGTTGTTCTATGATTTTTGTGCGTGAGTGGAGAGCGCTATGAATATTTCAAAAAGCGAAATCTAAATGAGTAAATGTGACAACGTGACAGGGAAATGAGACAGGTGCTGCTTGGCCTCCTGCTGCGTGAAAATGGTGGGTACGACGCCTAGGGGTTAATAACAAGATCCTGGAGAGCTGGCCATCAGAGAGCGCGATGCCCTGCAGTTGGATGCTACTTACACGCACCGAGTATCCCAACGACCTGGCTAGACATGGCGGTTGCTGATAATCAGACATCGTGTTATTTGTTTTTGGTCACAAGACCCTAGCCCAGGGTTAAGGTTCCCCCACCACAACCCCAAGGTCCAAGGTCGTGTCCGAGCAAGACCCACCCGTCACTTAACACTTGGATCACACCATAGTTTTATATGCTACTTTTGAAGGCGGCTGGACCAACTGGGACTCATCTGATGCATACGGAGACTCTGAGGAATTGCCTGGCAAATGGCCTGTACACTTATGCACGCCTCTCCGACTCCCTGAAAAACTGAGGCCCAAACGCACAGGGAAACGCGACAAGACCCCCCGGCGACCAATTTGGGTGTCGTGATGTCTACCGGTTCATTCAATAGGAGTCCAGGAATACATCAGACCCGCTTTCCATAACTCGCTGCAACGACTGGGAGTTGAGACAATTGATCTCTGTTACCTCCATGTACGTGAAATTTGATTTTCCACACTAGTTTCTTACTGGCAAGGGATAGCGTATAGACCAGACAATCCCTATTGAGGGATGTACTTTCAGATCCTTGGTCATACGCGTATCCTCTTACTCAACCGACAGAAAACCGTCGGCGCAATGGCAGAGCTTGTGAAATAGGTTTGCCTGCCTGCTCGTTTTATGCACAATAAATACTTCATGACTCATATAATTAACAGAGAGGGAAAAGTCCGCTACCTCGGACTGTCCGAATGCTCAGCTACCACCCTTCGTAGGGCGCACGCTGTCGAACCTCACCGGACATCTGGAAGCGTTACTCTGGATGGAGCAATCCGTTAATTGGTCAACTTATGGTTAGCACTGGAACACTTCACCTGGTCATAGGATGAGTTATATATGGGCATCTGTCTTGTGCTGCACGCTACAGTTGAGTCCATGACACCATGTTTCCGCGAGGGTCGCGCGCATTAATGAAATAACATGTATTTTTTTCATGATCCAAGGACTCGGCCCATGGGATTGCCTGGCCTGGTTTCAACCGGCGGATGCGGGCGCAGGGTACCAGCATGAGTGGATAAGGCAGAATACATCTACGGCAAAGGCTTTTCTCGTCAAACTCGTGGAGTCGCTCATGGTCTTATTCCAATACCTTGTCGTGAGGAGGCTGCGAAGTCGCCGTGATTGCCTCGGCTCCTTCGGAAGCGATCATAGACTAAGTTGATAATGAAGCGCAGCCCAGCGGCGACCCTGACACGCTCGAGTGAGTCGTAGAGTACCAATGGGCAGGTAGATGATTCCCCGGGCGGAGTGTCTACAATGGTGCCAGATCTGTTTTGGGATGCAATACAACAAGGGGCTTACCTGTTTCATATCCAGAAAGGTTGCTGGGCAGACGATCATCGAATAATAAATCGAACTCCTCCAGCGTGGGTCCGAAGATCTCCAAGAACCCTCTACTCGAGAGTTCAAATGCGAACATATATTGCGGATGGCCACTGACGTGATGTACACATTATGTTTCATTAACCAATGAGCCGCGATACAAACCGCGTCCCATTAGAGGTCCAGTTTGCGTAATGATGGCGGTGGTGGTGGTGGTTGCAAAGAGCAGTCCTATCTTGATGCTGAGTTCCAATACGTACCCAAGACCCTCACTTCGTCCAACTGGGGACAGAGACAACTCATATTCATCACATCTTGGAGCTCCTTTGCACCGTGTAACTCCGAGTCGTTTGATAGATGATAGGGAAGCAATGGTGGTAGACTCGAAGCAAGCCCAGACTTCCTCGGAGAATGCGGGTCTAAACCAGATCCCACGAAACAGAATGCACTCGAGTGATACTGCAATTATGTCAAGTTCCGGAAAGACTTATGAGGCTATCAGAAATCACAAGCGACTGGATATTCGGGTTCACATATGATTTCATATTTCTCTCTTTATATTTCTACAATACGTCGGATCTCAAATTTCCATGGCTTGATTGCAGCTCCTTTAAGTTCATCTACAATGCGTCAGGTTATGGTTGGCACGTAGTTTCCTATGACTTACCAGTCAGCGGTGAGACCGTAACTGACGCCTCCCGTATCTTGCGTCCTCTTGATAGCATCGCCCATTGCGCCTTTCGATGGCATATCGTACCAGTCACCATACTGCGTTGCGCCAAGATCGGGCAAGTAGTCAGTAAATTTGGACTTGTTGTCCTGGCTCGTCAAAGACGCGACATGATACCAGGTAGCCGTCGAGCACAGTGTAACATTGTACTGGAATGGGAGGGAGGTAGTCGGCATTGTGGTCCGGCAACTGTAACGCGAGGAGAACATCCAGATTAGAATCGCGTGAAAGGTGCAAGGGGTTGGTGTATCTTACAAGTTATCAGGATGCCTTAGCTGGAGGTGTGGGTGGTGGGCACGTTTGAGTCGATGTGGACGAGATGAGGGACTGGTGACATGAACAGTCAAGTGTTTCGTCTGCTTGAACTCGTCCTGGATTGTTTTAATGGTGGAAGGGCTAGGGTGGATTGTAACGTTGGTAGGTAGGGTATCGGCATCGACACGCTCGTTAAGATGTCTGCTTCAGACGCCAGCTCACGATGCCTGGCTTGACATGGCTGTTGTTGGTCTGTGTTTCGGTTCGCTGGACCCTATCCTGGGCTTAAGGCCCCCTTGTCACAAGTACCCATGCCTCCAGCAAAGGCAACGAAGCCTCCCCCCAGGAAGCGCACAAGAAAGCGCAAGAGACGCGCTGCCTCATCCTCCAGCTCATCATCCTCAATTTCCGACTCGTCGTCCTCAGATAAAGAAACAAAAACCACAATAATTCACCGTACCTGGTGGTCAGCTATCGGGCTCGGAATCAGAATCAGAGTCCCCAGATTGCAGCTCCAGCTCAATAGCACCGAGACAGAGAGAGGATGTAGCCAAGCCAGCCCAACCATCGAAGTCTACACAGGCACGCCATCCACCCTCGCCCTCCCCCCCCCTCCCACCAGAAATTCCGTCGTTCCTGCCAGGAAAGCAGGACCCCAGCGGCGAAGAGAAGGAGAAGGAGATGAAAGAAAATTTCGCAAGTTTTGGATGTCATCTGTTGCTGACGGTTTCCGTGATGATCTTGAGGAACTGCGAAAAGTCAGATTTTCTCTCTCCTTAGGGTAACGACTCTGGAACTGTTTTCAGGAGCCCATTCTCGGCACTCCGCGACTGGCACTTCTCATCGACTCTTTAGCATCTGGAGCTGAAGTTTTCTCCTCCCCCAAGGCGGATGATGGCATGGCGAAGATGGATGTCGTACTGGGATAAAACCACTCACGGTTGGCGTTCCCTCGAGGTATGCATCAACACATATGAGCCCCATGTCACCCTTCTGATGAGTCTATTGTTACACAGCGCGAAGCCCAATCGAAATCCTCCACGCCTGTATGCCACCTAGATACACGAGAATACCTCGCGCTTTATCCCTTGTTCTCGTCATTATTTGACTATCAGCATATATCGAAGGGGTCCAGTGAATAAAATAATAATACTTTACAAACGCCCCGGATCCTCAGCTCCACCAGGCTATATATCCTCATCCCCTTGGCCTTGTCCGCTGTTAGCAAACCGCAAGGTACCAACTGGTCCGTTTGATTCCCCCTCTTCGTTCTCGGTTCCTTCATTCCCAAGCATAATTGTGCGTGCTTTCCCTTGTACCCGTATGTGAAGTACAAGCCTACACGATAAAATAGAGTGTATCACGCGCATTGGCCTTGCATGTCCATGGATTTAGCGTTGGGATGTTGAGTACTCTGTGAAATTCCACCTACGCGGATAGGAGGGACAGGTATTCTGGCTGTGTCGAGGCAAAATTCGTTAGTCGTGTTATCTCAGGTCGTTGTCTCTGTATCCAACCTACACGCAGACGCACTATAAGGATGACATTAAGCATGGACAGACCTAGGACAATTATCAACTGAATGTACGACAACCCCCCGAGAGGGCCTACTAACCGACCAGATAAACATAATACAGGATCCCTTTGGAAAGCTTCGTCATCAGTCAACCAGTTTAGTAGCACATGGACTCGCCATCCCGATACACTGCCTTCATCAATCTGCGAATTCCCGCCTGGAGAGTCTGATTGTCCTTACATTAGTCCGCCTTAACGACAAAGAGGAAATGACCAACAGGATTGGCACCCTCTGATGATCATGAACATGCAAATAACTGCGTAATATAATATATTATCACATAAATCAGGCGCTTATTGTTCAAGAATCCAGATAGCCACGAACCGATGTCGAAAACCATGAGCAAAATCCAATTGATATATAGGCGAATACTCGCGCCCGTAATTACACATCCCGAGATGTGCGGAAAAGAATCAATGACTTTGGGACCAAACCAAAAAAAAACTTTGAACGTCAGTCCACTCCAACAAGGAGAAGATCACTCACAAGAAATTGTCTTCAGGAAAAATGCCATGTTCACAAAGTTGCCAACCGTGAATCCGAGGAACAGGGTACCCAGTAGGATACCCATTCCCAGTCCTCTTCCCCATACCGCCCAAGCTCTTCTGACCAGCAGGACTAGGTAGAACGAATAGTAAGAGAGATACACCACCGGAGTAAAGTCGGCGATGGACTGACGTTCGCCGATGTGAAAGCCAGTTGTGAATAGATCTGTGGGATGAATAATGTTAAGGACCGCGTATTATATTTATATGACAACACCTACAGCCGAAGGCATAGTATATGCTTTTGCACTGCTTTGCAGTGAGATTGAACGTAACTTGTCCTGAAGGGAAGTGAGTGCTTCGTCTTTCACAAGCAGTCGAGCACTGACTGACCCCAGATATTAATCGATAATTCAAGACAAGGTGTATACCTCGTCAACAAGTAGAGGATCGTGACAACGCTCCAGCGAGACTGCCAGATCAAGGGAATTTCGAGTGACAGTTTCAAAAACCAGTCGTATGCCTAGCCAATGCGTCAAGTGCGACTTTGTCGTGGTTAAGTGAGCGCTCACAAGGAGAGTGAGGCTAGCAACTAAAAAGATCATCCTTAAGGAAGGTTCGAAAGAGTTCAAGTGAAACCCACCATTCATCGACTGGTGGTCTCCTGTAAGCATCCATGAAATTTAGAAAAATTAGTTATGCGTACTGTTGAGATCTGTTGGACTCGTAATCCCAGATAGATCTCGTTGAGGAAACCAAGTGATGAGGCACGCGGTACTAATAACTGGTGCAGGGCATTTTCAGTGAGGTTGAAGGACATAACTGGCCTGTTGAGACATACCACACTCGTTCGTTGGTTTTAACGGTGTGCCCCACTAGTGCCGCGTGCTTCAAGCTGGGCCGAGCCCCACCTGGTCATCATTTCATCACCGCTCGCTCTCAACATCAGTTTTACCAGTGATCAGAGTACCTCGTTCGGTGTCAACGTGTTGGGCCAAAGTCGTCCTTGATGTGGTATGATGCTGGCTTGCCGACATGATTAGTGCCGGCTTGTGTGTTTGGCTTCGCCCCAGTGGTCAGGGGACTGGTGGAACTGTACTAACCCACGCTTCCCCTCCAATTCGCAGCCGTGTCTTTCCAGATACTCCACCCAGGATCGTCGATCATTCTATGGAAGTACTGTTAGACAATCACCGAGCCGGGATGTCAAGGGTTTTGTGAGAGGGTCCCATAAAAGATGGCTATCAACTGCTCCATTTGGTTTGAGGGTCAAGATGATTATATCTGTACCTTCAAACGGCAAGTCCTCATCTACGTCACGAATTCACATATCAATGTGCACGCGGCTCATCTTTCCGTTGTCCCCTCATTGGGTGGGACATATTTAACTAGAACAGTCTTCATTCATAATAGCAACAATGATCATATGTTGATGTTGATTCAACTTCAAGTCTCAGATACAACTCCCGCTGTCAATGGGATGCAACAGGTGGACGTGACTGATCCATCAATTATTGACTCTATCCTCACACCTTACTATGCTGTTGAGTTCCTTATCGACCTTGGGTCGCGTTCAGGTGGGTGTTCACGGGCGTACTACTCACTGAAAAACACAAGCAATTGTTGCTATGTTTAGTGTCCAAATACGAGAGGCAGTGAAATTTGTTCAAGCATTGTGCCTTGATACATGTTTATTAGATGAAATAGCTTTTTGAGAGAGAGGCGTCTGGTGGAGCTTTTCGAAAGGGTAACCTGCATTTGTGGTAGAGGTCAGGACCAGAGTGGTGCCCGCTGAATAAATTCGGGCATAAAGGTTCATGCAGGGGCTTGGACTCGCGTCCTGGTAATAGACAGGACTGTCACGGCCATTGCACTAGGGTTAACAATCTAGATTTTTCGAGCCACAGGGCCCCTAGAGCTAATGAAATAGGGTTGTTCCGAGAGAAAAGTGCTGTTCATTTTACTTCTCCGTTTCGTTATCAGGTACCACTTCTAGGTGTGAATCCTCAAAGAGATCTTTGTCAAAACGAGGGCTGATGATGCAGTGATGCTTAGTCAGCGGGAGGCAAGGTGGGAATACCGCTATCTTTCCCCCCGTCTCAGCCCCCTCCTCTTGATATGTTTCCTCCAGATTTCGTGCAACAGAGAGTTGCACATCTTTCAAGTGAACGGCTTTCCTTTGACCTCATCACCTCCAGCCGCTCTTCCGATAGACTGAATGTCGTAACCGAGATGAATTTCTCGGACCATTGGCCTGAGTTATGAACCATTTTTGAGAGTTACAGGCGAGTAATTCTACTTCTGTCAGAGTCTGAACGGTACGTAGATTGTACAATGGAAAAGAATTACTGTGAGATGTGCGAGAGCCAACAGTAAATAGGGTATCTGACATATACCTGTTACACTTCTGTATCTCTTTCTCACTGAATACACTCGAATGATACTGCGATTGCGTTAAGCTTTGGAAATGCGTCTACAAATGAAATCCAATCGACTTCGTCTCCTTCCGGCATGGTCAGCTCCAGGACCTTGATGAAATTGGATTTAAGCGTGCAGAAGCGAGACTGAAAGATATCAAGGAAGATAGCAATTTCTGTTAGTTTCACTTTTCCGTCGGGATAATAGAGAGTATAGAGCTGTCATCCGCCCGGCTCCAACCCATGCTCTGCAGACAAGGGCACAGCCCAACAATGTTTTCTTGGACTTGGATGGCAAGGCTTCAATAATGAGGTATACGACATCAGTAGGCAGGGTGGTTGGAGTCATTAAGATTGACTGGGTTGTGGATGGTATTGGCAAGATTGATATTTCAGAATGTCACGGGTTGGGATCGGAAGTCAGGCCTCTGGGATTGAATATTTAAATGGGCATCTGCACTTGCCATTTTCATTTACGGGAGTGAAGGGTGGCAACATGCTCCATAAGCATCATGTACTAGCACACTCATTTAGTCCAATTCTTCTGAGTCAACTTGTCCTGCTCTCGCAGTGGCCCGTTGAGAATTCATGCGGAGTGGCTATCCTCTGCGCGCTTTGGTTTTTCCTGAGGATAGCACCGGCCAGTGCGCCAGGGTGCCTCCGGGACCAGTAGGCAGAATAGGGGGGCCGGGCCTGGGCCGCTCGGACCCCTCACAGAACGGTGGCTGATGAGACGTGCATTGTTTGGTTAGCTTGAGGGTAGGCTTGTCCCCATAGTATGCAAACCGTGAAGCATTCCATCCACTGGACAGCAGGCGCGCTATTCACGTCAACAAAGGCTGTTGTTATCGCGATTCCTCATTTAACTGCTTTATTCTCGGGGCTATAACCCAGCTACCATCGAATGACCGCAATCCCAGAACCGATGATAGAGTTTGCAGTGACAGAGTCTGTCACCCATGTATTTGTATGGACATCACCGCCCACAGGATGCCACCTTATGCGGCATACGAAGGGTTTGGTGCCTGTGCTTCGAAGATAGGGAGATTGTTTATCTTCCTCCGGATTAAGAAAATATTGCATCATCGTCTTTCCGTGAATACATTTTTTGGTGGGTCAACTAAGGGAACAAGTTCGAATACTAAATATTGATGCGGATATTCATTTCCTAGAGAGTCTATTGCCGACCACTTGTCTCCCTTCCATCATCTCTCTCAAACGCATTTCCAGACTCGGCGGACACAAACAGTTCAGGTGCTATATTTCACCCTTGATTGACGACGGTCCCTGCTGATTACGACCTTACCTCTTGGGAAGACAGCTAGCAAGTCGAAACATGTCGAGTTGTTATGGGCAGTAGGATAGGAAACAGTGGGAAGATGGGGGAGTGAATAGGGGGAGAAACGACTTACGGTGGATCAGGGACCGGAAACGCAGAGTAGAAGGCAGAGTCACTCATTTGACTATTTTCTTTTCCAATCCATCGAGCGCACTAGGTGGAATACCCACCCCGGTACCCGGAGAATGGGGTGGAACTCCTCTGAAATCTGGCAGGACGTGGGACGCGCCCATTAGCGAGTTGGCCAGTACACCAACTATGCAGGAGACTGACAGCTGGAAGCTTTGGCGATCATGCTGGTGGTACAAGCGAGGGACCCTGGCGACAGGCAGGGGCAACGGTCTGTGCGATGGGTTGATGAGAGGGTTATGTATCGGGGTACTTTAGGTGTAGCCTCCCTCAACGGACTGCGTTCGAGCACCGGTGAATAGGTAGTGTAGACACTGCCCGCGGATCTTGGGTGCCTCCTTACCCCATAACCGCGTCTGGTTCTTCCAGAATAAAATGATCTTAAAAAAAAAAAAAAAAAAAAAAAAAAGGTCCCTGCTGATTGACTCGTCACATCATAGTCACGTCCTTGCCAAATTGATGGCCGAATATGTAAATATTACAATAAGCTTGCTTTCTGCTCTGGCCCTGTTGCGCCCAGCTTTTTGTATCCTCAACAACCCTTGCATGCTTTTAGATCAATCAGGGGTGAATCTACAACTCGCTCAAGCGTGCCGGGATCGCGGCTAGACTACACTCCATTATCAACTTAGTCTATGATCGCTTTCTGAAGGACCCGCGACTCGCGCCTAAGCTTGAGGCGCTAAAGGTAAAAGTGCGGTCATGTCACAGAAAGCCCATGAAATGGAACGTGAGTTTAGACAGATGCATCATTTCACGGCCGTCTCTACCTTGCCTCACGGTTTTCGGATCCCCCAAGTATTGGGGTGTAGAGGTTGGCATGCGGCTGCATGCGCAACGGCTGCCCCATGCCACCTCTAGTAGTTTCGGAAGCCGAACTCGGAACGGAGTCGAACTCGGAACCCGAACCCCGGATCATGACTTTCGGAGCGCTCGCGCAAAAAGGGACAGCTATCATTCGTCGGCGTATCCGTCCCGTCAATAGCTGCATGTGTTCAAGGGCAGACAAATTTTCCTATTCATTTCTCCATTCCATTTCACGAGCTCGATCGTAGAGTAAATTTCCTCCCTCTTTTAGTTTTCTCTGTGCTTCGCATATCACTGCTTTTATCCTATCGTTTCCTGTTCCCTAATCTTTGGCTAGCGTAGTCGAGAAAAACTTCACTATTCTCCTGTTTCACGTCTCTTATATCCCAGATATGACCTAGCTTCAGTAGCCGACATTTTTCTTGCCGTTTCGGTGTAGGAAAAACTTAAGTACTCATAGTTTTCGTGTATATAAAGTAGGAACCTCGGAGACGAGTTCTCCAGTCAACTATAGACCCGGAATTCACCTCCTTATCTCGTCCTCTACTTCTCCAACCCTTATAACACTTTCCCGAGGTTTTTGAAGCCCAGTGATCGTTTCGCCGATCACGCTCACGCCTTGTTTCATTGTGTTTCGTTTGTTCTCGCTTCGGTCTCGGCTTGTTTCGGCTTGCTTCACGTAGCTGTTTCCGTACCGACACGATTGCCTTGTAGGAGAGTCTGACCCTCTTCAACTGGAGCCCACCGCAAGGGGCTTCAAAACCTACCTAGTGGACCAGCATATCCCGAAATCTTGCCCAAGAAGTCATATTGTCCCTTCACAATCCCCACAACCTATCCCTCAAAACTCTAGCAACTGCCAGCGAATTCTTCTCATTCAATTCCAGCTCTATTTCCCCTTCAGATTCTTCTTTTCATCTCGAACTTGTAATGGCCGATATAGGAGCAGAGGTAGACCTAGGACTTGACCTCAATGACAATAATGAACAGCAGCAGCAAGGGAACCCACCCAGATACGGAGCTCGGCATTTCCCCATTCCGCAAGGTCAGCCCCCCCCTGGATTCGGACCAGCCCAATTTCCTGGTCAAGCCGGTCCACATGCCCAACCCCCTAATCAGCAACCATTCCCCTTCCATCAGCAACTACAGTTTCGCCACATGCCATCTCGCTTTGACCGAAATGCCCCTAAATTTGATGGACACCCTAGGTCTCTAAAAAGGTTCTTCGATGAGATAGAAATGCTAGGCCGAGAATGTGGACTTACTGATCGTGAACAAATCCTCCACACCCTTCGCTACCTGGACAGCCGAGAATATGATGCCTGGACTAGCCGTCCATCTGCCACTGGAGCTGACTGGGTCCGCTTCAAAGGAGAGATCACAGCCATGTACCCAGGAGCAGAAGACGATGCAAAGTATAATGTGACCGACCTCGAAGTCTTTGTAGAACAAAATGCCACTATGCCCATGAAAGACCGAATTCAGTTTGGGAAGTATTACTGAGAATTCCTGACGCGAGCCATGTGGCTTGTTATGATCCGTGCTCCTTCTGTATCCGAGGATAACTGGAGACGGCCTTCAATCACTCTACGAGGTGTCCGAGACGGTTGGCCTTATAGAGCTTAGTGGATCGCGCTCAATGAGATAACGAGGGAAGACGCCAAGTTAAGGCAGAGAGGTAAACGACCGCTGTTAACAAGATTAAAGCTTGAGGCTTTAATCTCTACTTGTACAGGCCTTATATACCTATGAGATGCTATATACTCGTTATAGGTTACTTGGCTGTTCTACTGGTCGTGCGCAGTCCTGACCATGATGCACATCCTAGCTGATGGCATCCTAGCGTTTATTTATATTACAATGAGTCAGTACTCTCGCTACTGCTGTGCGATGTTCCATCGCTTTCCTCTGACTCATAATCTCCTTCTCCCGATTGCATCTCCATGGAGTCTTCTCCATTCTCGCTCTCCATTCTCTCGGTGCTTCCATCCGTATCGGATGTTGGATCGGTTGATCCATGGTTATCTTCCTCGTCCTCGGGGTATTCCAATATATCCTCCAAGGTTATCTCCATTCCTGCTTCTCTCGCCAGGTCCTGCATGGCGGTGTAGTATTCCCCTTCCTCGTCTTCGTGTTCTTGTGCCCGTAGTTGGTCTGTAGTCTCCTGTACCCATCTTGTAAAGTCGAACAGTAATTCTTGTTCCTCCCGGTCTGGACTGTTCATAACATTATCCCCTTCGTAAGGTCTGATGTCCTCATCAGACATATCCTCAGTATAGTCCGACAGGCTCTCCTGTAATATTTGATTCGGCGATGGGGTCCCAGTCGAAGTATGGGTCGGGTTCTGGGGAGTCGCTTCGGTAGCTTGGTGGTCTGGGGATGGCGGGTCTTGGGTGAGGTCGATGACGATGGGTTCTCTGGAGTGAATGGTGGCGGGTGTGCCGAAGGATCGATTCAGGAAGTCGGTGGCTTCCACTAGCAGATGTGGTGGTGGCGTTGGTGGTCGGAATGACGACGGGGGCATTTTGAATTCGGGTGCGGAGGGGTCTGGCTGAAGCGGGGCGCTGCTCGGTGCTTGCAACAATGTGTCGAATATTGTTGTTTGTGGTTTCGCGTGTGAGGGATCGAGCTCTGCTTGGTATTCCTCGTGGGCGGCGATACAGGCCAGGTACCATACTTGCGGGTTGATGTTGGTAAGGATTTCTCTCGCAGTGCTTCTCGTAATGGCCTGGGGCAATCTTTCGACAATATCGACATTGGTAGCGCGGGCATCCTGCTTTGATATGGCCGAATCGACGGCAGCAATTGCAGCGAGTTCGGGTGGTGGATAAGTGAGTGGTGGTAGTCCCGATGGGGGCGTCATTAGAAGCAGATATAGCTTGTACAACACTTGATGGTTGGTTACTCGTATCCACCATGGGAGGGTTGGAAGGTTGGGTGGTGGTCCCGATAGGTAGGATAGGGCGGTCCTGACTTCCGCTTCCATTGCTCGGGCTTGGGATCGGACTCTCGAACGGGAATTCGGTGAGAGCGGTTGATAGCATGGCAGAAATGGTATTGCGGTCCTGTTCCTCTGTTGCGCTAGAAAGAATAGTGGCGCATAGTTTTTCGAATTCTGTTGCTCGGTCGTGGACGAGGCGCTTGTGATACAGAAGAGCAGTAAATGTCTTCCAGCAGGTGTCGACCAGGGGTACCATCGCTGGACTGCGTTTAAGACGGGTTCCGGTAATATGAAAGGGAACTTCGTGTAAAAGGATGGATCGTATCTCGGGTTGGTTGGAGGGAAGGAAGGTATGCCGGATGATATAAGGACTGTTGGTCCTGTCTGGTTGGTCGTCAATGGTATTGGTGGCAGGGTTAGGTTGGCTATTTCCTTCGACGCGGTTCGCCAGGGATATGATTCTTTCCCGGATGAGAAGGCGTCCATCGTTGTCTGGCTCTGGGAGGTCTGGAGTGGTTGCTCGAGTGTTGGGTGGTTGGGTCATTGGTGGGGTTGTCTAGCTTGTGGGCCTTTTTATATTCTTCAATGACTTCCTTGGCGTTCTCCAGGTTTGCTTCTGGCTCCCAGGAATCCTCGGTGGGAAGGTATCCTTTCCATCTGACTAGGAATTGATACTTGTTCCGGAATTTTCTGTGGCGCAGTATTGACTCGACCTCGTATTCTTCTTCTCCATTTACGAGGTCGGGTGGTGGGGCTGTGTTGTATTCCCCATGTGTGTCGTTCTCTTCTGCAGGCATTAGGAGGCTCGCATGAAACTTGTTGTGGATCTTCCATTTGATGGGTAATTTTAGTTCATAGGTTACAGGTCCGAGTTTTCTTGTTATGGTGAAGGGACCTTCTCGGCGTTGGGCCAGTTTCTTTGAGGCGTACTGAATTGGGAGGTTGCGGTTGTCGAGCCAAACCTTCTGTCCAACTTTTAGATTGATATCTGGCCGGTTATATCTTGCAGCCATTTTTAGTCTGGCTTGTTCATGCGCAGCTTGGGCTTCTTGGCGTATCTTGGCGAGGTATTTAAACTTCTCTCCTATTGCTGGAATGTTCGTTGGCTCCTCGGAGGTCGGAAATCCTTTGGGGCTTGATCCATAGAGGAGTTCAAATGGGGTATGTTGGTGTTCGGCGTGTGTTTTCGAGTTGTGGACATATTCCAGGAGTGGGAGTGCCTTTACCCATTTGTTCGGGTTTGATGAGCAATAGATGCCAAGGTAGAGTTCTATTTCTTGATTGAATCGCTCTGTTTGTCCGTCTGTCTGGGGGTGGTAGGCGGTAGAGAGTGCTTGTTCGATTCCGAGTTGTTTGTAGAATTCTTTCATGGATTTGGCAGCGAATCTGGGGTCGCGATCACTGAGAACTTTCTCGGGAAGGCCAAATCTAGAGAATAGCCGTTCGATAAGAATTTCGGCGATCTTGTCCGCATTGGCGGTTTTCGCAGTAGGTTCTAGAATTATCCCCTTCGTAAGCTGGTCGACCACGACCAGTATAGAATCATGGGGTCCGTCCGGGGGTAGGTCTGTGATAAGATCCATCGAGATGTTCGAGAATGGACGGGTAGAACGGGGTCCAGGGATAGGTTGAAGCGGTGGTTTTAGGGGGTGGCGATTGATCTTGTATTGTTGGCAAGCACCACATCCTTTGACGTAGTTCTTGACAAATGATCGCATCCCGGGCCAGTAGGCGTATTCCTGGAGTTTTCTAGTTGTTTCTGCAATTCCAGGGTGTCCTGCGGTAGGTGAGTCGTGTACTCTTTGCAGTAAGCGGCGTCTGAGATGTAAATCTTGTGGTATAAATAGCTTTCCTTGAACGCGTGGGTGTCCTGAGTCATCTTCTTGGGCGATGTCGGTCTGTTTCTTTTTCTTCCACAGCTCTTTTATTTCCTTTTTAGTGTTTTCGTCGATAATATGGATATGTTGTGGCTGTTCTGGGGTGAAGAATTTGTCAGGGAGTGCAACGACCTGTTTATTGTCTCTTGTCTTGGGTTCATGATCGGGTCGTCTGGAAAGGGCATCTGCTGGTCCATTTTTCTTTCCAGGGATATGTCGGATTTCGATGTCGAATCGTTGCATGTAGGCAATCCATCGGGCTTGTCTTCTGCTGAGGTCTTCAGGTTTTCTCCAGCGGCGAAGGTTATCGTGATCTGACCATACGATGGTCTTGTGTGATGATCCTTCTATGTGGTGGCGCCATTCTTTGAGTGCTCGGATAATGGCGAAGAGTTCCTGTTCGGAGCAATGATAATTGCGTTCGGCTGGTGAGAATCCTTTCGAGAAGTATGCAACTGGGTGTTTAACTCCATTGTTGTCGCGTTGAAGTAGGACTGCTCCTGATGCAAATAGTGATGCGTCGCATTCGATTTCGAAGGGTTTGTCTCGGTCAGGGACCATTAATACCGGTTCGCTTTGGAATTTTCTCTTGAGGGTATCGAAGGCGTTCTGGCATTCTTCTGTCCATTCGAATTTCTTGGTTTTGGACATTAGGGCATTGAGAGGTTTTGCCCATGTGGCGTATTGGTGTATGAATTTTCGATAGAAGTTGCAAAATCCTATGAATTTTCGTACGTCGCGCGGGGTAGTTGGTGTTGGCCATTCAGCGATGCCTTTGAGCTTTGCTGGGTCCATCGAAACTGAGTCGGGAGTGATAATAACTCCTAGATATTCGAGTCGTTGTCGTTCGAATTCGCATTTCTCGGTTTTGAGGTATAGATCGTTGTCCTTGAGTATCTTGAGTACTTCTCTTGTGAGGCGTCGGAGTTCTTGTTTTGTTTTTGCGTGAATGAGGATGTCGTCCATGTAAACGATTACTCCTCCATTGTCGATGAGTTTTCGGAATAATGAGTCCATCATGGTTTGGAATGTTGCTGGGGAGTTACACATTCCAAAGAACATAACCGTGGGTTCGAATAATCCTCGGGGTGTCCTGAAGGCTCCTTTCCATTCATCTCCTTTGCGTATGCGGATGTTGTTGTATCCTGCTCGTACGTCGAGTTTGGTAAAGTACTTTGATCCTCGGAGTTTGTCGAGAATATGAGAGATGAGGGGGAGGTTGTATGCATTTTTAACGGTATGCTCGTTGAGGTACCTGTAGTCTTGACAGGGGCGTAGTTTTCCGTCTTTCTTTCCTACGAAGAAGAAAGGTGACGCCATTGGCGATTCGGATGGTCGAATGTATCCCTTTTGAAGGTTTTCTTCTAGGAACGTGTCGAGTTCCTTTTCTTCATTGAGGGAGAGTCGGTAGGACTTCATGGCAATTGGTTTGAATGATTCCTTGAGTTCAATTTTGTGATCCCATGGTCGTTGTGGGGGGAATCGTTCGGCTTGTTTCTTGCTAAATACTGGGAGGTATTCGTGGAATTCCGTGGGTACGACTTTTCTTGGGTCGTCGTTTTTCTTTTCTCCGTGTTGTACGGCGAGGAATTGTGATGCGGAGGCTTTGAAGTTGATTTCTTCGAAGCTTGTGGGTTCTAGTGTGGAGATGTGGTTGAGTTGGTCGTTGTAGATCCAATCGGGTTCCATGGATTGGATGAGTTCTCGGAATATAGTGTTGTCCCAACGTTCGTTTCTCCAGCGTAGTTGCTTGGCATCCCAGTCGATGTCTGGGTTGTGTTCTGCGAGCCAAGGGAATCCAAGGATGAGTCTTGGGCTTCCGAGGGAGACTACTTTTGGTTTGATCTCCATATTCTTCCCGTTAACCGTTAGGTTGAGGGTCGTGTAGTGGGTGGCTGTTCCATTTTCGTTAACAGATCCATCGGCATTTCGTACTTCGATGGGTCGATCGAGGGGTGTTGTTTTGAATGAATGTTGTTTGACCATTCCGGGGTCAATGAAGTTTCCTGCTGCTCCTGAGTCGAGTAGGGCGAGTAGTTCCACGCTTTCGGGTCCTTCCTTAGTGAACTTGTGTTTTCGGATTCGACAGGGTAGATGTATTACGCGTGCTGACGATTCCTGTAACTTTACAACATTAATATCATTTTGTGAATAGGAAAGGGAAGGAGGTCTTTGTGGAGGGCTAGACGTGGTGGCTAGTCTCCTTAGGCAAAATCCTTAACCAGAGGGGCATCTGGGTGGTTGGATTCGTTTGCAAAATGTTCGTAGATGTCCTCGACTTCTTCGTCGGTTGCATCTTCTAGTATGTTGTATAGCGAGTTCTTTTTCCTGTAGCTTGCTTGTCTTCTTCTGGATATCGCATTTGACCGGTTTCTGGCATCCAAATTGCGGGGTAATTCGGATCGGCGATATATTGTCTTCTTGGTGGGGCATTCGCGGGCGAAGTGTCCAGTCTTGCGGCAGTTGAAGCATCTCCTTTCTTTGAGATCCTTTCTTTGGGCGTCCGTGAGGATTGCATTGAGGGCTTCGCGGGTGCGTTCTTGTACCAACTGGTGGAGTCTGTCTTCTTCGGTCTCCTCGTCTTCATCAGCTTCCTCGGCGAGTAGATCTGGCTCGTCCTCAAAGTCGAGGTTGTAGACTGCTTCGGCGAGTTGGTCAATATCCATTGCGTTAGGGTCTGTTGCTTGATAGGGCAGTGGGACACGGCGCGTAAAAGCATTTCTTTTCCCTTTAAATGGGCGAGTGCGCGAAGTCGTTGGAAACGAGGGAGTTCCTCGAGTTTGCATATAGTCGCGTTGAGTTTGTAGTATTTGATATGCTGTTCGAGCTTGTTTGAACCAGTCGCTGAGTTTGTTTCCTGGATTGAGGCTAATTGTCTTGATTGCGACGGGGCGATCCAGCCCGTTCTTGAAATAGTTGACCGCCGCCACTCCATCTCCAAGGTCGGCCTGGTAGGCAAGTATCTGGAACTGGGATATGTAATCATCGATATATCGTCCATTCTGTTTGAGGTGGCGGATTCTGTCCATTGCATCGGCGGGGACATTGTTTGGGGCGAAGGATGTATCGAGCCCTTCGAGAAATTTCTTCCATGTCGGAAGGGTCTGGCTTCCATCAAGTTCTTTGTTTGATTCCAAGAATGCTCCTCTCCATGTTGCGGCGGGGCCGGTGGACATGTATGAAAGGGCGAATTGTATCTTGGTCTTGTCATCGGAAAAGGCTCCTGGCTTTGCATCGATGTATAGTTGTACTGCATCCTTCCAGAGGCGGAAGTAGTCGGTCTCTCCATTAAAGGTTGGGGGTGTGTTAATTTTTGCGGAGGAGGCCATATTGTTAATGTCAGAGGTTGTGGATTCCTCGTCGGAAGTGTGAATAGACCCGGTAGTGGGGCTAACTTCGGATGATTCGGATTGTACAGGGGAACTGGATCGAGGCGGTGAGTGTACCGGTGATCCAAGTGGTGATGCGAGGGGTGAGAATGTTCTTGGGGGTTTCTGTTGCGAAGTGTTGTCGCTAGTTCTTGTACTTGTTGAGGGTTGAGGACCGGAGGATGGGGTAGATGTTCTATGAATCGGCTCCCCGAGCTTTGAGCGGGTAGAGGTGGCAGTTCTTTCAGGTGGTGGTTGTTTAGGTAGGGATTGAAGAACTGATGCTGGGGGTGCTGGGTATCCTGGGTCTTCTGTTCGACGTTGAACTCTCTCGGTAGGTTGTGTAGGGTACGGTGCGGAACCAGAGGGTGAACGAGTGAGGGGTATAGGTTTTGTTTTCTTTTTAGGGTCCGTGGTGGAGGGGGTGTGAAGTCGGGTTCGGAGTCGGTTGTTGACCAGTCAGAACTGTTGGATTCTTCGTAGTCGGTGGCAAGGGGGTCGTTTCGGTTTGTAGACAGGGTGAAGAGGGAAGAAGTCGAAGGTGAAGGTGAGGGTGAATAAACAACGCTTGCGGGTGCGTTATCCCAATCGACGCTTGAAGGTGCGGATGACCTGTATACAACGCTTACGGGTGCGTTATCCCAATCAACACTTAAAGGTGTGGATGACCTATCAACGCTTTCGGTGCGTCTGACCAAGGGTGTAGAGGGTATGGTGGCCTGCTCTACGGGGGTGTATCACCGGACAGCGACAAGGCGTGTCGTCAGATACGGTTGGCACTCGGATAGCGATAAAGCGTATCGTCTGCCGGTGTGGAAGGGTAGCGACAAGGCGTACCGATACCACGGGGTGTACGATGGAGGTTGTCCAAAGGAAGCTTTAATCTAATGTTATGATCCGTGCTCCTTCTGTATCCGAGGATAACTGGAGACGGCCTTCAATCACTCTACGAGGTGTCCGAGACGGTTGGCCTTATAGAGCTTAGTGGATCGCGCTCAATGAGATAACGAGGGAAGACGCCAAGTTAAGGCAGAGAGGTAAACGACCGCTGTTAACAAGATTAAAGCTTGAGGCTTTAATCTCTACTTGTACAGGCCTTATATACCTATGAGATGCTATATACTCGTTATAGGTTACTTGGCTGTTCTACTGGTCGTGCGCAGTCCTGACCATGATGCACATCCTAGCTGATGGCATCCTAGCGTTTATTTATATTACAATGAGTCAGTACTCTCGCTACTGCTGTGCGATGTTCCATCGCTTTCCTCTGACTCATAATCTCCTTCTCCCGATTGCATCTCCATGGAGTCTTCTCCATTCTCGCTCTCCATTCTCTCGGTGCTTCCATCCGTATCGGATGTTGGATCGGTTGATCCATGGTTATCTTCCTCGTCCTCGGGGTATTCCAATATATCCTCCAAGGTTATCTCCATTCCTGCTTCTCTCGCCAGGTCCTGCATGGCGGTGTAGTATTCCCCTTCCTCGTCTTCGTGTTCTTGTGCCCGTAGTTGGTCTGTAGTCTCCTGTACCCATCTTGTAAAGTCGAACAGTAATTCTTGTTCCTCCCGGTCTGGACTGTTCATAACATGGCTCCTCAATCGCAACCGAATCTCACAAAGGGAGCGAAATAAACTCTTTATCAGTGGATTCCATATCGATTTCCGCCAGCGATTACGCACTCAACTTCGTCTCCAGGACCCGAGGCATCATGCAGATGAACCCTGGAATATTGATGACGTTGAAGAAGCTGCACGATTTTTGTTAGAAGGAACTGGGTCCGGATACAGCCTTACTTTACCTGGTACTTCCCCAGCACCCCCCCCTCAAATGACAACAACCCCCATCGCATCATTCGCTCCATCACCACAACAAACATTTGATATGTCATCTATTGAACAGATATTAACGTTGGATGCATTCTTGAACCGTCTAGCTGGAAAATTAGCTGGTCCTGTCCACAATACCCCCCAATCCTCATATCAGCCTTCACTCCAGCAAAACCCACAACAAAATCGGCAAAATTGGCCTTGTGGTTTCTGTGGTAGCACTGAGCATGCGTTCCGAAACTGCAGCGGCCTTAACGACTACCTTCGCCGAGGATTATGCATCCGGGATAACACCAATCGCATATGCACTCCAGACGGTATACAAGTATCAACACGGACTGCCCCTGGTCGAGATATGAAGGAACGGCTAGATAACTGGCACAAATCACGCTCACCAGGGATTGTGCAAGCAAACCTTCTGGCAGTAATGCAAGCCTCAGATGGTGCATCTGCTACTCCCCCAACATGCAACACATCCCTCTCCACCCTGAACATCACGGAAGATGAAGAAGAACTTGTGAGACTTGAGGCAGTCTCCCTGGCGACTATCAAATGTCAGGAGGCCATTCGCAAATGCATTGGATCAACAGGGAATGCCAAAAACATGCCCTCAAGTCCTCTGGCACCGTCTAACAAAACTGCCTCAGTTCTGAACGAGCCTAGTAATCCCTCCACTCACTGGCCTGCAGCTCTGTCAAAATTCCCCATTCCCCAATCAACTCCTACCCCACAACAACCGCAGTACCGCTTCTCATCACCAATTGAAGACCCAAAAACGATTCAAAATGTTATACAAAGGAGCCTAGATGGCACAGTAACAATTTCGCAGAGGGAGCTCTATGCCATTGCACCAGATATCTGAAAGCATATTAAAGAGCAGGTAACGACTCACCGCGTTCCAGCTGGAACAGCCGCAAACGTCTCGGCACTCGAGAACTTCGAAAATGAATCCAGCCTGCTCCCCTCGGCACTCCTGCAACAAAATTCTTCATCCCCTTCCAACCCTATAATAGTTGCCAATCACATTGAAGATTTACGCACCATCCCACTGGAGCTCAATGGCAGGATTACAGTTGATGCCATACTCGACGAAGGATCTCAAGTGATTGGTATTCAGAAGGACATTTGGGAAAAACTTGGCCTTCCCCTCCTCCGAGACCAAAGCATCGTGATGGAATCCGCTAATGCGACCAAGGAGGTAACCCTGGGACTTCTCCGTGATCTTCCAGTACGCATTGGGAGTAGTGTGTTCTATCTGCAAGTACAAGTATTTGAGCACGTGCCCTATGAGATGCTACTGGGGTGGCCATTTCTTACCTTAACTCAGGCTCGGACGCATCACTACTCAAACGGCGACTCGCACCTCACACTCTTCGACCCGAATACCCAAGAAACCATCACGATACCAACCATGGTGAGGATGCGACCGTCAGCTCAGTTGAACTCGGGTTTTTTAGATATCGAGGATTCAGCTCATCACAGTCGAGGAGATAGCATAGCCCCCCACAATTCCCACACCCTAGCATCCAATCAAAACCTTCCCAATTCCATCAACCACTTGTCCCTATCAATGATTTCGCCAATCACATTTACAACTGCTTCATTTCCCCCCTTATACCGCCCACAAGAAATATATGAAATTGATATTCCGGAAAGCCCCCAATCATGCAAAATAAGCAAAATATCGGCCCATGCATACAAAAAGGTCGCCAATAGAATCAAACCGGTAGCTACAACACTACCTGAAAACTACCGGATCGTCCGACGAATACCTACAGATCCCCTCGAAAACATGCCCATTTTACCTACCAACCCACCCGATTTCAACCCTGGCACTCGCTACACTGCAGAACACAAGATATCTACAAACGTCAATCCGGATGGCTTTCTATGGCCAGAAGAAGAGAAACTCATACATTACCTAATCAAGGCCCAAGAACTCGGATTTGCATGGACCGAAGATGAGAAAGGGAAGTTCTCCAGCGACTATTTTGATCCCATCGTTATTCCCACCATTGAGCATGTTCCCTGGTCCCTCCGAAACATACCCATTCCCCCCGGCAACTTCCAACGGGTAGTCGACGTGATCAAGGCCAAAATTGCCGCCGGTGTTTATGAGCCTTCAAACTCATCTTACCGATCCCGTTGGTTCTGCATACTCAAAAAGGATGGAAAATCCCTCAGGCTCGTTCATGACCTCCAGCCCCTCAACGCGGTAACAATCAAGGATGCAGGTGTTCCACCTATTGTGGAAACTTACGCTGAGTCTTTCGGTGGCCGTGGATGCTATGGGATTTTTGACCTCTTTGTCGGTTTTGACCAGCGTGCCTTAGCACTTGAATCCCGCGACCTTACCACCTTCCAAACCCCACTCGGAACCTTACGACTCACTTTGATACCTATGGGATACACAAATTCAATGCAGATACAGCAAGGCGACCTCACGTTCCTACTACAAGACGAGATTCCCCATGTTGCACTACCTTTCGTCGATGATGTACTGGTAAAAGGACCAGCGACACGCTATGAGGTCGATAATCAGTACGAGACAATACCTGAAAATCCAGGAATTCGCCGATTTGTGTGGGAGCATCTCCAGAACGTCAACCGAGTTATCCAGCGAATCAAACATGCCAGAGGCACCTTCTCTGGGCCCAAATCTCACTTTTGCACTCCATCAGCAGTCGTGGTTGGACATCTGTGTACGTACAAGGGACGACTTCCAGACACCTCAAGAATTCAGAAGATCATTAACTGGCCCATGTGCTCCAATGTCACTGAAGTCCGAGGTTTTCTCGGCACTCTCGGAACCATCTGGATCTTTATTCGCGATTTTGCTGCCATATCACGACCCCTGGTTAAGCTGATGAAGAAAGGAGTCGAGTTCGAGTTTGGCGAAGAAGCAGAAGTTGCGATGAGCATTTTGAAGGAACTGGCGAGGAGTTCACTGTGTATCTGAGCCATCAACTACTCAAGTACTAACGAGGTCATCCTAGGCGTCGACACATCAAAAATCGCGGTCGGATATATTCTTTCACAGCTCAGAGATGACACCAAAAGATACCCTTCACGATTTGGATCTATTACGCTCAATGAATGCGAATCCCAGTATTCCCAGGCAAAGCTAGAATTATTTGGCCTCTTCCGAGCACTAAAAGATGTCAGAATATGGATTATCGGGGTCAGGAACTTAGTTGTGGAAGTTGACGCGAAATATATAAAGGGTATGATCAATAATCCCGATGTCCAGCCATCCGCCACCATCAATCGCTGGATTTCGGCAATCTTGCTATTTGATTTCCGCCTTAGACATGTCCCCGGCAAAGAACATGGTCCTGATGGCCTGTCACGACGTCCCCAAGCCCCAGAAGATCCCAAAATAAACGACAATTACGAAGAATGGATCGACTCGGCAAATTCATTCAATAACATATGCGCTCATCATGTCCCTTCACCACTTGACAGCTCATGGTGGCCCTGGGCATCAAACACATTCGCGATCGAACTCCTGAATGAAACCAGCTCGCTTCGGGTGCCCCTATACTCACTCGGGTGTCCCACATCCAACACTGCTATTTCCGAGTCAAAACATTTCGGAATTCTGTCAAGCGAAGTCTCCCACTCATCTCCACCATCTTTTCCCATCATTCCTCGCTCGGATAAAGCACAGCGCCGCGATCTCGAACTCAGACGAGTTCAAGCGTTTCTCAACAATCCCACATGACCCAAGGATTTGGCCGATGAAGCATTCAAGAGGTTTGTCCGATTCTCATCTGGGTTTTTCGTGCGAGATGGCAGGCTTTGGAAGAAGGATCCAAAAATGAAACACAAGCTGGTGGTAGCTGAAGAAAATTGCTACGAGCTCATCCGACAAGCTCATGACGAGATGGGTCATAAAGGTATTTTTACGGTCCGGATACGGTTGCTAGAGCGGTTCTGGTGGCCCCAACTTGAACAGGACGTCCGATGGTTCATCAAGACATGCCACGAATGCCAAACTCGACTACTACACAATTTCCACATTCCACCAACAGTCCCTACTCCCCTCACACTATTCCGGAAAGCATACATCGATACCATGTTCATGCCTAAATCAAACGGTTTCCGGTACATAGTCCACGCACAATGCTCTCTTTCCTCATATCCGGAATGGCGAATGCTCCGCCTCGAGAATGCCCGAACACTCAGAACATTTGTATTCGAAGATATCCTCTGCCGATGGGGTGCCATCGAAGAAATTGTAACCGACAATGGCCCCGCCTTCGTACAGGCAGTCGAATTTCTAGCGCAAAAATACAAAATCAATCATATCCGGATCTCACCCTACAACTCTCGAGCAAATGGTCCCGTGGAACGCCGGCATTTTGATGTTCGGGAAGCACTGGTGAAGGCAGCCGAGGGTGACGAGAAGAAATGGGCAACAGCTGCGCCTTCAGTTTTCTGGGCTGAACGTATTTCTATTCAAAAGTCTACAGGGTATTCCCCATATTACATCGCACATGGCCTAGAACCTCTCCTTCCTTTCGATCTCGCAGAAGCAACGTACCTGGCGCCCAATCTCATCAAGCCTCTCTCGACCCCCGACCTTCTCGCTACTCGAGCGACCCAGTTACAAAAACAGCCTCAAGATCTTGCCAAGGTCAAGGAAATGGTATTGAAGGCTCGCTTCGAGTCTGTTCGGCAGTTTAATGAAAAGTATTCCAACTCCATTCGGGACTTTAACTTTTCCCCCGGCTCCCTAGTTCTAGTCAGAAACTCGCGATATGACCACGATGTAGGCAGCAAGACCAAGCCCCAGTATTACGGACCACTCGTAGTGCTCAGGAGGACGACGGGAGGATCCTACATCCTCGCCGAGCTTGATGGATCTATCTCGAAGCTTCACTTTGCCGCATTCCGGCTCGTACCATACTTTCCTAGGGATCTCCGAGCGATCCCGGTCACAAAAATCACGGACCTGCCGCCCGACGCACTTGAAGAGCTTACTTATGACGCGGATACCTCCCCCAATGGCCCACTACAAAAAGCGAAGGTAGTGGAGGACGAGGATACACATACAACAGATGAGTTGCATCTTGCATCTTTTAGCACGGCCCCTGCCCCCCTTTCTCTCCAACATTCCCCGAAGCTCGATTCTCTTTCGGACATAACTCCCATCGAGCCGGACAAGGTGTTCAACCACCTCGTTCATCATTTCCTGCGGCCCTGCTACCAACAACTCCCCCCTCCTCGCCTACAACAACTCTTTGACGCTCTCCCCATTGATCTTTCCCACGGATTTCGGCCCCCCTTCGAACGCATGCAGACCCACCGTCGCTCTGACCGGGAGGTCAGTTTCTTAAGTACCGAGGAGTTGTAGAGGTTGGCATGCGGCTGCATGCGCAACGGCTGCCCCATGCCACCTCTAGTAGTTTCGGAAGCCAAACTCGGAACGGAGTCGAACTCGGAACCCGAACCCCAGATCATGACTTTCGGAGCGCTCGCGCAAAAAGGGACAGCTATCATTCGTCGGCGTATCCGTCCCGTCGATAGCTGCATGTGTTCAAGGGCAGACAAATTTTCCTATTCATTTCTCCATTCCATTTCACGAGCTCGATCGTAGAGTAAATTTCCTCCCTCTTTTAGTTTTCTCTGTGCTTCGCATATCACTGCTTTTATCCTATCGTTTCCTGTTCCCTAATCTTTGGCTAGCGTAGTCGAGAAAAACTTCGCTATTCTCCTGTTTCACGTCTCTTATATCCCAGATATGACCTAGCTTCAGTAGCCGACATTTTTCTTGCCATTTCGGTGTAGGAAAAACTTAAGTACTCATAGTTTTCGTGTATATAAAGTAGGAACCTCGGAGACGAGTTCTCCAGTCAACTATAGACCCGGAATTCACCTCCTTATCTCGTCCTCTACTTCTCCAACCCTTATAACGCTTTCCCGAGGTTTTTGAAGCCCAGTGATCGTCTCGCCGATCACGCTCGCGCCTTGTTTCGTTGTGTTTCGTTTGTTCTCGCTTCGGTCTCGGCTTGTTTCGGCTTGCTTCGCGTAGCCGTTTCCGTACCGACGCGATTGCCTTGTAGGAGAGTCTGACCCTCTTCAGGGGCGAAGGCGGATGGGAAGGAATGAAACAGTTTTTGAGGGAGCTTCTTCCAGGAGGTGGTAGCTAAGGAATACCCTCTTTTTCTCCTGATGGGGAGCAAGTTTAGTAACGACTCTGGGGACAGCTAGTGTGTTCAGCAAGTTTACGGGGATTGATACCTCGTTGTCAGTGACGTTCCCCCCGATTCCGATCTTCTGAAGCCAAATTAGTTACGCCTCACAGTGTGTGGAGAAACTCTCATGTCTCGGCACTGCACAATTGGAACTCCCCATTGTTTTATGTTACCTGGACGCGTCACAGTGCAAGAATAGAACTCAATACTATGTGAGTTCAACGTTAGGGTTGGGTGAGGGGACGGGCCTTAAGGAAAGCCTCAGAGACCTCAAGTGGTGAAGCCGAAGAGGGACCACGGTCGGGTCATCCGGAAACTGTGTCATCAATCGATCGCACTTGTACCAAGTTCAGTAGGGGAAGAAGGTATGGGTGGGTGGATTTGGAAGTTATCCCACATCTTGTCTATAGCACCAACACCACCACGTTGACAATTGATTTGTTCAGTATGCCGTGCTAGTCTGTGTCATTGCTCTCCCCTATATCTTGGGCTTTCTCCCGCCTTATTCATTTCCCTTGGGTCGGCAGCATGTCATTTCCTGATATATATGTGTATCAATTTCATAGAGTTCATGTTATTTCATATCAAAGGAATGGGAGTGGAGATCCTTCGCGAAATTATACACGGCTAATTACCAACAATGAATGATGAACTCAAACCACGGGAGACGATCAAAAAATGAGAAACATGAGGTAATGCCTAAAGTACCGAAAGTGCCTCATGTCACGAGTGGTACCTCCCTGCGTTTCCGAACATGCTCGAGTAACGATAAATCTGCAGCCTCATTGTGTGGTGATAGGCATTGACGGTGAAGAAGAAGAGCTTGGTTGAAATATTGCTCAGCTTCATCCAGCCTATCCCGATGCAAATACACTTCTCCCAGCAACTTGATATCGTTGGCCTCGCCGAGCATGGAATGCGACTGCTGGTGGAGTTTGATTGCTTCCTTGAAAGACGACTCGGCTTCGTCTAGCCTATCCCGACGCAAATATACATCTCCCAACTTCTGGACATCATTGGCTTCACCAAGCATGTCATGCAACTTCCGATGAAGCTCCATTGCTTTCTTGAAAGACGACTCGGCTTCATCTAGCTTATCCCATCGCAAATATACATCTCCCAGCAACTGGATATCGTTGGCCTTGCCAAGCACATCATGCGACCGCTGATGAAGTTTGATTGCTTCCTTGAAAGACGACTCGGCTTCATTTAGCTTATCCCGTCGCAAATATACTTCTCCCAGCTTCTGGACATCATAGGCTTCACCAAGCACGTCATGCGACCGCTGATGAAGCTCCATCGCATTCTTGAAAGACGACTCAGCCTCGTCTAGCTTTGCTCGCCGCAAATACACGTCTCCCAGCTTCTGGACATCGTTGGCCTCACCAAGCGTGGAATGCGACCACTGATGAAGCTTCATCGCTTTCTTGAAAGACGACTCGGCTTCGTCTAGCTTAGCTCGTCGCAAATATATATCTCCCAGCTTCTGGACATCATTGGCCTCACCAAGCGTATCATGCAACCGCTGATGAAGCTCCATCGCTTTCTTGAAAGACGACTCAGCCTCGTCTAGCTTTGCTCGCCGCAAATACACGTCTCCCAGCTTCTGGACATCGTAGGCCTCGCCAAGCACATCATGCGACTGCTGGTGAAGTCCCATTGCTTTCTTGAAAGATGATTCAGCTTTGTCTAGCTTAGCCCGTCGGAAATATACGTCTCCCAGCTTCTGGACATCGTTGGCCTCACCAAGCACGGAATGCGACCGCCGATGAAGCTCCATTGCTTTCTTGAAAGACAACTCAGCCTCGTCCAGCTCATTCCACTGCAAATACACACGCGACAAGGCTGAAATACATCGCGCATGTAAGCCCGACGGTCCAACCACCCTCCGCTGTAGTGCCAGGTTGATGACCTCCGAAGTGGGATTGCCCATATAAAGGCACCAGTGGGTATAGGCGATGGAAGCGTTGATAATCATTTCATCCACTCGGTCTTCCTTGAGCGTTTTTGTGAACACCGAGTGTACATTGAGAAGTTCTGGTGGAATTATGTTATGGCTGGCGGGATCTGTATAATGCGAAAAACGATTCATCATCTTGGCGTAGAAGGTGGCTAAGCAGCCATCGAGGGGATGATCCTTCTCCATCTTCATGCCGAACTCCCGGATCGGCACGAGCATACGATATCTGAGGTTCCCTTCAGTTCCATCGACGTGGATGAGCGACACCCGTTGTAGAGACACCAACATTTCCCGAAAACAGATGTTTCCTGGCAAGTGGCTTTGGAGTTCGTCAATAGCCTCTTGTCGACACGTGAACCCATCTGGAAGGCTCGATAGCATAGCGAAAATCAGGATAGCATTTGGATCTGCCTGCATGCGTGGACTGTGTACCGAAAGATGAATGGACACGTCGAGATTGGATAAGCGGTGCTTGCTACCCGTCCCTATGGCCTTTGTCTGGGTCCGTTCCCATCGCGCCCACAATGATTCAGGGCTCTCATTCCCTTCGTGTAATTGAGCGACAATGAGTTTAATGGCTAGAGGTATTCCGTTGGCAACTTGAGCCAATTTGTCGGTGAACTCGTCCACTGGCACTTGAGCCTTTTCAAGTATCAATTTCGAGTCGCCGTCGCTCAGTTTCTTCAGGGGGGGGAGTAGGGGCTTGGACCAGGCGACCCCAGAAGGGCGCTGTGTACCGCGCATGGTCACAATAATCGCGAGGTCAGATACGTGATCGAGCTGAGACAAGAAGTCCTCTACGTCTCGTCGGATTGCTTCGTCCTCCCAGACTGTCTCGAAATTGTCTAAGCATAGGATGGTGCTGTGATGAAACCAAGAGAGAATAGTGTCGATTAAGTGTCCATCGCGTTTGGTAGGCGGGATACGCAGTGCATTAGCAATTTCCCAAACCAGACTGGATAGTGATATAACCGCTTCGCAGGACACAAAGTACCGCGAAGAATATCGCTCAATTACTGCACTGGTCATGTATGGCAGTAAGAGCGAGTGTCGTTTTTCCCATCCCCCCGGCACCCAAGATTGTGACCCGCGGTGATGGGTCGTTGAGTAATGTTCCAACGACCATGGAATTTTCTTTGTCTCTCCCAACCATCTGATCGGGACGAGGAATGGGCTTGAAGAGAGTACTGAATAGATAGAGGGGGCAAGGATTAGGACGCTGGGTACAGATAGGATGAGGTTTGTTGTACCTGGCTGGACCTGACGATGCCTGAGCGGATTGAGGTGGATTAACGAACTTGAGTAGGAGTCCAGTCTGTAGAAGTCGAATAAGAGCGAGCGATATGAATGTAGATTCCGAACATACAATGAGATCCGTATTGAAGTTATCGATAAGACGGTCGTACTTGGCCAAAGTTTCGATCCTCGAACTCCGATTCACCAACTTGTCAAGTTTCCCCCGCATGCCTTTTGAGGTTTTTGTCGCGAGCGTGCCGAGTATTTTTTCAAGGAGACTGAGCAGTGGATGAGCTCGTTCACAAAGAAAGAGAGATTAGATGTTCTTACCGATTGTACTCTCCTAAATTGTCCTCTGTATCTTTCAGCTGGTTCCTGTTCGGCGATGCGGCGACTTGGAGCAAGCCATCGAGAATGACCTTTGACCTGGAGAGTATCTTCTCGACGAGTTCCTGCGACCGATCCTTTTCAGTTTGTATTTCCTGTTATATGGTTAGATGACCCTTCTGTCCTTCATCAAGCTTGTGCACCTCTCTGATCTTGATGATTTGCAGTAAAATCCCCGCAAACACCTTCACGTATGGTACATCTTTGAACAGCCCGCCAACCTCCTTTGCAATTGTTGCTACGGTATCGGCTAGGTTAACGGTGGTGGAGACGATGCGCTCGGAGTTTGATGCTGGTAGAATGGCCAAGGGTCCACTAAGGCCAGGCATGGCAGGTAATCCGCGAGTGGTCATGGCTGTCAATGAGGCTTGCAAGACGGTGCGTTGAGTGGGGGTATTTTCAAGGTCCAGACCACGGGAACATCCCGGCACGGCTGCAAGTACTATACAGTACTATACTCGACTATACTTCACCCTTGATTGATCGACAAGCATGCAGGGGGTTGTTGAGATACAAAAAGCTGGGCGCAACAGGGCCGGAGCAGGAAGCGATAAGTACTTGCATATTCGGCCATCAAATTAGCAAGGACGTGACTGTGATGTGACGAGTCAATCAGGACCATCAATCAAGGGTGAAATATAGTGCCTGGGCTGCCTGTGTCCGCCGAGTCTGGGAATGCATTTGAGAGGGATGATGGAAGGGAGACAAGTGGTCGGCAACAGACTCTCTGCTGCATCAAATATTTAGTGTTCGAACTTGTTCCCTTAGTTGACCCACCAAAAACGTATTCACGGAAAGACGATGATGCAATATTTTCTTAACCCGGAGGAAGATAAACAATCTCCCTATCTTCGAAGCACAGGCACCAAACCCTTCGTATGCCGCATAAGGTGACACCCTGTGGGCGGTGAATTCCACACAATACATGGGCGACAGATTCTGTCGCTGCAAACTCTATCATTGGTTCTGGGATTGCGGTCATACGATGATAGTCCCGAAAATAAAGCCGCTCGTTGAGGAATCACGATAATATCAGCCTTTGTTGACTGTGAATACCGCGCCTGCTGTCCAGTGGATGAGACGCTTCACGGCCTGTATGTTGTGCGGAGAAGCCTACCCTCAAGCCAACCAAACAATGCACGCAACCTCGGTGTTCGGGCATTCCGTTTTCCCAGTGATACACGACCCCGTTCATCAAATTCAATAAAAGATTATCTCTTGGTTCAATCGCAAGACCTCGCACTTTCTCGGCTTGCTGCCTTATCTTCGGAGACGGCCGGCCTGATGCTTAAGTACGGATCTGGCTAAGGGATCACAGACAGACAGACAAACAAAAAAGCCGTGGTGTAACAGACTACGCAGTGGGCCGGCCTTTCATCAGGCACCGTTCCGTGAGGGGCCTGAGCAGAGGATGTCCCAGGCCCAGCCCCCCTTAGTTAGCCAGGTCTGGCAGATCAATTAATAATATATTAATTCCACAGCCATCCCAAGTTAGGTAGACTAATCCTGTCGCTACACGAGCCAGGGCGGGTCAGGGCAGCGGTTAAGCCCTCTGATGAACCCCTTCGCAAGGGCGAACGAAACCCGCATGTCCTCCCAAAAGCGTCCTGTGCATGAACGCCAGCGGATGCCAGCGTGCTGCAACACCTCTAATTACATTTTATCTTATTCCCATTTGGAGGGCATCTCATCAATTCAGTCATGTAATAACCCACGCTTCCCCTCCAAATTGCAGACGTGTAATTTCCAGATAGTCCTCCCAGGATCGTCAGTCGTCCTGTGGAAGTATTGTTAGACAATCACCAGGCCGTGATGTCAAGGGCTTTTGTGAGAGGGTCCCATTAAAGATGGCTACCAGCTGCTCCATTTAATTTGAGGGCCAAGATGATGATATACACGTTTATTAGACTAAATAGCTTTTGAGACAGGGACAGTATGGGTTATCTGATGGAGCTTTTCAAAGGGGTAACTTACATTTGTGGTAGAGGTCAGGGATCAGGGTGATGCCCGGTGAATAAATTCAGGCGTAAAGGTTCGTACTGGGACTCGGACTCGCGTCGTGGTAATTGACAGGAATGTCACGGCCATCGCACCAGGGTTAACAATCTGGATTTTTCGAGTCACAAAGGCTCCTGGAGCTAATGGAATAGGGATAGTCCTTCCTAGAGAAAAGTGCCGTTCATTTGACTTCTCCATTTCATTATCACAGATCGCATCTAGGTATGAATCCTCAAAGAGATCTTCGTCAAAACGGGGGACGAAAAACGAGGGCCGATGATGCAGTGAGGGGAGAATACCTGTTACCTTACCCACATCCTGATCCCTACCCCCGATTTGTCTCCTCCAGATTTCGTGCAAGAGAGAGTTGCACATCTTTCAAGTCAACAAGCCCTCCTTGGTCCTCATGACCTCCAGCCGCTCTTCCGATAGACCGAATGTCATACCCAAGATGAATCTCTCGGACCATTGGCCCAAGTTATGAACCCTGTTTTAGAGTCACATTGCCAACGAGTCTGAAGGATCCTCTTGTAACAGGGTAGTTATAGGTGAGTAATTTTATATCAGCCAGAGTCAGGCTGAGCGGAACGCGCCGGCATTGTACGATGCAAAAGATTACACTTCTGATTCTCTTTCTCGGGGTCCATTGTTACGTCCGGTGCACAGAGTCTCTTGGTTTTAATACTTTAGCCAGTTATTCTTCAAATATTACAGGCATGCAAATTCGAATCTTGACTTAAAAGGCTAGCAAGAAATCCGAGCCGCTAGATTCGAGCCTGCACTTTATAGGATAGCACATCAATCATACGATTTTATCTTCCTCTCTTTACATTTGGACTAAAAGTCTTGGGTGAATCTGAGTCGATACATACATCAGCCTATATCAGCCTTCCTTGTTTGATTGCAGCTCATTTGGATCCTGGTCGGCTTTGAGTCCCAGTCCCTTTATGGCCACAATATATGTGCCAGTGATGTTCGGCATGTGGTTGTTGCGGATCTCTCACATATCCATCCTGCTGGAGATAGTAGCTAATACATACCTCCCAAATCGAATGTCCTCTTACATAACGGCATCATTCATTGCGCCTTTCGACGGCATTTCGTACCAGTCACCACACCGTGTTGCACAGTTGCACCAAGTTCGGCCAAGAAGTCAAGAAACCGCGATTTATCGTCCTGGGTATTGAAGGATGCGACATGGCTGAAGGTACTTGGCGACCTCAACGTGACATTGCGCATGGGTGGTCCGTCTGTCTGCGTTATGGTCAAGTGACTATAACATAAGAAAACACCTATGTTAGAAAAAGCGCACAAGACGGGTGTGGCTTACGAGTTGTTAGCGCGTGTTAGGTTTGTGGCTTGATGAAGAATGAGAAATTTGTCTGTTGGGCGGTGACTTTTATATTTCTGCACCAACACTAGAAACGGGTTGTATACGCATGATGCATTACGCTGAAACCATGCATGCTGCGTCTTTGGAAAAATGGATGCGCTGAGAAGTGTGGCGTCCTATCACAGGATCTAACGGAAATCACCAACGGGAGCGGGCCGAACAAAATGCATGGTCCTAGAGCGCTCTCGTGCTGGGAACAAGGCTTTCGGAAATCTGATGGCCAGTTAAGCACTGTGCAATCTTCCTTACGCGAACAAGGGTAGGCGTTACTTCCATAGTTATTACAGAGAAGACGCCGCTAAAACGAAGAGTGTTTTCGTATTCATCTTCCCCAGACAGCGTGAATGTGACCCTGCTTCTGGGTAAAAACCGAGATGGCGATGCAATCGCCGGAATGGTCGACCCTGGCCAACTCCCAAGCCATTTGGCGTTCCAGGGTAGGCTCCAGAATGCAAGTGTATTATGGTAGTATCATCACTCGAAAGGCAAGTGGGGGCTAGAGTGAGCAGAGCATAGCTACTCTGTATGAATTCTCAAAGGGCCATGACGATAGACGGGTAAGTAGACTTGGACTGAATGAGCGTGCTAGTGCACAATATTTATGGAGCATGCTGCTACCCTTCACTCCCGTAAAAAAATTAGCAGGTGCGGATACCCCAGAGGTCTGACTTCCGATCCCGACCCGTGACATTCTGAAACACCAATCCTTGCCAACACCATCCAAAACCCAGTCAATCCTAATAACTCCAGCCATCCTCCCTACTGATGTCGCAGACCTCATCATCGAAGCCTTGCCATCAAAGTCCAAGGAAACATTTTTGGACTGTGCTCTTGTCTGTAGAGCACGGGTCGAAGCCAGCAGACGACAGCTCTACACTCTTTATAATTCCGATGGAAAATTGAACCTAACAGAAACTGCCATCCTCCTTGATATCTTTCAGTCTCGCTTCTGCACGCTTAAATCCAATTTCATCGAGATCGTGGAGCTGACTGTGCCGGAAGGAGACGAAGTCGATTTGCCTTCATTTATCGATGCATTTCCCAAGCTCGACACAATCGCACTAGCACTCGAGTGCATTCAAGTTTCGTGGGGTCAAGTTTAGACTCGCATTTTCTAAGGAAGTCTGGGACCGCTTCGATTCTACCACCATCACTACTTTATCATCTATCAAACGACTCGAGTTCTACGGTGCAAAGGAGATCGAAGATGTAATAAATCTGACTTGTCTCTGTTTCAAATTGGAGGAATTGAAGGTTCTGGGGTACGTATCGGAGCTCACCATCAAGATGGGAGTGCGCTCTGCGACCACCACCAGCACCACCAGCATCATTGCGCAAACCGGACCTTCGAATGGGACGTAGTTGGTATCGCGGCTCATTGGTTAATGAAACACGATGTGTGCGTCACGTCAGTGGCCATCCACCATATATGCTGGTATTTTAGCGACCGAGTAGAGCGATTTGGAGATCTTCGGGCCCGCGCTAGAGGAGTTGGAATTATTATTCGATGGTCGTCTGGCGAGCGACTTTTCTGGACATGAAACAGGTAAGCCCCTTGTTGCATTCCAAAGCACGTCTGGCATCATTGTAGACGAGCTCGTCACCTCGCTCGGGGAATCACCTAAATACCCATTGGTGTTCCACAACTCGCTCAAGCGTGTCAGGGTCGCGGCAGGACTGTGCTTCATTATCAACATAGTCTATGATCGCTTTCTGAAGGAACCGCGGTCCGCGCCTGAGCTTGAAGTGCTAGAGATAGAAGTACGGTCATGGCACAGAATGCCCATGAAATGGAACCTGCTTTTAGACAGATGCATTATTTCACGGCCGTCTCCACCTCGCCTCACGGTTTTCGAACACCTCAAGTATCAGGGCGAAGGCGGATGGGAAGGAATGAAACAGTTTTTGAGGGAGCTCCTTCCAGGATGTGACAAAGAAGGGATAATCTCTTTTTCCACAGATGGGGAACAAGTTTAGCAACGACTCTGGGAATAGATAGTATGTTTAATCATAAGCACAAGTAATCGGAGCTTTATACACCGTTGTCGGTGACATCAATGCCCGCGATTCCGATTCTCCGGAGCCAAATTGGTTGTGCCTCACTATTATATGTCTGTCCTCTAATTCAGTTGTTACAGAGTCCTCATCACAAGATGGGGTGGGTCATGATTGAGTGCAGGGGGAAGAAATTATGGCGACTTCGCGGCCTCCTCACAGAAACGCGAGGTCAAGCAAGGTATTGGATCGTTTGGAGTCCTTTGCCCATGATTTCGTGGTAAAGAAATACATGCGATTTCCTTGATGCGCACGAGCTTCGCGGAATAATGGTGTCATGGACTCAATCGCAGCGTGCAGCACGAGACAGATGCCCACATATATTGTTTATCCTACGATCAGGTAAAGTGTCGAGTGCTAACCATAGGTTGACGAATTTATGGATTGCTCCGTTCAGAGTAACGCTTCCGGATGTCCGGCAGGGTACCAACACCTGGGTCAGAGCTAAAGCCACAGTAAATAGTCATAACGAGTAGCGCACTCACAACGAACACATACCTCCTGTAAGATCTGTTCGATTTGGGCCAAATCAACCGATACGTCCGCCTTCTTCCTCATCGCATCCAGAAAACGGGTACTATCATATGCAGAACACTCATCAACCCTCTCTCCACGCCCGTCAATGTATTCCTCCAGTTTGAAATTCTGAAATATCTGCTGACAAGTCGGACGAAGTTGAGGATCCATCTCCCAGCACTGCGTCATCAAATCCCACATTTCATCTTTGATCTTGTCCACATCCGGGACTGAATAATTTTCTTCAGGCCGTGTGGGTAGTCCACCTCGCATTATCTTTCCGATTACTTGTCCATCTGAGGAGACCTCGTGGAATGGGACCATGCGCGTCAAGACCTGAATGCGTTCCTAGTGATGAACTTTACATGCGTAAAAAGGCAAGGACGCAGTCGTACCTGATAACAAACACATCCAAAGGCCCAGATGTCGCTGGCGTAACTCGGCAGTGAATTGGAATCATTCAGCAGCTCGGGGGCAGCCCAACGATAGGTAGCGCCAATGGGATCAGTTTTTGATATCGTATGGCCTATTGTTGTGTCAGTGAAGATAGACGACAAGCCAAAGTCGGCTATGCAGGCTCTCCCAGAGTCGGTGACTAGCACATTGACCTAAAACATTGGGTTCAGAGAGAGGACACGATAAGTAAGCGAGAATATGTACCCCTTTTAGATCGCCGTGAATGACATTTTCCTTATGTAGGTAACCGAGGCCGTTCACGATATCGACGATCTTCGGTAGTCAAATAATTGCTGGGCACCATAAGAATCATCGAGTGTGTGGTACTTACAAGGGGCGTACGAGGTACCGATGGATTGCGATTTAAATATCCAACGATGTTGCCATTCTCCATCCAAGGAGATATGAGGCATATTCGTCTACGTGCTTCATCAAGGTAGTAGACTCCGTAGAAGGGGAGTACGTTAGGGTGAACGAGCTGGCCCCATAAGATTGCCTCCTTCGCAAATAACTGTCCATGAACATGAGGCTAGCACTCGACATGAAAAGAAAGTAAGCAACCTTAAGGATAGCATCTGTATCCTTCTTCTGAAATATCCGCACAACTTTCAAACATAAATCTTGATCTTGGTGACGTCCTCGGTGAATATCACAGAACCCCCCGCCGTCTTCCACTGTCTCGAGCGATATGTCCTGAAGTACATAATGTTGAGGGTATAATTGAGATGATTTGGAGAGTTTGTAGAGCGCAATAATGGTATGCTTCCTGAACGATGATAGTGCAGGATCCAATTGTACAAGAACCTGAAGGGAATGTTAGATGTGCGGGTAGGTAGAACACTTGTAGGACCCACACATACAGAATATAAGAAATCAATCACCGCTTGGGCTCGTTCACCTTTCAGTTCCCGCATGGCTTTAGTCTTCTCAGGGGTTCTTAAAACACCAAGAAGGGATCGGAGAGTGCGATCGTGAGTTGAGAGCTAGGTTGCATTGTGATCTTAGGGTCATATTAATTTGCGGTTATTTTCTTACCTGTGGATCAGTAGCCTGATTGCTTGAGGAACGCAAAAGCTCTTCATCTCTTCTTACTTCTTTAATACCATCATCTGAAGCACCTGTTTCCAGCAAACATTATCAACGTGAGGTGTTAGGTGACTTCAAGAGGGCTTACTGTCATCCTCGACCCCTCGTCCGTCCGTTGTAGCCACCACAGGCAAGAGGGCTGTTGGAACTATGCGGTGCAGCAGTCGAGTGCTCAGTCCTGATTTACCTCTACTGCTGTCATATTCGCTTGATATTCTAAACGATTTTGCTCGAAGTAGGGATCATTAAGCCACATTTGCAGTGGGTCGGCGAGCGATAACGGGGCCTGTCACTAGAGGTAAATATTCTTAGCAAGCCCGCAACGCAATAACATACATGGCGGAAATTTGGAATGCGAACTGTGCGAAGGGCCTGGTAGTTTCTTGGCTATTGCAAGATAATCTGTGACATATTCTGTCTGTTCGCAGAAGTACTGGTATATCTGTAGCACCGCAGCAGCATCTTTTTTCGACAACACAAAATATTGTTCTAAACAGGGGAGATGAGAGTTGAAGCTGGTGGCATGGGCAAGAGACACACCAAGAAGTGCCATGATGGCCTCATTCCCAATCTGGAATAAGACAACTAAATCTCTGACGATCATTTGTAGTGCTTTAGAACCCAGCACATCATCTGTACCATCGAAAAGAAGCTATCATACGGTTAAGTCAGTTCCCGAGCATAGTTGTGGCCTACTCACGTTGCACTCTACCAACGCATCAATCATCTGGTGAACGGCCTTCGTCTCCCGCAGCAACTCTTTTGTCACCTCTACCACTTCCAAGTTGTGCTCCCTCCTCTCTATTACTGAGCCGAGCATGTCAGGGTCCCTCTCGTATCGTATTTGGATCATGTCATGTTTGAGGTCGCGATATGCGCGTGCACGGCGGTCGATGTATCGAGCGTAATTACGTAGAATATCCGGTTTCTTGGTATCTGGATTATGTGCGCGTATACAAGGATCAGCATGCTGTATGGGATCCAAGGCGACGGGGTACCTCCGGTGCCGGAATAGACATCGCGCAGCTTCAGGGAATCAGATTGGGAGAGTTGAGTGAGGACGTTATGAGTGGCGCCATTCCGAATCATAGTATGTAGCACAGTCAGTGCCTTGAGTACAACCTGTGGGATGCAATTGTAGGTTCAGCGTTCTGGAAGATGCTGTTGAAGGAACCAAGCGGCCGTACGAAATAGTTGTCTCCGTGGAGGCACGGAGAGAGGGCCATAAACATGTCATGTAATGTGTCATCCCTCGACCAAGTAGCGGCAATGATAGCATCCATGTACTGTGGGACAGTAGTGAGGTTGAATGGAATAGGGCACCGAGGGCAGCGATACACACCTTTTGTTCTGGGATGGCATGTTTTGGCTTGCAGGCTAGTTTGACTGTTTCTTTGATAGAAATTGGTTCGTTGGGCCGGGTGGAGGAGCTTGTTCTGCGCCAAGAAAAAATGCGTTTCATTTGCCTCTGGACGACAATGGTTGGCAGCACGATCATATATCCGTGTTCCCATCGCTCTCAACTTTCCCTCGCTCCATCACCAACAGTCATTTCTCACGTGCGACCACTTAGACAAGGCGAGAGCAAGGATGATGTACATGTCTGCACAGGCCTGTAACAACGACTGAGCATCGGCCAGGTTGTGATACAAAGTGATTTCCGTGGTGGTTGAGTTCCATAAGCCTGGGCCTGAACCCATGGCACCGCAGTGGGTGATACGAATGCTTAGTCAGCCCGTAATCTGGACATCATGATTGGGGTCTATCTTTGACGAATCTTTTGTTATTTAATCACACAATATTTTTTTCTCTGGATTAGGCCATCATTAGGGAGGCGAGGCGAGGGAACTTGTCTGAATGAATAGCCTGGGCAGTCGCAAATACAGGAGAGTGAAACTGTGCGAGTTGTTCGCAGCATCTGGATCAGTGTTCAACATAAATACCAAAGGTTGTCTGGGGTTCGAGCTTGGCTATGTCTGTGAGCATCTTGACTGAAAGTGAGTCCCTGGACGGGTGTTTGTAATTCGCTTTGTTACGTACGGTGTATCAAAGTTGGCACAGTGGCGCTTCGCAACTTGACCGTAGCCTTCAAGCACCCGTATCAACACACCCAGTCAATCCCAATGACTCCAACCACACTCCCCCATGAAGTCGAAGACCTCATCATAATGGCCTTGCCATCCGACTCCGAGTTGAGGAAAACATTGCTGAACTGTGTCCTTGTCTGTAAAGCATGGGTCGCGGTCAGCAGACGACTGCTCTGCTCCCTCTGTTATCCCGGCGGAAGAATAATACTAAAGCCGCGTAGCAGCGAAATCACCATCCTCGTTGCTGTTCTTCAATCTCGTTTCTGCACACTCGAAACCGATTATATCAAGGTCCTCGCGCTGGACGCGATAGAAGGAGAAACACCGGGTTGGCCTTCAGGTCTCGACGCATTTCCAAGCTTGACACGATCGCAGTACCGCTCGAGGGTGTTCAATTTCGTGACAGCGGACAAATCACCTCGCCTAAAGAGTTCCGGACCCCTTTCGAGTTTATTGCCAGCGCTGCTCTATCGTTCGTCAAACGACTCGCGTTCGACCGGGTGGATTGCCACGAGGTCATACGGATGAGTTGTCTCTGTCCTGCATTGGAGGAAATGGCAGTTCAGGAAATATCTTGGGGTTCTGGACAAATATAATTCTACTCTTCGCTCCCACCACCAGCATCATTACGCCAACTGGACATTGACGAGGTCACTATTCCTGTCTTGGATAGTTGACTGACGCGCCGTGGCGGGTCAAGCATTGTGATATCGATGACTATCCGCGACGTGCACTAGGATTTGGAGGACGCGAAGTGTTTCTTGCTTGACCTAGGAGACACCCTAGAGGAGTTGGAATTATTCGATCTACGGATGGGGATGGAGGATACGATGTACGCGGAGAATTAGGCAAGTCGCCTTGTTGTCTTCTGAAACACGTCTGATATCCTAGTAGACTCGTACATAATTCCACCCGAAGATTCTACGTACCCATTGATATACAACAAGTCCCTCAAGCGCGTCAAAGTCGCTGCCGGCCTGCACTTCATTGTTATGTTCCTATACGACCAGCTATTCAAAGACCCGCAACTTGTCCCTAAGCTCACCCCTCCCTGCGTCGAATCATGGTCTCCAAATCCCCCGAATCGACGAGAGAGCGATGGGAAGAAGTGGAAAGGTATATGAAAGAGTTGCTTCCGGGATGTGATGGTGGGGGTATACTCTCCTTTATCGTGATGGGGAGCAAGCTTGATCATTATGACCACGGGACTAGGCGTTAACGTTTAGGAGTGATACATACCACAGTAATCTGTGCGTAACGAAGATTAATTGTCGACGACACTACCCGTACTCCTGTGCTGAAGGGAGGATGGGACTCTGAAGCCAAGTCGGCTTATCCCTCTATGACCTGTGGAAGAGACCGTGGCATGTGCCAGCCTCGACTTCAACTGCACGCTCGTAACAATCTCAATACCCTGCGGCAAGAGTCCTTTGCAACTCTTTCTTTGTCGTTTCAAAATCGGATCACGACGAAATGCTTTGCCAGCGATACCTCACCGACCGCCTGACTCAAAATGAGCCGAATCTGAATCACTTGACTTTATGACATATAAGCAGAACTACAGGCCTCGTAGAGTCTAATGATTGCGCAAACAATCCCGTTCACTGTCTTCCCCCATCGATCGAGATCTAAATATGGTCAAGAGAGATAAATTACCCAAACTCTAGCAGCTTACAAATTGACCTAGGTTGGAGGCCGAGTGGTTAGTGCGATGCTGATCTCAAAGCGAAATGTACCTACCCGTCATAAAACTCGAGCCCTCTGAGGCCAGGTAAGATACCAGCCCTACGACATCCTCAGGCTGTCCAATACGACCGCATGCTGCTCTTTTCGCTTCCTGTAACACTTCGTCAGTGGAAAACTTGAATCGCCATTAGGTACTTAGCACAACTTCAGCAAACACTGTTTCGATGGGTCCAAAGTGGCTTCCCAGCGCTCTTGCTAATATAATGGAGCCCAATAAGTAAGTAGTCGTTCTTGGGAGGAGTGAAGTGTCGAGATACTCACTCATTGATGTATCAATTGCCCCTTTATGACAAAGATGAGTAACCTGCCGGTGCAAAATATTGTTCTCTTTACCTGGACCATAACAGTTGACAGTAATGCCGTGTTGACCCCACTCTAGAGCTGTTCCAGATCTGAGCAGTGCAAAATTGATCCTTTAAGAACCGGCGACCCACCAGATGCTTCTGTTAATGCACGAATGGCAGCTTTAGTGCTGCCATATGTTCCAAGGTGAGGTATGGCTAGCAAATCGGGTTTGGTCTCGATATACAAACGGCACAGAGGTTAGAATCAAACCAGTTTTCGCAGCTCCAGATGATGCCCCTATGATTCTGCCTCCCCGACCTTGTTCGATCATCTGAAGGGCAGCATATTTATACGACAAGAAAGCACTTCGGGCGTTGATTGCAAAAACTTTGTCCCACTCCTCCACAGTGGCTGGAAAAGGTATTTAAGTCAAAGTAGCTATTGAACAAGGAGTGGTGGGGAATCTTACTCTCTAGTAAAATCTTTGGAGGACATATCCCGGCGTTTGCTACCATCTATTTGGCTCGTTAATCGGAATTAACGGGGATTCCGGTGGAATGCTTACTACGTCCACGCTACCCAGTTTCTCCACGACTGTGTCTATGATCGCCTTCACGGTAGCTTCGTCCGAAACGTCTCCGCAAAACACATGTGTTTTGCGCCCCTTGGAAGCGATAATAGCCTGGACCTCCTCTAGCGCCTGTCGTTGAATCTCGAGGTCGTTGATTGCGACGTCCAACCCATCCTCGGCTAACCGGATCGCAATCGCCCGACCAATTCCCCCAGCTGCTCCCGTGACGATAGCAACACGAGTATTTGACATCCTGTTTAACTGATAATACCCCGGGGGGGCTGAAGATGGCAACGGGGAGGTGTTGAGTGGGATATTGTTCCTTTGGATTGAATATAAGGGGATTAAGTAAGCCACTGCGCTGATTTCACCACCCCGTTAGAACCGCTGGGGCGCCAATATCGCCAGCATGATGAAAATCAAAATTAAAGAGGATCTGGATGGACCGGAAATTTCGCGATCCGTGCCCGTGCCTGCCGGTCGAGCCTGAGTGTGTATGATAAAACAATATTTCCATTCGAAACTCTTTCGTAGATTTTACACTATTTTGGGAAATTGTATCAATCAACATTCGATTCGCGGACTATAATTCCGGAGTGTCTGCAAAGCAAGTTGGCATCATCTGAGTAGGATACCTCTCAATCTGGCCGATTTTCGATTCCTCCGCAACCTTCCTGACTTTTTCCACATCTTCTTGGCTCAGCTTGATGTTGACTGCTCCGATATTTTCTTTGAGATACTAAGGAGAAGAAGGTCATTCAACGCGTCAAGAAGTGATGCTATGGCTCAGAAAACCAACCTCAATCTTCCTGGTTCCAGGAATTGGGATGAAGTCTTTGCCTTGGGCGAGGATCCAGGCAAGCACAATTTGACCCGGAGTCGCATTGTATTTCTTCCCAAGTTCCGCTATTTCATGGGAAACTGCCAAGATCTTTGGGAAATTCTCATCGCTAAATCTGCACATCAAGAGTTAGCGGCGATTATAAATACGATGATAATCTCGTTCAAACGAACCTTGGCATAAATGCCCTGACGTCGCCTGGCCCAAAGTCACTCGGAGATTTGTACCGGCCCGTGAGCATACCTCTCGCAAGGGGACAATAAGCGACAACAGCTACTCCAAGTTCTCTGCAGGCCTTCAAAAGACCTATTTTCTCGTCTTCGATGTCAAGCGTGAATGGAGAATACTCAATCTGTACTGCAGCAATGGGATGGACAGCGTGTGCCCTACGAAGGGTAGTAGCTGAGCATTCGGACAGTCCGAGGTAGCGGACTTTGCCCTCTCTGATGATTATATGAGTCTATGAAGGTATTGTGCATAAAAACGGGCAGCGGGCGGGCCTACTTCACAAGTTCTGCCATTGCGCCGACAGTTTTCTGTTGGATTATTATGAGGAGACGGGTATTACCAAGGATCTGAAAGTATAATACCTCGATAGGAGTCGTCTGGTCTATACGCTAAGTCCTTGCCAGTAAGAAACCAAGCATGGAAAAACTACATTTTCACGTACGTGGACATAATAGAGATCGATTTTCTCAACTCCCAGTCGTTTCAGCGAATTCTGGCAAGCGAGTTTGGTGTATTCCGGACTCCCATCGAATGAACCGGTAGACATCACAACACCAAACTTGGTCACCAAGAAGATCCTTGTCGCGTTTCCCTGTTCGTTTAAACCTAAGTTTCGTCAGGAAATCAGAGAGACATGCGTAAGTATACAAGTACGTGCCATTTTCCGAGCAGTTCTTCAGAGTCTCCGTATGCATCAGATGAGTCCCAGTTGGTCCAACCCTCTTCAAAAGCAGCATCTAAAAACTATGATGCAATGCAAGTGTTAAGCGATGGGTGGATATTGTTCGGACGTAACGCGAACCTTGAGTCTCTCTTCGTCGCTTTCCACCGGTCCATAGTAGGCGGACAAACCCATCAGGCCAAGGCCCAACTCCTGCTACATCGTCGTTCCCAATTTTCCTGGTAGGCATCACCGGCATGATAATCAACTTCGTAAGGTGAGAGCAACTCTTGAGCTCCTTGGCCCTTTTATATGCGATCAGTCTACTCTGAGCTGGCGTGTTAAGGCTACCAGAGTGCCGTGTGATTTTGATGTATGTACGTGCTACCACCCACGTTCCGCAGTAAGATGAGGTATATGAGTCAGCAAATGCTGTATATCTCGAAGGATTCTATGATCAACAAAAATGTTATAAATAAAGAGTTACAGAATGTGGTGTGGTGGTATGTGGCTCAACTGAGACTGATGAATACAGTACGGCAATGTGTAAGGATCTCAGGTTTAATCGCTACCGACATTCTCCGCCCACTTGGGCGCCATCATTCCTGAATCCTGTGTGAGGTCGTTTTATTGGGTGGCGATCTGTACTATACTTCACCCTTGATTGACGGTCCCCCCCCGATTGACTCGTCACATCACAGTCACGCCCTTGCCGAAGTGATGTCCGAGGCACCAGAGACGGCGCGTCGTTGTATCAATGGCGTAGTGATACCATCATGATATTCACACTCCGACACGGGACTCTGCTCGGAGTGTGACAAACCCCAACCCCCCATATCTCAATAATCCTTGCATAGTTTTCGATAAATCAACTTGGAATGTGGTATTGGCATTGTCACTAATTCATATCCAAAGTTTGGTGAGATTCTGAAAAGATTAAGGGAGAAAGCGGCAATCGGGGGGGACCGTCAATCAAGGGTGAAGTATAGTATATAATCGGGAAACAGCTAAAATTCTTGTACCGATACTGGGGAATCTGATAAGAAATTCTATTCTTTGCAATCTAGGATTGATCAATATAATTATAGTGATCTGTCCAACAAGACAACAGTCTTCCGCTAAGAGAAGACACCTCGAACTCACTGACCTCCGACACTCCCAGCCACTGCTGTTCCTGTGCTTCCTAGAAGATGAGCACTGAAATAGCCGCAGCCTTTGATAAATAACAACCCCAGCCATGCGGTTGAGTGGTGTGGGCCTGGGAGATCGGAGCGTGATATGTCACGGAGATGTTCGGGTACACCCATCACTGTTTGATGAGGAGGGACGCCACAACTCGTGCCACAAGTTGCGGCAGGCTGCTGGGAGACCTTGATACTTGGCATACATGCTGTATTGACCTGCTTCTGTCACTACAAGCCAGGGAAGCCATTTGCCTTCATTGTCCAACGCTCTTCCAAGGAAAGTCTGCAGTATAGCAGTCCGCACGTGACATCAGCTCCCAGAACACAACTCGATCCTGTCTTGGAGCCCAATCATCATAATGACTCTCAAGGGGTTGTTGTCGCTTCTGGCATATCGGATAGCCGCTACATTGATGCTACCGAGAGTATACCAAAGAGCGGGCTTTGACAACTGGAAAAGATACCAAAGGAGCCGTCAAGAAGCTCCCTCAGCCTGGGCCACAAGATCAGGTTTCAGTCAGTATTGTCTCCAGATGACCCGTCTCTCACTTGCAGAAAACATGAGATTCTAAACACATCACCGCCGACTGGTATCCCATCTATCACGGACCTTTTCTCGCAGCGCCTATGGGTAATAGTATAACTCATTATAACGTTGATACACGAAGGATAGGTTGCTGGTCCATCAGACATTCGGGAACACTAGTAACACGAGAAAACGTATCAGCCTATTCAAGTTCTTCCATTCTCATCATCTTCTGTTGCACTTTCATCCACACTTAGTATATACGATCCCGTCCCGAGTCGACAGTGCTGTGAAAGTAATAATCGTGCGCAACTATAAATGGAATTGGGGCGTCTTCGAAACATCAGTTGGCTGTGGTGGGTTGCGTGTAAGGAGGTCAAAATATGCATGAAGGAAGTTTTTGCTTTCTGAGTACAGTTTATTTTGCTTGAGAGAGTTGGAATTCGGGTTAAAGTTTAATCGCGTGATCCGGGTGGGGCGTCTTGAATGAACGAAGCCTGATTCCCGTAACTGTTTTGACACAAACGTCCCATGTATATGTGCATGTATGAATTCCATCCCTAAATAGCAAGTCACGCTACGATACATCCTCTCGCCCAAATACACTATGGTTGCGGAGAATAAAAAAGTTACGAGCTTCCAAGCGTCCTTAATCATGTCGGATGCCCGTTCCGCAATAACATACACAGGAGCCTGGGTGTGCGCACAAGTTATGTATGGCTGATTCACACTAGTTAGCACCCTTTTCTGGTGAAGATGTAAGGAGAACCTACCATGACAGATGCATCAACAATTCTCAGCCCCGATACCTCTTTCACCCGCAGATCTGGGTCAACCACGCCCCACTTTGCGCCCTTGGGCGACATGGCAGCTGTTGAAACAGGGTGTTCGATGCTCGAAGTAACATCTCTAAGAGAGTTTTCTATCCCATCATCCGTGGTCAGATTGACAAAGGCTGCCGAACCCCCTTGGATTTTTCCATCGAAAGTAGGGGCCTTGAAGAAGCGAATAACGTCCTTGACACCTTCACGGGCGGCGAAGAGATCGAAGTTAGATGTGTAAAATCCTGGGTCGATGAGGGGGTCGTCAAAGGGGTTGCTGGATCGAAGAGTAACGGAGCCACCTTGATTGTCATCCTGAGCGTTACCCTAAGTATATACAAATTGCTATTGGAACTCACGTGACGTTGGGCTGACGACGGCAACTCCCCCAAGGTACGCAGGACCAATAGCCTGCAAGCAAAGGAGTTAGCTGTCCTGAGTATACAGAGTAGGGACTGATACTTGCTCCGAGAAACAGCTCGATGTGAGCAGAATTTTCTCCTGATGATGGATCGGCGAATTCCTTGAAGATGGGAGAGTCATGTGGCAAACGCGTCCACGCAAGGTGATTGTTTAGGGAGAGCACAACGTCCGGGCCTGTCCCGTTCTTTTCCCAAATTTTCAACGCCTGGGCTTGTAATACCGGGTCTGAAGTTACGCTAACGTTGAGAAGTCGTGAGCATGCGCATCACCCGTTACTGGTCAACTAAGATGGCACCCACTTTACCCAAGGACCCAAATCAACCGAGCCAGGTGTACTATTCCAAATGTGAAAGTGGCAAAGGGATGATCTGTCAGATTCTTTCCAACACTGGGGTTATGCAAAACTGTTAGAATATTGAGCGCTTCCAAATCATTTCGGTCACCAATGCCCGAATTCAGGAGGATATGGGGGGTGCCAATAGACCCCGCGGCCAAGATGAGTTCCTTCGATGCCTGTCAAGAGATGCTTTTCCTGTGAGCCTGGGCTGCTGATCTCAACAGTTCGAATAGCCAACTGCCCCTTCTTTACATCGGGACTCTTGAGGACCCGGGTGACGCGAGTGTTGAGTAAGATGTGCAAATTCTTGCGAGACCTTGTCCGCGAGTCTAGGTAAGATGTCGCTGCACTGCTTCGAGTTCCATCATGTCCAATTGTGGACTGAAGCCAGCCTAATTACCTCTCCCCATCAGCTTTCCATGGTAAAATATTGAGTACATGTACGTACCTAGGACCGAGTGGATTACCGGAGTTGATATCTAAGTTGAATTTGAAGTCACCACCTAACTCTTTGCTTGCTTGCAGTATTTCTGAGTCGACGGCAGGTTTGAGAAATCCAGGGAAGAGTGACGGGCACCATGCCGTTCGAGCTGTGCACATGTGGATTAAACTGGCCTGAGATGTTGTGCTTGTCTACCGGTTGTTCGAATTTCTCGTTCTGGATTCGCAGTCTATCAGAATGCCGTCGTCTACGGAAGTACTCTAAAGAATTTAGCCCACCTTCCTGATGTATGGCTGGAGTTTATCCCAGCCCCATCCCGGGTCCCCAGATATCCTGGCAAAGCGATCAAAGTCAGATGAGGATCCCCTGGTATATGCCATGAAATCTAGGCTCAATTAGTCCTGCAGCACAAGATTCTCTCTGACGTAAAACACTTACTAACGGCGCTACTCCCTCCGAGGATATGCCCCCTTTGGTAGGGTATTGAACGCCCATTGAACCCTTTTTGTGGAGTCGTGGTGAAGTTCCAATCATAGCGGGATAACGCAGTGTGGTCCCTGAGGCCAGGGACGATCGTATCCAATACGCCTTCGTTTCTGAAAAAGAAATTGAACAAATTTGTCAAAGTTTAAAATGGCAGTAGTACGTAGGCCCAGCTTCTATGAGAAGAACCTCAAACTTTGGGTTTTCAGTCAACCGGTTTGCGAGAACTGAACCAGCTGTGCCGCCTGTATTGAATTATTCATTTTGTTCGGTCAGTTGGAGATTCTGAAAAATCGAAACAAGGCGCGCCGACCTCCGATGATAATAAAGTCCCACCGATTGCCTGGGATATCTTTCGTTGATTCATATACTGCACATAATCCGAGGGAAGACGCCCCAAGCACAAGCGCCAGGTTGAACAGCATCTTTGCGGGTGCATGTGAAGGCCAACATACTTACATATATACCCGCTCCCATTCTCCGGCCGCTCAGAGTCCTCTCAACTCGACTGATCCCGGTTCTCTAAGTTGCTCGTTTCATTCCATTCTTCTCATCTTCGTCACTGTTGGCAGATATCGAGCTGTTTGTTCTTCAATGCAAGATTGATGATCAATATGTAGAGTTTTCGATTTGTATCTCGCAGCAAGCGACCGCTGAGCCCGGGTGTAGATGTGTACCACTTAGCCTGTGATCATTCACTGTTTATAGATTTTGGCCAGGTGGAGATCGACAGTTGGTTTGATTGCCACTCCCACTCCTAATAACATTGCATTAGCCGGGTATTTCCGATTCCACAGCCTTCCCGTGCTTCGCTTAAACGCCATCAAGCAGAAATGCAAGGAAATAGCCGTGGGGACTACTTGAACCCTCTGAAGCCACATACAAACCAGTCACTGGTCGTCACTTTTCGCTATCCCCTCCGTTCTTATATCCTATTACTATGGAATTTGTGAGTTCCTGGCAGCTTGGATTAGCAGTCGGAGGAGCAGTACTCGCCGTAACATGGTATCGTAAGTCGCCAATCGAGCGCTTACCCTCTCCCGCCCGGTCCCAGGAAACTGCCAATTATTCGGTAATTTGCTCGACATGCCACCGTCATACCCCTGGAAAGTGTATGCAGACTGGGGAAAGAAATACGGTGAGTTGTTTGTGCGGTTCTTGTTCCCCGAGTTAGTTGCTAAGGCAAGACGGGAGGCTCGGATATTCTGCATCTCAATGCAGGCGGGTCAGTCGATTATCGTGTTGAATTCAGTATGAGGTAGGCCAAAGAGCTTCTGGACAAAAGGTCAGCGATATATTCAAGCCGGTATGTACACATTTGTATTCCTTTATTTTGTTATCTAGTTCTAATGGTCGTCTAGGCCCAGGTCGACCATGATCACAGAGCTGTATGAGGGGCTACTCCAATATGCAGAGGATTAGGATCTGATGGCGTTCTAGGTCTGGATTCGGCTTTCAGTTCGGCCTCATGCCATATGGAGAACCATGGCGCATTCGGACGTAGACTTTTCAAGAAATACTTTAACGCTTCGGACCCGCTCATTCACCAGGTCCAAGAAACCAAATACATTCATAGGCTTCTGCATCAGCTCTTGGAAGATCCATCGGATTTCTTGGAACTAGTTGGCCAGTAAGTTGGCCATTTTTTTCGCCGCCCTAAAAGCGTCTTTTGAAAGGTGATACATTCCAGTATGACTGGCTCCATCACGCTCTCTATGACATATGGAGTGGATATCCTCCCTAAAAACTGACCCGAACATTGAGGTTGCTCATCTTGCGACAAGGGCCGTCAGTGAATCGTTAGGGGACGGGTTCCCGCCTTGTCGATGTGATCTCCGTGCTCAAGTACATTCCTGTTTGGTTTCCCGGTGCCTCATTCCAAAGAATAGCAGCGAGGATCGCGGGATCAAGCCAAGAGATTGAGAGAAGGGATATTCGAGGAGGCGCACAAGAAATGGGTGAGTGCCGGTTTGACCGGTGACAATATTGATTGCCAACACCCCCACTTGGTCGCTTTAGTCAACTCGCTGCCATGTCCAACCCATGCTTCGTATCCCTGTGCCTTGAAAACTGTCATGATGAGAATGACAGTGAACACATGACGACACTCAAAGATGTTGCGGGTATGGTGTATATGGGTATGGATTATTTTTCTTGTGGGTCGGGTTCGTTCATCCAAGTTTATTTCGGATAGCCGCTGCGGAATCAACGACAGGTGTAATCAAGCTGTTCATTCTCGCGATGGTATGCTTTCCCGAAGTGCAGAAACGCGCACAGCAAGAATTGGATAGTGTCCTCAATGGAGTCAGGACTACCGACCCATGCGGATAAGGACTCATTGCCCTATGTTACCGCCATAATGAAAGAAGTACTTCGGTATGTTCTTCCTTTCTGATTACAATGTTCGTATCCCTATACTCAGCCCGATATCATCGCAGATGGAAAGCTATTGTCCCGACAGGTCTGTTGTGTTGAGTCGAGGCAACAGCTTTGACTCATCTTTTGTTTCCAGGTGTCGCACACCAATCTACAGCTGCCGACTGTCTTCAAGGGGTATTACATTCCCGAGAACAGCATCGTGATACCCAACGTTTGGTGTGTTCTATTAGGTTGTCTTTACATCAAGCTCCAAGGCTGATCTTGGCACAAGGGCTATGTTCCATAACGAATCTGACTATCCTGATCCAGAGGAATTCAGACCCGAGCGATATCTCTCATCTGAAGGCGAACTTAGGACGGATAATGATATACGAGATCCGACAGATGTCGTCTTTGGTTTTGGGCGCAGGCATGGCAATACACTTTATCCACAGCTTGGATCACTCACCTGTGGTGCTACTAGGATTTGCCCGGGAGCGCATATCGCTTCCTCTACACTTTGGTTGACTGCGGCATCCATTCTCACTGTATTTGATATTAAGAAGGCTTTGGACTGATAGTGGTCAACTGGTTGAGCCGAGGTGTGAGTTCCCCTCCACGCTCGTTTCGTGAGTAGTTTCTATACGGATTTTTTTTTGGATTGCCGCTTATGATGTTTCCACAAAGGCCACCGCTTCCCTTCCGGTGTTCGATCACTCCACGTTCGCGGAATGTGTCCACGCTCATTCAAGAAGTCTATGAGGCAACCACTAGTGACAACACATAGGCAGCGCGACCAGAAGTACACAATTGTCCCTGGGATATTATATATGCTTGAATTGTCTTTCTGGTTTAGCTCGGTGTCTCTGCTATGGGTTCAATCGTGTTTTCCCATTCAGAATATTGTTCTTGATGTTTAAATAAGAGACGTAGCATCTGGACACCAGGAGAGTGAATATGACATTTTGGTACTACGAGTCAGACGTCTCGAAGCCGGTATATCCGACCCTAGCTATCCCCTTCCGCCAAGCCCGCGCCTGCGTAAAGGGGTGGGTGTCAAATACGGTCTAACAATGTCTTGGTGGCTTCTAACTATTAGAATGGAGCTCGGCCGTAGTCGTTGGTAAATGGGGCGCAACGAAGCTTTCCATCAAACCGAATCTCATAGCAGAGGTCGCATTCCACTCAAATGCAGAAACCTGTGCACTGAGCGCACCTGTACCGTTTCCGTTGGTGGTCACCGCTGGTTATGATGAGGGATAACGTTAATGATGGGGGTTCGCTCTAAGCCTCGGGCTTCGGGTTTCTTTGCCTCCAACTCGCTCGAAAATAGCGCCCAACCCCAAAACCCAAGACTCCATCAAGCGTGCGAAACGAGAGGGCGATCTGTTCGGTAAGAATCTGGCCTGATTTTTTTCCGGTCACATAGCTTAGATCACTGCGCCCAGATTCTGTCACTTTTCGACCAGCATTCTCTTCGTTTGATGTGATGGTCGGGGTTCTTTTTGGCCACAGTGAGAAGAATGAATGAAAATAAGGTATTAGGCCCGTGTCACGCGCGGGCTCGATTGATGTGATGTTCTCCTGAACGGGTGGATGGCTTTGTCGACAATCCAGCATTCTGGCGCTTCACTGATGCTTTAATGATCTTTGCCATGTGAGAGAGAGAAAGGAGGTGTGCGGCTGGCCGTCCAAGCTCAGAGAGGGAAGTGGCGTGGCAGTGACACTCGGCCCCCCCGAAGACCTCCGAAGTCTGCCCTTGATGCTCGTGCCTCGCTGGTTGCGGACCCGCAAGCTTCATCTGGCTGGCCTTGCACTCACGATATCATCAATAAGGGACCAGGGGCAATAGGGAGATGAATACACTGCCACGAATAACCAACAAATAATCATTCAATTCCATAATCACTGACAGCAGTATTTAGTCCCTAGTTTAAGCGCTTATTTTCTTGGGAGGGGTATCAAGATTCAAGAAGACCTCATCCCAGCTCCATTTTCCAAGTCCTCCTCCGCAGATCCACTCGACTTTGTCTTCATCTCCATGATGGAGCCCTGTGCTGTAATAGTTGTAGACCCTTTGCTAGTGGTATTGAAGGGAAACACGGGTCTGGCGGGGCCACCGGTACTACTCATTGCGACTGTTCTCGCCTTCGCCTCGCTTGCCTGAGCAGCACGAAGAATGACCATGCTAAAGATAATACCGACCAACGGAGTGACCTATTAGAAACAAGTTTAGCACGTCTAAACGTACGGGCAAGGGGAAAGATACTATACAATGTCAGCCATGGTTTCAATCCCGTTCGACCCACTTTGCAAAACGATGGTGTAGGCGAGAAGATAAGCTGTGTTAATGGCCCCACTCTCGATTACTATGCGCAGCACCGGACCCAGAGTGTTTTGCGTTAATTCCATGGATGATTTCCTTAGTTGCCTATCTGTTTTCCAGATCTTGTATGCCAGTAGTGCTGTATGGAATGATGAGCAACGAACTCGGAGATGAATAATAATAAACGATCAAGGGCGTACAGGTTGCGATAGCATTGGCACCAAAGCTAAGAGCAAATATAACGTAACCTCGGGCCGCCATGTTCTGCAATAGGCGAATAGTATCCGTGTGGATACTGAAGTGGCGGACGGTGTAAATGGTTGTATAGGCACAAACTAACATATAGGGTTAAGTTGTAAGAGTCAAATAGAATTCAGAGGAGAAAAAAAACCTTACTCGTACTTCCCAAGGAGCAGATGATTGGGAAAACGACAATCCAGACATTACGGTTCCACACAACGAAACAACGATAAATCTTGTTTATCAGCCAGTGTGAGTCGAATATGAAACCCTTAAACAATTTAATTCACTTACCACGATGGCGTCTCCGACGACCATCATCGTGAAATAAATAGCATGCTTGGCCGCAAAGATTGGTTGTTTAATATCAGAAAAGAACAAGAGGCGGTCCGGCCGATCCAGAGATATAAAGCCCATGAAAACGTTCGCAATGTCGACTACGAACTGTGCAGTTGCCAACAGCAACATCAAAACGGAAGCAGTAACCAGTGGAATATTCAACTTGCTGTAGCGCCTCCTCTTTGTGAGGACATAAATCGCAGCAAGGTCAAGGACCAAGAAGATACCTTCAATTTGTTCATCAGCGATGCAAGAGGTCTCGAATGGGATTATCATCTACCGAAGAGAGGCCCCTCGGCACTAATACCAGCAAGTTCCGCGACGTCAACTTCCATATCACTAACGATTGGGGCTATAAGATGGGCGAGATGGACTAAGAGGACCATGAGCGGTTGAAGACTGCCTTTATGTAACGACAAAGTGTGACAGGGAAACGTTCTTTGCGGTGGGGTAACGGATATTAATATGCGGTGGACGCGGTCGATAGGGGGGTACACATGGCCTCCCACAGAAGTTCAACTGTCCATCTGTCAAGGGGATAAACTATGAATTCTACTGGGGACTTTTTAATTTTATCACGGATGATTAGAATCAATTTTTATATAGGCGCTCCGCCCCATCGAAGGGAAACCGCGGTACATAGGGAGTTAGACCGCGTGACGATCCAGGCCAGATTTAGGTGATGTACCACTTCAATCATGGGTTGCGCCGAGGGTCGGAGGCCTTAATGTCGCCCAGACACATAAAGGTCGACAACCAGAGTTCCACCAAGGGCGGCAGCCTGTCCCTGAAATTATGTCCAGAAAACCCATAAATCGGATTGCGATATGGTGAGTGTGCGGTAACAGTAATGCTTCTCGTTTTTTGACTCATGCCCCGCACGACCGCTTCCAGTGGAGGTGGAATAGGTGGCCTTACTCTTGCACTGGTGCTCAACCAAAACTGTGACGCTTTTGTCGATATCTATGAATCTAAGCCAGAGATATCTGTCATTGGAGCAGGAGTCGCTATTTGGAAGCGCTCCTGGCAGGTGTTGCAAGACCTGGGTCTCGACGAAGAGGTCAAGAAAAGGAACCTCCCTTTACCCAAAGAGGGCGAAAGTAGGTGTTAAGCATTCTCGGATTGGAGCATCTTCATGCTCATTAATTGCAGTTAGAGGTCCCGTCTTTCGGAAAGCCGACCAAACTGAAGCTGGCTTTGACTTCCACAGCCATATGATGCCCTGTACGCGTTTCCAATCTCGTTCATTTTTGAATGGTGCAGCTCATTCGCAACGTCGGTTAGATGGCCCAGCAGCACTTGCGCGCCCCATTCTTGTTGACATGCTCCAGTCGCGCCTTAGTGACAAGTGTAAAATCCATACGTCAAAGCGTTTGACCGACTATCGACTGGAACCCTCTAAAGCTGTTACCTTGATCTTCGTCGATGGATCTACCGCTTCAGCCGACGTTCTAGTTGGTGCGGATGGTGTCCACTCTATGGCCCGCGCGGCCCTGTATCGCACTTTGGCTGCGTCATCCGCAGATGTCCGTTACAAGAAACTTGCCGAGCCGATATGGTGTGGAACGTTTGCTTATCGCGCCACCGTCGATCTACCCAAACTTAGATCGCTTTACCCCGAGCACCAAGCGCTAACCCAGCAAAAGATAGTATGTCCCTCTTTGCGTCACCAGTGGCTTCTAGTTTGTTGACCCGCCTCGGATTAGTGGTGTGGAAAGAACAAGGTACTTCATTACCTATGAGTTAGTCGTATGGGGTTATAACACGTCATTTGGGTGCAAGCACGTTGTATCCTATCCAGTTTGGGAATATCATCAACTTGGTTTGCTACTACACTGTAGAAACCGGTGAAGGTACCGCATACGATGGTCCATGGGTAACCTGATGTCGATACCCAAGAGGTCATTGACCGATACAAAGACTGGGAGCCAGACCTTGTCCGGTTATTGTCGGTAAGCCATATAATTTTATTCTCCTTTTCTGGATCCTTGCCGACGTATTGCGTAGCACCTGGAGAAACCGAGCCGCTGGGCCATTCATGTAGTAACTCCTCTCCCGATTATTGTTTCTGGACGAGCTGCGCTACTCGGAGATGCCGTTGAGTTTCGGTTTTGGTTGTGGATGTGGTGTTGAGGTTGACTCAACTCGACGTAGGCACACGCAATGACTCCACATCAAGGGGTTGGAGGCGGACAAGCAATCGAGGTGGGGCTGAGTTTTTTTTTCTTCTTTGTGTACGTTTATGGAATGGATCAATTCGCTTCGGACTCAGGACGCCCATATTCTCGGGCATTTGCTCGCGCATCCACAAGCAAGTGTGGATAACATTGAAAAAATTCTTGCTGTCTATCAGCGGATTCGTCTCCCACTGGTCCAGAAAGCGGCGGAACGGTCCCGTTCGAATGGATTAATTTACGAATTCAGTCACCCCGATTTTCCTTTACCAGATGATCCATCAGTGAGTGATTTGAAGGTTCTGGGAAGTTCTATCGGCGAGTCCTTTAAATGGCTTGCCGAGGGAGGGTGCAATGATGATTTAAGACTAGCCGAATCTTTTTTTCTGGCCGAACTTTAGTTTACCTTGGCTCTCAGAATTCTGGCTGAAATAGATGTGACTTCGATTTTTATAAATGATCAGATGACAAAGGGAGTACGAATATCCAGGTCACATCAGCACGAAAAACCAATCACTCTGACTCATCTCACGAGCATGAGCTAGTGAATTTGTTCACCCGAAACGATGCTACACGAGGTTTCAAGACCCATAATATCGTTATCAGATCCCTAACTCGTCCGTATTTCAGACAAGGGTTTCCCACATCTTGTCTTGGGATTAACTACCAAATCAAAGCATTAACCATCAAAGGCGCATCGCGATGCTGCATGCCAAACCAATCAAGATCTGTGGGACCTGCAGAGGGGTACCATCAATTCCGAGTTGACACTGTTACAGTAAGCGGAACAACTTAGAACCGTTGATTTTGAAAAGCTACGCCTATTATTCAACCTGAAGTCGAACACAATAACGAATCCTGATTCCACAAAATAATAGACTTACGCTCGTGCGTACTGATGGTACGTACCCTCACCTGACACACATCGGGATCGGTGTTTCGTATGGAGGGTACAATGGATCTTAAGGGGACTTAAGGGCTCGACTCATATCTCGGGGCTGAACGTTCGGCGCTCCCCCGTTCGCATCGCAATATGTTCTGATCATTAACACTGTGAACCGCCTCTGATATATGTATTCCAGAAGCGGGGCTGAGATACCTCTTCAAGGATTCGTTTCCCGTCACCATTTTCCCAGTTCCATCAATGCAGACTTCAATCACCCATGAGCAACCGGATCTGTTGGGTACAATTAAAGAATGTCTTATAATAGGGGAATTTTATAGCTGTTTCAGTGACCATATTAAACTCCAGGATATTCGAGCAGTCGTTCTACCATGGCTGGACTCTTTGCATTTCGACCGTTTCCCAGCACATTCTGGTTGAAGAACCTCTCACACATTACTTCACATGCTTTCCCTCTCAAGCTCAACCCGAACCACGAATTGGTCAATGAAACCATGCAACGGTGGTTTATGAGGTACCGATTTGTTTTATTCGGGATTACTTTGAACCCTTACCCAGGCAGCTTTAACGTTTACGACTCGTCCAAGGCATTGGCCTATACAAGCCGTGGCAGATTCGATATTTTCGCAGCCTTGAGCTTTCCGGACGCAGACCTTGAGCATTTGGAAACGTGTTTGGCGTTTTTCTATTGGGCATTTGCGGTGAGGGACAGGCAGACTATACAATTCGATGCGTCACTCAGCGGTTAACATATAGACGGATGACCTCTCAGATGAAGGCAACTTGCAGGCCAAACCTGATCATGTCAAAGCTGGTCTGGACATTTCAAGGCAGGCCTTAAACCGCTCAAATCTGTCATCGTCAGATTACCCATACGCACGGATGCTCAATGAGTCATAACGTCTTTTATCCCTTCCAACGACTCCAACCTGACGGCTCTTTGGTATTAGTGTATTCAAACGAATTCAGGCTACTGCGTCTCCAGGGACCTGCAAAAGGTAAATTACATCTCGCTTTTCAGTGAGTGTGAATAATAGCGGAGTCCATCAGATTTGCACATGCCTTTGAGCAATTTGGCAATTCCCAAATACAACAATCCAAGCGTCGTTCCGAGGATAGGATACTTTCTGTTTCCGAATTTATTCTGACTCGAAGGGCGACTATCGGAGCGGCTCTCGTTGAAGGTAAACTTATTCTTCTCTTCATTGTCTTGTATTCCTTTCTCATACGCGATTCATAAAGCAATGGTGGAATATTCGTTGGATTTGAAGATACCAGATCATGTTTTCGACGACCCAATCTTTCAAGCAATGTCTGACGCAACAACAGATATCATGACGTGGCCGAATGTAGGTCACTATGAATTTCAGGTTGGATTTCTCAGCTGAATGTGTTGAATGAATCAGGATCTCTGCTCTTTCAATGTAAGCACTTTCTACATAATATCATACATGAGAAATAGGGAAGCTCACAACAACCACTCGCAGAAAGAACAAGCGGACGGCGACTTGCAAAATCTTGTCTGCTGCATTATTGTAGAGCGACAAGTTGAGCTTCAAGAAGCTATCGACATTCTCATTGACATGTTGACTTGTCGCGTCAACGAATACATAAATTTGAAGGCTCAACTTCCTTCATTTGGTCCCGAGATAGATTCCGAGGTTGCAAAGTATCATACTGCCCTAGAACACTTTGTTCAAGGAACGGTAGTTTGGTATTACCTGAGCCCTAGTAGGTTTCAACCCCTCCCATCGTCATGCAGCTGCTAACGTTCTTCATAGGATATTTCTCTTCACCGAAATTCATCAAATACGAGAGCTCCCTGATCCATCTGAAGCAGACCTCAGTGTAGCCAATTAACATGGACGATGGAACCTGAATTAAAGAAGAACAGAACTGTGTACTTTCGAGGGCGCAATATATTTATTTTCATGTCCAAGGAATGCAGTCAGTAATATGGGCACTCCATGAGGGATGAGCTCCTGGATTTTTTACTCGAATTCCAAAAACATTCAAGAAACAGAGTAGCTATTAGCCATTATTCGGCTGCCACGAGTGCTGCTCAATATGGGCACAGCAGTGATGCACAAGGCGGCAGCGCTGTGGTCCCTTTTTTTGTACGGCCCAAACGTCCCAGACGCTACTCCTTATGATAGATGTACCGCTACTCTGGGTGCGGGGAGGCTTGCATGCGGTCATCCACCTGACCCACGGAAGGTGCCCCCAGCCACCTAGCCCAGGGTGATTCAAGTCGCAGAACGGACACTTTTTTAGCTGTATTCTGAATGATGGCGTATACGAAGCAACTTCATTTATCCCGTTTTTGACCTACCTTGGTCCAATCCTACGCCCGTGGATGACTTCGGGTAAAACGGACAGCCGTATCTCGAGTAGATGCGAATCCAGTGTTGCCATCATCGCGGGCCTCCGCCACTGGAGCATTAGTTGTCACGTCCCACCTGTACATACTCACCTCACTGCCAGCCTCCAAAACAGATGGGGCGAACAGTTCGATGAGAGCGCTTAGAAATTTCTGATGGAGGGTGCAGTGCATTCTCGTGTAAGTGGACAATAAACCCCTTCAAACCGAAGGCTATCGTACCAGGTAGGTTCTTTTGGTAGTACGAAAGAAGCTCTCCTCTAACTCGGCGACCCGATGCCAAGTGTGGAGCATCTGTTAGGGGCTGAGTTATGTATCAGAGACGAGAGTTGCGTGTTCTTGAGGAGAAATTAACGTTTCTCGTTTCAGAAGTGCTGTATCACGATCCAAGCGCAGTAAGCCACAATCTGATAGGACGAAGCGAGAGATGGTAAACACAGCATCAGATCAGAACGACCCTGGAGTTCTGATTCCCGGCACGTGCCACACTTGACTCAAGTGGACCTTCCCAGACTCCATGAAAGAGCAAGAGACTGGCGGAACGGGACAGTCAGTCAGGACTCCCGACTTGACACACAGCAATATAGTTGCACTGAGGTCAAATGTCCTGCTTTGCAAGCTTGCAAACCCATTTTGATGGCCGCCTTCGCGCTGTAGTGACAGTGATAGATCATGGTACACATCTCGCAGCGGTTCCCATCCGATCTGTTTGGCTTTCTTGTCCGTTGTTGAATTGCCGAAGAATGGAGTGGCTGTTGAATGTCAAATCATCAGTTCCTGTTCTTCCAGGATCTTCCGGATTCTTCCTGACCTTCGGACAGGAGAGTGTGCGTATTCGGAGATATACACTAGTACCCCTTGGGGTGAACTGTTAACCTCTCTTTCCCATACACTAGACTCATCTATGGGTTTTGTATCTCACCATCAATACCAACTATGGCATGGCCTCGGATCGGTTTCCACTCCAATGTTATATGAGAATGTGACCGTGCTTCGGGCCTATAAGAAATTCCATTCCGACCGTGCCTTCAATTATGGCCAACGCACTTTCTTTTTACTTGACCGCTACCCTTCTTGCCCGCTTGCATAGCTTTCCTATGCTATATTCGAACATCAAATGGCCTCTCGGACATTTCCGCCGGGTCCCCCACCTCTTCCCCTCTTTGGGAATATGTTCGACCTGACTGCCAAAGAACTTTGGCTTCGAGTTCACATATGGGCAAAAAGATACGGTACGACTCGTCGTGTTATTTATCTTTTTGTCTTGCATTCCAACAGTTCGAGTAGGCGAGATGACTTATCTGCACATCTTGGGGCAAGATGTCCTCTTCCTAAACAAAGCTGAAGTTGCATTCGAACTCTTAGACAAACGAGGTGCTATTTATTCCGGAAAGCCTCGTTTGGTCATGGTAGGCGAAATGTCGGTCCCCCTCTCTTTCTCACTCTTTCTTGAGTACCCCGCCCTGATTTCACGTACCAGGTGTGGATGCGGAAATATGGTTCGCACTGATCCCGCTCCGAAAACCAAGCCAGGAAAAAAAAATTACCTGCTAAAGTACCCGCATTCCAGGTTCCGTTCACAACATATAACGATGCGTTCAAGCGACGGCGCAGACTCATGCAACTGACCCTGGGCTCAAGGAGCATCCCGGCATACCATCCCAGGATGGAGACGGCGACTATGTCCTTTATTCATTCCCTTACATCCGATCCTACCAATTATATTCGACATATCCGAAGGTACTCTGGTGGGCTAGCATTGTCTGTGGTTTACGGCTACAAGCCCGAATCTAGCAATGATCAATATCTTTTGATGGCTGAGGAATGCATGGATCTCCTCGCAAACCAGATGGCCTCTGGCACGGGTATTTGGCCCGTAGATGTCCTCCCAGTGCTTAAATACATACCGAAATGGTTTCCTGGTGGATCGTTCAAGAATAAGGCAGCGATTTGGAAAGTTAAAATGGGGGGATTCATCGATAGACCGTGGGCGCATGCGAAGGCGAGCATGGTAAGGTCACCCTACTGTAAAAAAAAAAAAAGTGGATTAACGGGAGTTTTTGACCTCTTTCCTCCTTTGAAATAGGAAGCAGGAACAATTCTCCCATCGTTTTGCTCCTCGTGGCTGGGCACGGGTGATTTGTCCCCCGAGCAAGAGGCCGATTTGAAGTACACCGCGAACTCAATGTATGCTGCAAGTGCAGATACGGTGAGACACCGCCGCCATGATTGAGTCTTTTTTTTATCATCTTATATGATTCGTCCTAGACTGTTTCCACAATTTCTCATCTCATTCTCGCCATGATGTACTACCCCGACGTATTTGACAAAGCGAGACAGGAGATGGAGGAGGTCGTTGGGACTTCAAGGCTTCCAACGTTCAGTGACCGAGCATCGCTCCCTTACTGTAAGTTCCATTTGAATCTAACACCGAGTACCCATAACCCACTAATTTCTAAGTGGAATGCATATTGAATGAAACGTGGAGATGGGGTAGCCCCGTTCCTCTCAGTAAGTGAACCATGGCCGCATACATAATCGGATATTTTCATATGCTGCCTGACAGATTTACCACATCTGGTTAGCGAAGAGGACGTGTATAATGGGAAAAGCATTAGGAAGGGAACATTAGTCAGTAATTCTTTTCGATTACAATGCTCATAGATTGATCAGTGCATGATACAGGTTATCGCAAACATATGGTACGCACACCGCACAGGCTCAACAGCCTGGGCACACTAATGCTTATGCACACTGAATACATCAGGGCAATGCTTCGCGACGAGTCCACATATCCAGACCCGACAACATTCAGACCAGAGAGGTTCATGGAGGACGGAGTCTCCCCCGAAATAATGAAAAAGAGGGATCCTCGCAATTACATATTCGGTTTCGGAAGAAGGTAAGATTCATCCGGCAGATACATGCCTGCTACTTCGAACCTTTTTCGTTTATCCAGACGATGCCCGGGTGCAGACCTTGTGGACTCCTCCATTTGGTTGTTACTAGCCACGATGATAGCGACCCTTGATATTTCCAAGCCGACGAGTCCCCAAGGGCTCCCTATCGAACCAGAAATCGAGTTTGACAGTTTATTTTTCAGGTGTGTAATCAACTGTCCATAGTTAGGTAACGGAGAGTCTAACCCATCTGCAAAACAGAACACCAAGGGCTTTCAAGTTTGCAGTGAAGATGCGGTCACAATTATTAGAAGACGAATAGATACAAAATGATGATATCCCTGTCAAAGGCTCGAGTCTGTGACAAATGTATAGCGTGTCGAATTGTTTTTCATAAGGGGAGGGTTCTCGATGCCCTGAGCCTAGGTTCCTTCCGCCATGAGGTCATGCAAGGCACTGAATCAAAATCACATACTTAGATAGCATGCTTTCTGATAAATATATTTTACATTCCCAAGCCTAACACCTACAAGGTGTCCTCGGATATCGGGATATATGAGAACACCACTCCCTTCGCCCTTTCCATATTCTCATCATCTTCCTCCTCTTCAAACCCATCTCCATCCGCATGTTTCTTATCCTCCCGGTGTGCCTCGTCCAGACTTCGTGCGACGGAGAGCTGCACATCCTTCAAGTGGATAAGTCTCCTCTCCGCCTCCTTACCCACCATTGCTTTCCTGATAGATTTGAGCGTCGCAGCCCAATTGCTGACATCGACCGGATTCGTGTCCTTTTCCGCCTCATCTTTATCTGCTTTTGCAGACTTCGCCTTGACCTTAACCAGTCGTCCCTCCATAGCCGAAATGAATTTCTCCAATGCATTGGCCAGCGACATACCCCTTTCGAGGGTCCCATTACGAACGAGTTGGTTCATAGTCTCAAGAGTCTTCTGTAACTCTTTCTCCGTCGCTTCAAAGTTGGACCAGTTACGCATACTTTTCGAGAAGTCCTTGAGTATCGACGGGTCGGGTGCAGAAATGCTCTCTGTGTGTGGCTTGAGTGCGCGCTTCTCCGCATCTTCGAGGGACGTCTTTCCAACACCATTTTCGAGGTACAGACCCTCTTCCGGGAGGGACTTTGATTATCTCGTCGACAATGACTTGGTAACCCTTACGCACAGCATTATGCAAGGGTGTGAATCCGTGGGCGTCATACACGACGAGTCCTTGTTGAGTGAAGCCGAGGATGAGTTTCACAAGGCGTATGTGGCCACGTTTGATTGCGATTTGGAGGGGCTATAGATGGCGTGTCAGTGAGTTCCAGAGCGGCACGGGGTTGACCTTACTGTGTTTAATTTTCCTTTAGACCGTTGCGCCAGCAACTCCTCGCTGACGTCACGAGGGAGTCGCCCGAGCAAATACTCAAGCGAGTCGCCGCGGTTGCCTTGGCATAGCCAGTGATACATGTTGAATCTGGGGTGCGACCGTTAGGGAACCAAGGAAGGCTGGGTTGGATAGAAGAGAATAAATACTCTTTTATTTGATCACTCTCCAAGGGGTGATACATCTTTCTTCAACAAAAAGTCGATAATTTCCTTATTGCAACCCCTATTGGCGGCAAGCAGCAGTGCGTTGAAACCCAAGAACTTGATCCTGCAACCAGATTGTAAGCAAATAACTGTTGAGTTACTACGACCTAAACTCACTTCTGATGCAGAGCCGACCCCATAAGCTTTGCAGCCTTCACAAACAACGTCGATAACACTTCCTGTCTATTCTTAAACACCGCCATTGTCAATGGTGATTCCCCAAGCGGGCTAACCATCCATCCAAGCCACTCGTTCAGAGACGCCTCAAGGTTCTTGGTGTGCCTCAACCATTCCGCCCTATCACCCTCTCCATTTGTCGCGAAGTACTTGTACGCAGCAAGTGGCTTCTCCGACGCAAGGTACTCAACAATCAGCTTAGCTCCCGCATCGACAGCTTCCCATACAAGCGGTGTATTGTTCATGTGTTGGTCATTATTTGGGTCACCCTTGCGCGCGAGATCGGCACGTTTCTTGCCGTGTATATTGAGTCCGAGGTATAATCGATTCTTGTCGTTGAGTGTGGTCGGGTGGTCTTCGCCTGCAGTTTGACGGACAGTGTCAATGTCGATGCCGGCACCCGTACGCCTGATGAGTTCATCCAGGAACTTGGGTTTATCGAGTTGGAGGATCGTTTGGAAGACCTGAGGGTAATCTTCTTTCTCGTAGACCGATTTGTAGATGTCAAACAAGTGGACGAAGGCTTCAAAATTGTCCTCTCTGACGGCTTTCACAATTATCGTCGAGTGCCTAATGTCATTGTCTGCGACATGAGTCACCGAAACTCCGAGAAACGCCGAAGGGTGGATATTGGTTCGGACCGATATCTTCTTGGCGATATCTAAGAATTTTGTTTGGCGCTTCCGTGCGCCAATGGTGTCATCTGAGTAATCACTATCGTTGTCGCTCATGTTCTCGTCCTCTTCCTCGTCGACTATTATATGGGCTGTCAGTCGAATTGAGACATGTGGTAGAAGCACGTGCATGTACCTAGGTCGAACAGAGCCGCACGGAGATCCTGCTCGTCCTCATCATCCTTATCATGGTATTGAGCAGCAGCGATAGCCATGATGAACTTTGCAGTGTTCCACCGTTTTCCGGCAATTGCTGCAAACAATGGATTTGTTCCTTTGAAGTATCATCAAGTATTAGAAATCTCGAATCCCCGATATAGTACGTGACGCAAGCTCACCTGTCCCATAATTAGTATCTTCCTTAATTGCCTCGACAGTGATCTGTATTGGCACAGTCGACCCGTCCGACCCATCAGGTGGAACACAAAGTTTCTCAATCTTTGCATCGTCACCCCTAAACGCAGCCTCGAATAACTCATCGTATCGTTCATTCAAGTCCTGTTGCACATATTCCCTGCGATAGCCCTTGGTCATGAAAGTGTATCGTGGTTTGGGCTGCGTCTTGATCTCCTCCTTGCGAACGATGGGCGTCTGATACCTCCTCGTACCAGTCGACTCCGAGGGTTCAGCCCCATATGCCTCTTCCCAGGACTTTGCCCCCCTAGACTTCAAGAAGTGACCTGACGTATACAAGGTATTCCCGCGTTCTTTCGATTCGTTCGATGGCTTCCTTCTTTTCTGCCTTGTCCTTCTCAACCCTTTCCAGATTGTTATTGGAATTGACCACATCGATCTGCTCGATGAAATCAGCCAGGTACTCTTTCCACGTCGCGACCTTCGCTGGAGTCGAATACACCCTTCGTGTTGCCTTTTTCTCCAACTCGGCGCACTCGTTCTCCAGACCCCTGATCTTTCTCGGTATATCATTCTCAAGCGTATCAACTACCCAGTCCAAGATCGTTTTCTTGCCAGTTCTTGTCTACCCATCTCCCTCGCGCGCTGTATAATCCAACGTCCAGTTCAGCACCAAGCTCGATAAGGAGGTCCACAACGTAATCCGAACGCGTTAGAGCAGTCTCCACGGATCGATAGATCTGGGTAGAGTAGTCTTCGATATTGTTATATCCCCAGATGTAACCATCAGTATTCCCACTAATCAAGCCAATTTGAGCCACAGCCATTACTATCATGAAAGAAAACAGACCTGACAGTTTTCGCAAGTGTAACGTCAGCTCCAGTTGGGTCGATCTTTGCGCCATGAGCCAGCAACGTCGCAAGAGCTGAGTAACTGCCCACTTCGATGGCAGAGACGACGGGGAATTTGGAAGAACCATATTTGACTGAAGGGAAATCAAGCGCCTTCTTGGCTCCGGGATCCTTCCTCAGCAGCGTATCAAGTACCTTGACCCGCTGAGCGAATACAGCATAATGGACGATAGTCATGAGGTGAACCCCAGCAGCTGAGGATGATGCCCCTGCCTTGATGAGACGTTCGGCAATCTCAGCAGCAATGTCCTCATCATCGCGTACGAGGGTGAGGAGAAGAGGTAAGAGACTCTTTGAGTCGTAGGAGTTTCCCTTCGGTATAGCGGGTTCATTGGGATCAGCTTCGTTCTTGAGGAGGATATCGACAGTGGCCGGGGAAGCATAGAGAACAGCATAGCACAGGGGCGTAAACCCTTGATCCCAGTCTCCTGCATTGGTGTCAAGCACATCAGGTTCATTTTGCTCGTCTTCAGGCACCTCGCCATCTGGTCTGGTATCTGCCTGGGTGTCATTGCGTTTCCCGCTGGTCGGGCCATTGTCATCACTGCAGTGATCGTAGTCTTCGCTATCTTCTTCCGAGCCTTCGTTTTCGTTTTCGTCATTGTCCACATCCATCGAATCCTCATCTCCATTGTCATCATTCTCTTCAGAACTCCAATCATCTTCAGAAGAGGGTCGCTCCGTCTCCGTTGTTGTGTCCGGTGGTGCTGCCACTTGCATATCCTCATCCTCATTCCGACTTTCTCCCTCTTTCGCCTTTGCAGCTTCCGCATTCTCTTTGCTCTTCCCCATCATTTTCGCGATGAGCTCATGCATATCGTACTGTGCAGCCAAATGTAGCGCAGTCCTCCCATCCACAAGCCTTGCAATCATGCGGCAACCAGCGTCAATGAGATCCCCGGCAATATTTGTATCCTTAGTGAGAATGGCTACATGCAACGCAGTTCGGCCAACGTGATCCCGGTTTTGGAGATCGACTTTGCCTTCCTCGAGGATAGCTTTGACGGTACTACGGTCGTGGGCAACGATGGCGTTGAAAAGTCTTTGGAGGGGACGAACATAGACCTGTTCGCTCCATTCACCTTCGTCGATTGGATTGAAGCTCCCGGAAAGGCTCTGGCGCCCCGGATTTTCTTCGATGAAGGTGATCCTCCCTCGAATGTACTTCTCATCCTCTTCCTTCTGAAGGTTTTTTTCATCCTCATCAATGGGCTCAGGGCAATGCTGAGGGAAGGGAGGAATGGAAATCAATATTGCAACACAGCGACAACAGAAACACGCGACAGACCTCACAACAGTCCCCCATACACTCCTCTACGGTCCCAAAGAACGCAGGATGACGATGGAGGCGACGACCTTTGTTTTTAGGATTGAAGGTTGAGTTCATCCCAAGATCCTACTGCGCAGTCAGCTACAGCCCTCCAGCTGAAATAATGATTGATATCCACGCACCGTCTGATAAACTAGTTTCTCAATCCTCCGAGCACCCCATCCAGGCCCATAGGGTATATGAAGCGAAACAACATCATAATCGTTCATCTCCAAACCACCGATATCAGCCTTCAAGTCTCCCCTGTACTTGCGCTTCCTCTTGCCACCGGGACGACGGAGTGCAAAAGGACGACCTCGTAACTCGCGACGAGACTCCAAGAACTGGTAACGAGAGTCAGCATCGAGAAGTTTCTCCAAAACGAGGAGGCGCGCGAGGCCCTCGATCTTGGCAATGGAACGCTCGTAAATCTGAAAACAACATACATTAGATGGGATATTATCAGAGGTCTAAATGCTTACGCACCGTTGGATCAACGTTCTGGCGGATGAGGTTGGGAACATAGACTTCAAACCCACGTTTAGAGTACTTTGCGAGTCGGATTTCGTAGGATGGAGACCTCCGGGTGACATCGACGGTTTGGCACTGGCGCATCATTGCAACGATAGCGCGAGGATTGGCCCAAACATGTTCTCCTGGGAGGAGAGGCCTTGTGAACATGCATATAGGAACCTTTTAGGTCACCAACCATCGTAAATGCAGCAAGGTGCAGTCAACATCAAAGCCAGCGAGAATCTCTGCGGGGGACCTGTACAGTCTAAGAACGATCTGAACAGAGCGATAGGGATATTGTGCTGGAGGCCGGCAACTAAATCAGCCAACTTTGACCAGAATGAAGGAAATGGAGGAAATTCACGTACAATGGATAGATACCGTGTGCTTGGTCCTAATGCAAGTAACATCCCAAGGCACCGAATCCCTCACAGCTTCGTAAATCATAACAATCTTCTTCTCAGCCTGCCGGTTCGATTAGCACACAACTCGCATCAGCAGAGCGAAAAGGGGGCCCCTACCTGCTCAGGTGTCAAGCCCCACAAAAACAGGTCCACATCGGACGTCGGATACGCCATCGAATGATAATATTTCCTGATCGTCCTCTTGCTCTTCTTGTTCTCCTCAGGCAAAGGCAACAATGCCGAAAGCACCGCCCCACCCGCCACAACAAGTATTGCTCCAATCGAACAATTGCGATAGACTCCCCTCAGGTGAAGATCGACCAATTCTTTCTGAACTCCTCCAAGTCCCCTACCATGCTCGCTTCGCCCTCTTTCCTCCTCTGGTTATCCTTGAGGGGCATGACATAATGTGCGGAGAGGTCCACCTCGTCAACGACGACCCGGGCACGCGTTTTATGAATCGCATCGGTATTCGGTCCAAAAACATCCACAAGCCCAACATGAGGATCATCCAACCGCGGATTGGCCTTGTCTTGCGCGAAAAGCCTCCTCAGCTCCTGTTCCTCGTCGATAGAGGGCTTGAGAATATCATCAAGCTTGACGCCGGGCCCCTCGGGTAGCTCAGCTACGCGCGCAAGGAACGCTTCGCCCTCTGCAGAGTGCGGCATGACGGACTAGAAACAAAGCACGAATTCGAGTTGAGAGAGCTGAGTGGGAGAGTTACAGTGTTGCAAGGCAGGAGGTTAACAACACCGAATATATATACAACTGAGACCCTGACCTCGTTTCCAAGAGATGATCGATATGAGGGTCGTGAATTAGGAGACCTGGGTCACATGTCACATGCAGAAGGGCGGGATATCCATATCAGGCATCCCCGCCACCCGCGCCCCCGCTCACACGGCGACACACGGGCTGATGCGAATGACTTGGTATGCGGTTCCCCGCTGACATCGCGAGAGCCCCCGGAGTCAGAACTCGTCATGTAACGTCAAGCATTACTCAATTGTCCAATCAGCATGGGGCGCTGCCTTGCCCACGCCCACACTCCACGCCGCCCCTGCCCAGAACCATAATGATGCCGACGCGCTCAAGTCATGCACATTCATCTTTCGGGCCCATTCAAACATACAGGAAATATAATGGGTTCGGGATCTCGGGGGTGGCCCGAGGGCTTGGAACATTTCGTCATCGACGCGGGGCAGGAGGGTGGAGGGTGATGATGGTGTTTTGCGGGGTCTAAGTGGCAAGCACTGATGCTGAGATAATTGCGCAGGACACAAACTGACAGACTTGAGAGAAAGAGAGGAGCGTCAGTGAATATGCGCGCGAACGGGAGAGGTAGAGAGAAACACACTAACGAGAAAGCAATCCAAATGCATAGGAATAGCTAGTGGGGCAAAGAGGAGTTATGCGTCGTCCAAAAGCACGAGCTTGAATCGTATAATTCTGGCAGGAAGTGTCTAGGCCGCGGATCTGTTAATGTGGCATCAGCTCAATTCCATCGACAGATACGCTTCTATCTACTTACCTTCAAGGTGATCCAGAAGGCCAGAAGGTAAAAGGTGTAAGATAGGTGAATGAACGCCTACGACAGATGCCGAGCGTGTAGGAGTGTTGAAAATATTGAATGCCAAGATTCTGATCCAGGTGTCGAAAATCGAAGCGGTCGCATGGTGAGCATAAACGCCAGCAATTCGACTCCAGACGAAAACTTACCAATGTCTGCCCTGCTACGCCTCACCCTACCCATCCAGGCCAAGTATGTCACGCGGCAAAGCCCAACCCAGGATACAAAAGCCGTGGGCAAAGGTGGGTATTCCTGGCAAAACTGGAAATCGGAGCGGAGTGTTGAGCAAATTGCGAAGCGTGCGAAATTACATTTAGCGCCGCCCTCACGAACCTCGAGAAACACTTAAATTTTATGATTATCTCCTTCCTTAGACGTGTCTACCAGCCAACTCTTTGATACATGCTATAAATCACAAGGAAGAAGAATTCTATATTCAACCCAAAAATTCCCAACCCCCCAGTCTGGTTGCCCCCACATCCGATAAGAGATATTCTCTAAATGTCTTGTACACGGTAACATCCGTCCACCCCACGAAGGCCATGATCTTCATGTTTGAATGTAATCTTTTCCAGGCTAGTACTCGCCTTGTACAGCGAGGATGCGTTTCGATTGCCTTATTTATCCGCGCCTCGATATCGCGCCCTGGACCATAAATCTGCAAACCTACCACAGGGATCCTTGCGACGTCAGGGTGAGAGAGGAACGTAGGAAGCCCTTGAAACTGTAGACCGCAATCATAGACAGCGAGGACCTGTAGTGAATGCCCAGAACTTGAAATGTAGTGAGATAGGGGTGCAAGATCGAAGTAGTCGTTATCGTAGTACGTGATCATCAATGGCTCGAGATGGAGGACCTGAAGGTTGGGAAAGTCAAAGTGCCAGAAGATTTCAAATCCGAGTATTGGAATGATCGAGAGGTGAAGGATGCGGAGATTTGGAAGTGTTACAGGACAAACGTTGCGCTTCCAGCTGTTGGGCTCGAAATCCAACTTTGTCCTACGCCGATGCTCATTCGGCTGACGGATATACACCGACGCATAACCTCCAGCACCTCAGGTATGGCTATAAGATGAAAACTGCGTCGGAGGTTGAGGCTATTCAATCTCTCGAGCGGAAACTCTTGAGATAAATACAGGTTCGTTCTATATGAGCGGGCTGCCCAACCAAATGAACGGAGATTTGGGGCGGCAGCTAGGCCCCGGAGAAATTCTTCACTATAACCATTACGACGGACATAAGGATCATCAATGCCTTCGGCCTTCACATACTCCAATAGCTTTGCTTAGGCGAATGTCGGGATTCCTGCGATACCTTCATGCCAATGAATTGAAAAACATTTCCAGCGGTGTACATGACGATTGAGGTGCGCCAACAAGCGATTCCCATAATATATATCCTCTGGACCGTCACCAACGTCAACGCTTGAGAACTTGATTTCGAGAGGTGTATCTCTGGAGCGCACAAGCCACAGATCAATGATCTCCACCGGGGGACGCTTGCACTTGTGCCTTAGTTCGACACGTATGATTGACCACAGTCGAGGGTTTGATATGACCACATCCCTCCACCGCCGAGAGACTGAACATAGGAGGTTGCGAAAATTCCAGTTGCAACAGCACGGTGTTGGAAGGTATGCATAAAAGATTTCCATGAGGATTTCAGTAGGAAATGAGTCTATGTGGATAGGTGGCATACTGGGTGTTAGAAGGTTGGAGCCCAGCATAAAAGGAGATGACTGCGAGCAGCATGCGGCCCCGACCAGGTCACGTGTAGGACTCCGCACTGTACATACATACACCTACAAGGCACTGCCCATCCACTCCAGTTGACTTATCGATATTTATTGTACGACAAATCAGACCGATTCAGCATTCAACGTAAATATTCCCACAGATGCGGTTCAGCTACCCCCACATCCGATAAGAGATATTCTCTAAACGTCTCGTACGCGGTTGCATCTGTCCACCCCATGAAGGCCCTACACCCCACTACTGTTCGTCTTCCATGATGGCGGTGTGCTCTGACTATCTCAATTAACTGCTCTTCAATATCGCACGATGGATCACCTCCCCGAAACCAGCATAAACCCACAACAGGAATCCTTGAGACAACGGGGTCAGAGAAGAAGGTGGGAAGTTCGAGAGCACACAGGGTATAATGCTCGACAGCGAGCACTTGTAACGAGTGCCTGGAACTTGAAATGTAGCGGGATAGGAATGGGATACTGGAGTAGCCGTAATCACTACCCGGGAAGCGCAGTGGCCCGACATGGAGGATCTGAAGGTTAGGAAAGTCGAAATGCTGGAACACGTCAAATCCGAATATGTGGGTCGAGAGATGAAGAATGCGGAGATTTGGAAGTGTTATAGGTGAGGTTTGAGGGCAGAAAATGTTCTTAGACTTGATCCCACTCCATGCTGTCTCGATGTACATCTGAGTGACAGATATGCACTGACAAATGATCTCCAGCATCTCCGGTACGGCTATGCGATGCCAACGTGAGCGTCGGAGGTTGAGGCTAGTCAATCTCTCGAGCGGAAATTCTTGAGACAAGTACTGATCCACCCTGAGTGAACGGCTTGCCAAATCAAGCGAGCGAAGGTTTGGAGTAGCGGCTGAATCTTTGACAAATTCTTCGCCAGCAGGGGAATTGTCGTCATAATCACCGACATAGCCGTAGTAACCACGAACAGAATCGTCGAAACCTTCGACCTTCACATATTCCAGTAGCTCTGCTTTGGCGAACACTGGGGTTCCCGCAATACCTTCGTGCCAATGAGTTGAAAAACGCTTCCAGCGGTGGACATGGCAATGAAGGTGCATGAACACACGATACCCATAATTGATCTTCTCTGGGTCGTCACCAATGTAAGCACATGAGAAGTCGATGTCGAGAGGTGCACCTTTGGAGCGTGCAAGCCAAAGGTCAATAATATCCACAGGAGGACGTCCGCACTTTTGTATCAGATTAATATATATGGTTGACCACAGCCAGGGGCATGATATGGCCACATCCCTCCACCGGCTAGACACTGAGCACAGAAAGTTGCGGAAATGACAGAAGCCACAGGATGACATTGGGATGGCTGCACGAAATATTTCCTCAAGGATTTCAGGAGGAAGTGAGTCTATGTGGATGGGTGGCATACTGGGTGTTAACGTTCAAGGAGTGAGCACGAAGGACGACACACTTAGCCGGATCACGTGCGGGGTGTTAGACATGGACGTCATGGCCGTGCCTTGCCCAGGTAGCATTAATCGAGCTTAAAGATTTGTTTACGCCAGGTCAATGATGACACACAAGAAGGGCCCCAGGTCACCGGCAGCCGCAAACACCCCGCGGGTGAACACATACAAGGAAAGGAGTTGTTTCTCTGTGGTGGCTACTACGAGACAGACTCCTGGTTTTCCTTGTCAAACCAACTACCACCTTCGTAACCGCTGTTCGAAGCTGGTGTTTTTTCTCTACTCATTATCTGCCTTACCCTCCCTCCTCTCCCTCGTTGCTGCTCCTCATTGTCTAGTCCTTAATGAAACAGCCATACTGGCTTGTACTAGTAAACAATTAATTCCACAGGGCAGGCGGGGGAAACCCGCCTGTTTGGTTCGCTAACAGCGTTACACGGCGTGACACCTACAGGGCACCTTGGAGTCATTGGCACATAGATACATAGATCGATGACAGACGCTTCTACCAGTTTATGCGCAGGCAGTGAGAACTACGTGTTACTACAAAGCAGACACGCCGGCAGATCCTTGGTTGCTTCAACATCCGACAAGAGATAACCGCCTTGTATTGTTCACACGGCTGTCCTCCATCTCCGGCCAGTCCAGTACATGCGCCTGCAGTTGTGGTTACTTCAGTCTTGCACCGAGATCGAAGCGAAGATAAACGAGATAGTCAAAGCACATCCCCACGATATAGGGCGAGCACTAACGCGGCAACGCTTCAGTGTAACCGTGGTGAGCATAGCCCCCGTGGAGTAGGTATCTGAAGGTAGGGAAAAGGTCGAATTGCCGGACCCATGTCGAATCCGAGTGCTGAAGTCATCGAGAGGTGAATGATATTGGAATTAGCGATTTTGGAAAACTGGTGGAATGCCAATCACTGGTGCCCTGACCACCTCATAGAGACCATGCTGTAGATAGATTATATACATGTGTAGTTCACTAGTACTTACCTTGTCCGTTTACTCCCCTCCCTCTTGTCGCCCCATCGTTGTCTCTCATGAATACACGCCCTGGTCATTATCCACCTTCTTGAGCTGATTTCAACAAATGATGCGGGAATCCGGAAGTGGTACAGGGCCAATGCTTGCACTCCTGACTGTCGGGGTTGATCTTCGTGTTACATCGATGTGCACCTGGGTGGGTGATGGATATACACCAATACATAACCTGCAGCATCGCCATATGATGATGACACGCCATTTTGAGCGCCAGAGGTCAAGGCTGGTCAATCTTTCGAGCGGAAGTTCTCGAGACAAGTACCGGCCCGCCCCAGCTGAGTGGTTTTCCCAGTCAAACCAACAGAGATTCAGAGCAGTGGCTAAATCGTCGATAATTTCAAAGGGGCTAATGTTATATGAAAGCCCGGGAGGTTAATACATTCTAATGACTAGTAGGATATAAGCACAATTTTTTTTTCTAACGAAGTATGATTAAAAAATCTATACGCAGTCCAAAAGGCATCATTCTGGGTTAGCCTGAGCAAAGCGCACCAAATAGTATGCTAATCCGAAGCCCAACCCTTAAATGCAAGTATTAATGCAGATCGCTCCAGCCCGCCTATGCTACAATTCGCGCTTGTACTGCATCCATTCTCAAGCGAATATTTTAGCCGGCGGGGTGAAGCAACAACATGGCCAAAGGGGGAGGACGGAGCCATGGTGTCTCCAAATACGCTCATAAAACGGAGGAGTGAGAGGGAGCGACTTGAATGGTGTCTGATTGGGAAGTTAACGGAGAGGTCGCGGGAGAGTTTTGTTGGCTATTCTTCGAGTTGCCCTTATTTGACTGCTCTGGCGGAGGTGACGTGCTGGCCTCATCCGACGAACTCGACCACTGAGTATCTAACGCGAAACCTTCCGTCGTTTTAGCGCTTAACGCGTTTAGCAACAGTCGACAACACTGGGATGAGGTTAGTTCCATGATCATAAAGTCCGAGGGTTGGGAATATGACTCACAGCGGCCGATAACAGGGTCACGCTACACCTGAATGTAATGAGGATTAGACATGAGGTTGTACGTAGCTCGTTGCTCAGCTCACGGGTATAGCACGAATACGTCCAGGTTAATGGCAGCCGTATAGGGGATAGTCACAGCAGATCCAACTTCAGGGGGTGAGTGAGCAAAAAGAAATTGCGATACAAGCAAGGTACCTCACGGCTCATCAGGGCCAAGAGCATAGTTCCATCACGAAACGCAATATGAAGGACTGGATTAAGCGTGCGTTTGACGACGTCTGAACCATAGTTTTTGGATAAGACGCGTCTTCCAAACCACATCAGTGTCCAGATGATGGCTTGGCATACTTGAAAAAGCACCCTAAGACGGGTTGTGAGTTAATCTTTATGGGAAGGATGGATTCGTCACACGCACGGTAGAGCAAAGTGAATGAAAGTTGGTCTCATAACACCCACTGAATTAAATTCACCTCGAAGAAATATGATAACCCAAGCGGCTATCCCAACCGCTGCCTCCGCTGTGAACAGGACGATCGCCAAGATGACGATTATAAGGTTGTGATAATAAAGAGCAGATACTAACAAGAAGGGATGAGTAAGCACGGGTGAAGCACAACCGAATTACGATAGGACGTACCCCTAAGGAGCAACATAGCTTCAAAGTGAAGCTGCACGAGAAGCAAGCATGCGTATTGATACCCAAAAAAGTTCCGACACAGGGATTGAGGCAGTGGTGGGCGATTAAAATGAAAAATAAGGACCAGATTAGTCCTGGAGCTATCCGTTTAGGCGCATATAACGTAGACAGGCGATGTCCTTACAACTGGGATATGATTGGGAAATATCTTGAAAAAATATAAATCTCCTTAATATATGGATTTTTGCCTCTGGAGTTCATTCAGCACGCCGAACATACACTCGTTTATTCGGGTAAAGCTAACCTCCATATGTACTTGCGCTCTTTTTCAAAATTCCATGCGAGTTCAAAGGGCAAGACGAGCCAAGCTGCCACTTTTTGGAGTCAGCGTGAATAGCATGAAGATTAATTGACACCACGCACTCGGTATGGCCAGGCGACGAACTACTTCCATGGAAGTTCGCATGGTAGGGGGGAAGAAAGTCTCCAATCATAAACGCAACAAATACATTATATAGCCCTGCAGCGTCTCTATAGACCTAGCCCCTTACACTATCGGAAACTTTAAAATACGTGAACCTCAATTCCTATGCACCTGGCGTCTAGATCATTGGTGGGTGAGAATAATGATTCATGACATAAGACTCAATGGTTACCAAAAAATTGGTACATACTCACTTGGCAATAGGCTGCGCAACTGTTTACTGAAAGAACTTCGAACTTGACTGACGACAGCTGCATTGGTGGAGCCGACTACAGAGCTTTTGAAATTCTCTTTGCATAGGTGCCCCCTCTCGGACCGGAAAGCACGCTGTGGATAGGGTGATGATCATTGCATCACTAAACCCTTGTTGGTCGCTGTGAGCAGAGGCACAACATCCAAGTAAATGTCGGCATTTAATCACGGGGATAGGGAATAGAATATCCTAAATTAGACTGGACGGGATGAACCGAAGACCGCACCGGACTAGAAAACATATAGAAAACCCTTAAGAGGAGTGGCGAGCGGCCAGAACAACGTACTTGTCTTCCGTTCCGCCGCAGGAGGGAACCTGCCCCCGTTGTGGAGCCCCGATTCTTCTGTTTTAATATTGTCGCAGCGTAGGAGGTAGCAGTACTTGTGTGTGAAGCTCAAATGAAGAGTGATAGGTGGTATTTAAGATTGAATCGGTCCTAACTCGGTACACTAACTAGTACGCCGCTGGGTTCGAATACGGCCCGGCACGTTGGATAGATATTGAGTTCTGCTGCATATCGCCGAATTTTCCCGCGAAGAGTTACATAAGACTTAACATACCAATGATTCTGAGAATGAGGGAGCTGCCTCAGTCCATGAGCGTGATGGCATCTGCTTGAACTTGATCGCACGTATGGGACAGAGTATTTCAAAGCAAGAAATATCACACAATGGCAACGAGAGTGGCTTGACGGCACCGAGCTGGGCCGTGCTTCTAAACCTGCATCGGGATATACATAAATTCACAAAACAACCATCTGTAAGGAGCGATCCCATAAAATTCCGTTAACGAAAGGGTTCGGGTAGCCACACGTACACAGCTCCAAACGTACAGGCCGGTAAAAAGAGGCAACAACGATATGCAGGCTGCGCTGGTGTGTGGACCCTCACTTGGCGAAAAGCAAGCCAGGTTTATGGCCTCCTTCCTGTCCGCCTGTGCCCTTGCGTTCGTCCTTGTCCGAACAACAAACCTCCAGTACAATGGGCCCCCTATTTGTTCTTCCCCATCCAGCGTCCACGGAGGAGGAGATAAAACATTTATAGAGTTAAAGGAAGACTCGGTGCTGTGCACGGATATAGGACTCTGGCGAGGGTGGGCTAAATAGGGCAGGGACGAGAGGGAGGTGAGCCTAGGTACGTTGGCACATTAAAGATTGCCCAAATGGCCCTCGGCGGCGGTTTGCAAAGTCAACCTGTGAAGGGCGGCGGCAGAAGTCGCAGGAAATACGACTCAGTCATCATCGAGTATTTTCGGTTGCGGAGCATCAGAGTACTCTTAGCTGGTGCTAAACTCTGTTCTTATGTTGGTCAGCTCGGGGGACGAGAGACCCATGTTGACATACGTGTCGAGCTTCCGGCTCGTGGAATGAGGGGGAGGGGACGAGCATAGTGTCTGGGATGCGTCGACTGCAGAATTCTGCTGTCTGACTTCCGTACACTCAGCCTATCATCATCTAGGTGTACCGAGGATGTGATATCCTCCATAATACTATGATTGCTGTTGTACGTATCCCTAAGTAAATCTATTCCCATAGTCGTTTACGATCAAACCTGCTCCCGTCGCGAGCAAAAGAGAGTATTCCCTCATTGTCACATCCCGGAAGAAACTCCTTCAAACACTTTCCTACTTCCTCCCATCCCGGTTTGCATCTCGACCCGGGGGATTTGAAGACTGACTCGACGCAGAGACGGGAGAGAGAGGATCCAGTTTATCGACAGACGGGAAAAAATTCCATTGGTTTCCCAGGTCCCCCCAGTCAAGCACTTCAAGCTTGGGGGAAAGCTGCGGGTCCTTGAATAGGCGATCATATAAATCAAATCCAGTCTAGCAGCGACTTTGATGCGCTTGAGAGACTTGTTGGGGATCGGTGTATCCTGAGAGATCCCAGGTGTAAGGGCGAACGAGTCTAAGGATGTCAGACCTGATCAGAGTCATGCAACAAGGGACACACCCAAATTATCACGTCCAACCTCCCAATAATATTCCTTTATTCCAATTCCGCTATGGTCCTTCCCAAGTTACTCAGGTTGTGGCGCATCAGCCAAACTGGTCTCCACAAAGAGTAGGTTGTGGATGGGAGGCGAAGCCATATGCACAGCGCCTTTAGTTCCTCCAATGCAGGGACAGAAGCAACTCATCCGTGCAATGCAGGGGAAATGGTGTAAGCAATGCGTTATAGGACCTCGATCTGTTTGACAGATAATAGAACTGAACATGACAAAAGCAAAGATTAGGGGTTTATATGCATTGCTCGCTGGTATACCTGCATCAAACTCAGTGTCAACGAAATCATAGAATATTTTTGAGTCAACTTGCGCAAGCCGAATTTGATTTAGAGGTCATTTATGTTGCGATGACCCCAAATATTTTGCCCACCCCAAAATCAGGCGCTTAAATCCTCAGAAAGTGCGCAATCAACGTATCTGACTGACCTATGTATTGTTCTGGTCAAAACGATATTGAACATGTATGAAATGAACCGGGAAATTTTGAATATATTCAGCACTAAGCCATGACCTAATGCGGCCATGTCAACCAACCAAGGCGGCTACCCTCGCGAATGCCTTCGCAACATGTCAGGGCTCAAGAATCAGCTGCTAGATGTACCATTCAGTCACCAAGAGGACTTTTCCGACCAGGAGTCAATGTTAAAAAAGATGCGGGAGGCTGGTCACGTGTAGATTATTATTATTATTATTATTATTAATTTATTTGTTTTGTATTCTGCGTCTAAACTAGTTTCTGCTCTGATAACTCATAGACACCACTCTCACGTCGGCGCTTATTGTATCGATTGCCAAAAAATAATCGCCACCCTGATTTCTCATGAGAAAATCCACAAAAATGCTATTTCGACGTATCTTGATGAGGTGAGTTTGAATCTGGTCTTGGTTTGTCTCAGAAAACTCGTAATCTGTCACAATACTTTATTGTCAGTATGATGGGGTCGCATGTTTGTTAGGTACCGGCCATGTGGACCGGGGGAATCGGGCGAATGACCGAAAAAGCAAGCTCAAGCTCTTCCTAATCGACGCCTAAGTAGCGTGTGCGAAGGTGCTTTCACACCGTCCCTGATTCACGGAGCTTCGAGCAGGATTAAGCGCTCAACCACGGCACCCACAAACTACACACCTCAGCAGACGCGTACATTGACGTTGCTCTCATCTTGTCCACTTGAGCTTAGGGACAAGCTGCAGGTCTTTGAATAGCCGATCATATAGGAACACGATAACCAAGTGCAGCCCGCCAACAACTCTGACGCTGCTTAAGCAATCCGAAAAGCATCAATGGGTACGTAGAATCCTCAGGTGGAATGATGAACTCATGGACAAGGATTCCAGACATGCAACAAGACACTTACTCATTTTCTCCATTATCATCCCACATGTAAGCCGGCTGGCTTACTTCATCAAGTAGGTAGTATAAATAGTGGCAAGCTCTTGTAAATAGGCAATTCCTCCCTTGACCTCGAATACTATCTCGAGTCCCGCTCATTCTCTGGGCATTCTCCTTTTAGTGGTGTTCGCCTACTGACACAGCGTCCTTTCACCACAGATATAACCCCAACCCCCTCCAGGGCGTTCCCCAGATCAAGCAAGAAACACTCCACCCTCAAAGTTGGATGGCAAAGCTTTTATGATGAGGTTTTTGACTTTGCGAGGAAATGGCCACCCCAGTCAACCCGGGTTGACTGGGGTGGCCAACGATATGAGGATGGATGCTTGACTATGGAGCTAACGTCGTGTGTTTGGAAATATCGGCTCTGGGCTACTCCGTCGGTTTGGGTCCTTGAATATTGTTTCCACCTCCATTTCTGTGCTTTATTATTACCAGGAGTATATAATGGGTACAAATGGAGATGAACCTTCGCACGTTTGCTATAGGCCCCTGTGTTTCCCCACTCTGAATTCACTTACCTGAGAAATATGGAGTGATGTCTGGCACACTATTTCCGGTAGCACCCTCTCATGGAATATTATGTTGTAGAGTAACACACTGTACGTAACAATGGAGAGCAAATTATGTTACAATCGTAAAGACTCCCCCAGATCGGTAACGGAGGAGGGGACAAGATCCGCTTCTGCCTGCCCTGGAAGTAGATTGGGAGGGAGGACGGGAGGGGCCTGGGACGTGGCATGGCTGGTAACAAACCGGTGCCATCTGGGCCTAAGTCGTGACCAAGCGGGATGGATTAAATTCACGGACCTCTGGACGGTCCCCATTGTTTTAACGATGCAAGAATCCAGAGCCTTGTTTGTTCGTTACCATCCTCCCCGATGCTACACACATCTTCGCCCTCCTACACTCGCTACTACTGCTAAAGCTATTCAGACGAGTCACGAGATCGGGCCGAGCCCGACTAGTCACATCACATCACATCACATCCATAAACGGCGGGATTCCCATATTAGGCATCTTTGCCGCACACGCCCTGATGTGAATTATAAGGCATTCCACGCCGATCGCAAGAGGCGCTGGAAACACTCACATGCCAATATGCAGGGGAATATAATGTGGTATATACGGGCTCCTTCCGGGGGCCATGTACAGCAATAAATAATATACTAGATACAACCAAGTCAGAGGATCTCCAAGAAACAAAAGGGCAAAGGAGCGACATCCAAGAGGAAGGGACATTAAATACAGGTATCAAGAAAAAAAAAAACCGAACAAGGAGCGACTTGGGTAAAGTGGCCTAACTCACAATTAAAAAGCACCAATGGAAGGCTGCACATAGCTGTCCAGGACCTGCAACAATCACAATTAACATCCATACAACCAGAAAAAGTACACACACAAAGCTCACCTTATCCATCTCCTCCAACAACTTGAACCCACCCTCAAAGATCCCCCTAACCTTCGGATGCAACTTCTCAAGGTCTATATGGGGCCCAAACAGCCTCTCTTCAACCAAATCCACCTCTTCCGCTGGTTCCTTCGGCCTCGCATATCCCTGCCTTGTACTTCGATAATCGCCATCATATGCGATATACCAAAATCGTCCTTGGGAATCACAGGCCCTCTCCGCTTCGTGCTAGTACTGCTCTTCGATGGGCTACTGAACGAACGCGGGCTATCATGAACAAGTGGTGGATGAGGCGGGGGCGTAATATAACCAGCAGTCGTCGAGTCAGAGAGGACCGACGCAAGCGAAGGTTGCCGGCGGTCGGCTGTAGGATCGGCCCGTAGGCGTTACAGTCCCAGCTCTCTGAGACGCTCTCTCCTCCGAGCCAGCAGACGAAGTCGAACGTGTATGGGTAAGCGAGGGACCAGAATTCGAATTCGGACTGGGACTTGGGCTCGGAGCTGCCACTGTAGTTGCCGCCGCCGTGGCCATCGTCCCAACAACAGTAGGACCACCATTCCCACTCGGGCATCTTCGACACAAACCCAGCGGACCCCGGCGTCGCCGACCTCGACCTCATCGGCGACACTGCTTGCACACTATCATCAACCGAATACTCCGACACGGAAGGCATCGAATTCCGGCTCTCCCTCCTACTGTCCATATCCGCCGACCCCAAATCCCTCTCCTTGGCCTTCCCATTCCGAATCTTATTCAAAACCCGGCCCAAATTCTCGTCCAGTCCTTCCTGACTCTTGCTAACCACACTCGCAAGAAGATCGTTCTTGTCAGCTTGGGTGCCATTCTTCCACTCGGCTTCAACAATGTCGCTAATATCATACGTCTCTCCATCGGGCTCAACATACGAGTACCGCATCCGCTCGTTCGAGTCATAGCGAGAACTGCGAAGTAGAGCGTTATCAGGTAAGAGAACATCCGTTCCCCGAAGAGAGTTCGATTGTGCAGATATCATAGCCCGCTGATTTGCGCGTGTGGCCGCACGTTGGGCAGCGATGATCTCCTGCGCAGATGGCTGCCTGGGCATATGGTGGGCCTCTCGAGCCTCTCCGGGCGTGTCGGAAACAGCACTCGAGGCACTTTCGCGGTGGAGATGTTGCAGCGCAATCTCGTCCAACGGGGCGGACATTCTATGGCGCGAGGTCGAATTGCGATAGGAAATCGCACGGCGGAGAAGAAAGACAGGATCATCGGGCTGCACGTCCTCTGTATTCCCGAGTAACTGAGCCGAATCAACGGACCTCCGCTTCAAGCTCCCAGAGTGTCGGTCGGGAGAACGGAAAGTAGGAGGACGCGGGAACGCATCCACAACTTTACTTGAGGGTGTCAACTCACGGTCTTTCAAAGGCGCGAGTCAGTAATTGAGCGCCCTAACTAAAAACGAGTAAAGACGTACCGTGACCATTCACATTAACCCACAAACCATACCTCACCCGACTTGAACTCCTCCTCTTCGCCAACTTATCCTCAACTTCATCTCCACCATCGACAACACCATCCAATATCCCAAACCTCTCCAAACCCAACTCAGTCACCTCCGCGACTGTTACGTTCTTGGGGAACATAAACACCTTCCGCCGCATATGCGGGTTCACCACCGTCGTAGCAGATACCTCTGACTCTCTTAGTTGATCCTTGAACACAATGGCTTCCGTCGTCGGGTGGAACACCATGTCCTCTGGTAGGTCCTCTGCGTAGATGACAAGCTGAAGCGCGAAGCGAATGGAGGGGGATGAGAATCGTTCAGGAGTGACGTTAATGCCCGCGGTTGACACGCTAAGATATTGATTCTTGGGACTTGCGACGTCTATCCCGCCATGTGAGGTCTCCGCGATCATTGTATCATCACCATGTCCCAGTAGGCTGTCCTCCGCTCCGTCATCGTTTTTCCGGTTAAGGTAAAATTTGACTGCCGAATCGTCCGTAAAATCATTCATGGCAAGCTTTCTGATGGCGGGGTGCATGGAGAGATTGCTGGCTACGGAGCTGATACTACCCATACTGCTTCTCTTCACCTTGGGCATCTCCATTGCCTCGTTGACAAGAGTCTCGAACACTCCGAGTGGTCTTTCATCATCTTGCAAAACAGCAGAGGACCCTCCCTCGATTTGTTTGACAGTCAAATAGTAATCATTCTGATTCTCCCCACCAGGCAACCTGAATCGTTGGATAGCCTGACGGACAAGGTCAGATGACGTCGTGGACGCGTTGAGCAAGACAGTCTTGAATGTGGCCTCGGTTTGCAGATTCTTGCCAGCAAAAACACGAATAACACTAAGTTCAGGCACACCAGTACCAGCACCATCAATGGAGCCTGAGGTAATGATGAGGGAACCAGGGCGAGGGCGAGAAGCGGGAGGGCCAAGGCCACTGGTGAATCCAGCGGAACCGGGTCCGTAAGAGGCGCCCAAAACGGCAGAAGCAGACTGCAAGCCGTATGACTGGTTGTGCCTCTGGCGCTGAGGAGGGTGAGCGGATTGAGATATTGCAGGTAAAGGGCCTGTTGTTGTTGATCGTGCTGGCGAAGTTGGGAGGCATGCTGGGAAACTTGGGGTGTCCTCTCGGGGGTCGAGGGAATTTCTTCTCTCTTCACGTCGACACCCGACAGCATGGTCGCAGCCTGCTGTTGTTGTATCGCGAGGTTCGTGGTAGGTGAGACGACGCCATCTGAAGCGGATCCCGAAGGCCGACTCGATTTGCTCGAGTCCTCAGATCCACGAATGCCTGTTGCATCGCCACTATCGAATGAACCAATCGAGGCATTCTTCTCCTTCGACTTTTCCTTCTTCTTGCCACCCCAAAGCCCACTGAACACACTCCGCTTCTTTTTCTCCTTCCCGTCATTCTCAATTTCGCGACTGGGTTCCTTGCGTAGCTTGCCAGCCTGCGGTTTCTGAGGGCCCGGAGCAGGTGACGAAGTCTTCTCCCTCCCCTTGGCGCGTTTCCTAGCAGCGTCCTCTTCTTCTTCCCGAGCCCTTTTCGTGCCTTCGTCCTCTGGATTCATGTAAGCCTTTTCGTCGTCACGCACCACACTAGGCGTGATTGTCTTTCTAACGGTGGCGGTCGCGTCCGCAGGGTCGAGTTGTCGGGAATTGGGAGATAAGGCACCGGATCGTGGGGCATCAGGTCCAACCGTAGGCCGTTCACGAGGTGCCGAGATCTTCAGCTCCTCTGGCCGAGCAGCCCATTGAGCCTGTTGTGCTTGTTGCTGCTGAGAAACTGCCTCTTGCTGCTGTCGTTGTAGAGCTTGTTGCTGCTGTTGCTGCTGTTGTGTGAATGCCTGAGCTTGTTGCTGTTGGCCCCTCGTAGCGCCAGGCTGCAGCGCATCTGGAGCGCTCTGTAGAGCTGCAGCTACCTGCCTGGCCTGGGCCTGCATCTCCTCCACTGCAGTATCATCCCACTGCATCTCGTCATCTGGTTCCATCCCTCCAGGTCCAAGGTCCCCTTTCATCCTCTCCTCCTCCTCAAGTTCCGGATCAGTTCCAATATACTCCCCCGAGTCCCATTCGACGTCCTCCTCCTCCTCCTCTTCTTCATTCCACACTGCAGGTGGGTATCTGTGCACCGACATTGAAGACGTAAACTGCACACCCCTCCCAGACTGCGACCTGGCAAGCCCAGGAACAGGCGACGGCGTCCGCCCACCAGCCGCTCTCGATCGCAACAAGTCCTGCGACGCATTCAAATCTCCCTGCATCTCCGCCTGTGTCGCAGAAGCCAACTAAAAGAATACCCCCCCGAAACACCAGGACATCAGTCAACCACACACACACGTGTAAGGGTGTTTTTTTCGCGACAACTCACATCGACATTCCGGTGTTTATTGAGTCTCGCAAGCCTTTCAAATGGCGTCTCGATGTTTTCCGCGGGTATATATCCAACCTCCTGCGTTTTAAGGACCCGGACAAGCCACCAGTAGCTGTTGCTGTCGTCGATGAGAAACAGCCGGTCACCCTTGACGACATTCGCCTGGCCCTCGACTGTCGCGGCGAAACTATGAAGCGAATAAACGAGGTCGAAGTCTATGGACTCGTTTGGAATGGAGAGGGAGGACGAGCCGTCGTCGTCGTCGATGTAGGTTTCGCCTTCTTCGCCTTCCGAGTCGTCGTCAAGGACTGAGCGCTGCTCTTCGTCGTGGATGACCCCCGCGGCAGCGTCTGCATGAGCCTGCATGTGTGCACTGTCGTCGGTGACGATGTGTTCGCGAAGGTCAAAGGTGTCCTGGCGTTGAGGCCTGCGAGGATCCATATTGGAGGTACAAAAACAGAATATATTTTACAAAGGAAAACAAATACGACACTAAATATGTACAAACAAAGCTCCTACTGTAGCTCGGGGGGAAGTGCATCGTACTGGGCAATAAATTAACAACGATAGCAAGAGCGGGCGGGGGATAGGAATACTCACAGCAGGACACAAGTCCTCCCACTCTTGGGTGGGCGTAACTCCCTCACTTATCTCCTCAATTCCCGCAACCATTACCGTGGCCAGCCCGGCCTGCATGTGCCAGAATATGTGACAGTGGAAGAACCAGGGACCTTGTGGGATGCTCATCAGTCCCTATGGCCATCGCGGAATCCCAAACCGAACCCACCTGGGTTGTTTGTCTGGAAACGAACTGTCGTCCCGGCTGCACCAACAGCCACGACCTTAGAGCGGTCACAACCGCATCAAATCAGCACTATCGCAGCAAACCACTGCAAAAAGTTCCTCACATCACGCCGAATGGGGTTGACCTCGTTAATAACATCCGAACTGTTCGACTTGATCACCCAGAAATTGTTCTAACATGCGCATCAATAAGTGGTCATCACCCACCGCAGCAACCAGCAGGTCAACTCACCCCGTGCAGGTGGAAGGCTATTTGCACACATGACATTGATCTTCCATGATCTAAACAAGTAAAAAAACACTCACGGTGTGCCTCATCATCGTCGCTGATAGAGTATGTGAGAAAATCCCTCGCCCAACTATCACCTGCTCACGTACTTTGGAGGGAACTCAATCTGAATGGTCTTGTTCGCAGGGAGAATGAATGTGTTCTCCGTGATGTTAAAGTCAGCCGTATCATTGGCACCATCCAGAATCTTCACGAGGGTGGGCGTCGTGGGCGGCAAGTATGAGACATTGTTCACATTCCATTGTGCCTTCCCGGCGGTCTATGTGCACAGATCGCAACAAACAACCGCATTGTTAACGATGGGCTTCGATCACCAACGTAAAACATTATGCTTACCACCACGAGGTTCAGCGTCAGATTGACATCGGGAGGTGGTGGCTAGTCAGGAGTCAGATACATCGCCCGCTCCACACTCTGTTCTTCGAACTCACGGCTTGAGACACGAGCGACTGCGTGGATTAACACCAAGGAAAACCAGAGCAAAAATAGCTCACTTACCCGTAGATTTGCCTCAACCAATGCGTTGGGATCCTCGGGCCCGACTGTCATGGGACCAGTCGGATCTTCTTCAGGTGCTCCCGCATACCTCAAGATGGCACGGGAAAGAGTTGCGTTTTCTGATACCGAACACACATCACCATAAGCTCCGAGTCATCCAGCAAGAAGAAAAAACTCACGATTGGGGTTGCGAGCTGGATCGCCGCCGACGAAAGGTGCATTAATCCAGTAATTCCCCACTGGTTGATCCGCGTTGATCTAAGGGTGGATTTTTAAAAAAAAACGGGGACAAACGTGCAGAAGCCGAAGCAGGGCAACTTACAATAACAGAGTACCTCTGACCGGCCAAGAGTTCAATCTCATTGACAGTCATTGGCTCCGTGGCCTCACCATCTGCTTCAATGATAGCTATTCTCGGTTGAGATTGATCAGTTACAGATTTCAAACTGGCAAACATACTCATGTTGTGACCATCGACAGAGATGGTGAATACATTGCGGGCCGAAGTGTTGATGATCCGGAACCGGTAGCGCTTTCCAGCATCAACGTTCTGAACGAAGAAAGGGACTTCCGGTCCGCCATTAAAGCGACCGACACCATTGAACGTGCCGGAGTCGGAGACTGGGACTATTCCTGTCGCAACGTAGCCAGCGAGAAGAGGGAGAGTCGTGTTATGCCACCAGTCACCTGCAACGGGTATGAGACCTGAATCTTGCTACCAAGATGACTCAACACCACTTACCAACTTGCCAGATCGTATTTTCGTCGTCAACGTCGTACATGTCCTGTTGTGGATCATCCGGATCTGAGAATTACACATTCCGGGTAAGAACCATCAGAAGGCATATGCATAGCACGACTGACCATAGACGATAAGGGCGCCGCGCAAACCCTACAAAGACAAAGATAAGCTCTAACTGTGATAAACAGCACCCAGATAAGGGATTTACATCAACGTATTGAACACTCAATTGACTAATTAAGGATAGATTAATATCGTCCAGAGCTACAAGAGTGGTAGACGCTATTTACCTGTGGTACCAAAAAGTCCCAGCCCGGTCGCCCAAAGGGATCGAGTAAACGTAGCTGGCATTCGGACCAATAGGACAAGTGGTGACAAACGGTGTTCCTTCATTGAAAACATTTGGAGTCTGGAAGAAAATACCATCAAAGTCCTTCGTGCAAGCTCTATGTTAGGCGATCTCCGCTGTTACTATACATAGAATAACTTACCAAACTGGTACTACGCCTCATAGTAGGGATCTGTCTGGGATTCATTCATTATTATGAAAAGCAGAAAAAGTTGACGAAAGCCTACTAATTGGTTGTTGACAGTAACTTGTAAAGTATCACTTTTGTTGGCAGTGATAAGAGGCCCAGGATATCTTGCGAAATCCATTAGATATCAATTCAGGTTCATTACATACGCACAGTTCGACTCACTGTCCATTCGCAGTAACAGTGCCTACGGCTCCGTCAGCACACTCAAGAGAACAGCAAGATAAAAAGGAACATACTTCGCATGAAACCATCGGGGGCAAGTTGAGCATTGACAATATCAAGAGTAACTTGTTTGATATTCGCCCTGGTTCTAATAGCAACCGCACAGGCATTGCGGCTCTGTAAAGCAGCCAAGAGAAGAGATACAACCGTAAGCTTCATGATAACACCGATGGTGAAATCCGAATCCCTCAACACCGAACACATACCTCTTAAATACCTCTCGCATTGAGCTATTTCCACCCCTTCGACGAAAGACGTGTGCAAAATCTGTCCCTGCTCACTGCATGCCGTCAGCTATGGTAGCTGAGTGAGAGCGTCAAATGTGCTCAGTCCCACGGAACCTGGAGTGGGAGGTCAATTGGTTGGATAACTTGGAAATGGGATTGGACTGGACATATTTCACAACCATCGTGCTGGGATATGAACAAGGACTTCGTGAGAGGTCATGAGCAGTACCGTTACTCGGGCAACGAGCGATAAGAAATACGGCTCACATTTTTGGCGCTTTTGTGGAGACGATCTTCCGTCCCACTCCACCTATTCGAGCCTCTTGATACCATTCACAAGCAGAAGCGGATTTGACAACTGGTCCAGTCGTGAAATCTAGTGCACCAAGCGTTAGAACGTCCCCAGGTAAAGAGAATGTACGCTCTCACCTTTCGTACAGAAGGCAGATGGTCGCGTAAACAGAGCTGAGTAGGGACCAAAAACCGATCGGCGGTGGTTATATAAATAAAACACACTATTCATAGAATGTCCCCACAAAAAGCTTGAGACCCATATATTTTACCCGAGACAGCCTTTTTAAAGGGCTCTTCGCAATATATAAGGGTGGATATGGTGCAGATGATACACCTCTGGAGTGGAGAGCAGCGTTTGTAACAGGACGAAATCTGTAGGATATCCAGGAGGTTCTGCAGCCGTGCCGAGCCTGTGGATTAACGAACACAAAGATTGGGGATATCTGTGGATCTCAACGAGTTCTGACAAACGTGGTCATCGCAAAGGCGGTGAAGGCAAGAGACAAATGGGGTTTTTGCCTGAGGAGCCCAACCAGCCCCACATGTCATGTGATGTACATACCACGTGGCAACAAGGGAGTCGAATCATTGCCTCTAAGTCAAAGAGTGGCAGAATATTATCAACAAGTGGGCAAGTAGTGCACGTTAATAATCAATGCGGCCTACTTGGTATTTGTTCGGAATTCCGTTCCAACAGGGGTCCATGTACGATGCGAATCCTGTTCCTTGCGGGGTTGTCGACCACCATCTGTATTCCCACGATCCAGTGCAACACAACCTAGTCCGATGTCCCATCCAGCCACTAGCCAACGGTAGCCTGCGCTGCTGAGCCAGCGCGACAGTATATTGTGGTATGCGAAGCTCACCACAAATATTGCAATATTATGTGCTGCTCTATCTGTCAATTCAGTGGCTCGCCGAGCACTGATGACCCTCTGACGAATTTGCCAAAGACTTGTCAGGAGGAAATACTGGGCACATTTTTTGTTGCCTTTTCAGGGGCAAGGCAATGCCTTTGCAGTGCCGATCAAACAAGTTCAGGGCTGCCGGCCTACAAATCATGTTCAATACGGGGATTGGTGACTTCAGGGTCAGATACCTGTCGTGCCTGACAATATATTCAAGCGCTTCTCCTCAATACCGCTTGCGGCCAACCCCTTATAAGCACCTTCTTGTCAGTACCAACGTCCATGGCCACCAGCAATAGCATCAACTGGAGTGATACTGGACGTTATGAGAGGTTGAGTGCCTGAGCTGAGCGCTCGAGCAATGATGAATGTTTGTTTCCTGGATCCGAGTCTGTTCATTGAACAGATACTCAGACGAACTTACTGGACGCCAATATCTCTAATGCCCTGATACCGAGGCATCTAGACCCTTCCGGCATTAACTCTGTATCCGTTCCGGGGCGGCTAACAGGCTCTCGGCCCTTTGCAAACTCCGGGTCCTCGACGAATGACAGGCCGCCGCAAAACCCCAATTTGGGCCATCATACACAGGTTGTACCAAAGGTCATGTCTATTAATTCTAAACCGGCAGTGCAAGTAAGCGGACTTTGCCCGCCAGAAGGAGACTCCCCCCCAATCCCGAAGCTTATTGTAGCCCACCTCGGGGACACGGAAAGAGTCCAATGAACCCACAAGAATGTCCCTGACACTTGCAACGAAACTCCGAGTCGACGCCACCTATTGATGGTGCATTTATATTTGGCCTGGGCACTGTGGGGAAATTCAATTCAGACAGTGGCCTGACCTCGTGAGCGAATGACAACGTAAGCGGTGCCTACCGTCAAAAAAATCTTCAAGCTTAAAAGCCAGGATGCTGGGGCGTTGCTTTTATGCGGCCCCGCACTCAACGCGCCGCCTAAGCATTGAAGCCCCACCCCCCTGTCGTATGTTCCACACATGCTTCCTCGAAGTCACAGGGACCTCATAACTGACATCGCTTCAAGCCCCAGGTCCTCTATTTCCAATTCCAATCATTCCCATGTTGTTCAAACGGGTTCTGGTACGGATTTGTTTTAGGCTGAAACTAATTCCAACTCACACTGTGGACTTGGGTTAGCGACGGCTGAGCAAAGCGGGCGACGAGATCGAGCAGGGCCAGGCAATCTCGGTTCAGCTTCCTTCCCATACCAATGGATCTCTGGTTCGGGCTCACTAATTGCTTCGAAGTTCCTGAGGATGACGGTAGCTGACAGGACTTATCCGCCGACAATAAAGCGAGCAACAAGCAAGCGTCTTCTCGAGTAGCACCAAGGCCCGGTATTGTCGTGAGTATCGTATCTATGATCACTAGGATCCCGCCCCCAAGCAACGTTGCTTACTCAAGCCCAACTATAGGCGGAGATGCTCGATGAGGAAAACATGGCATGGGTAAAACCCAGGAAAAGCACTCGGAAATGAGGTGAAAGGGGTGAGGTTGGCAGGTCAGTCGCTATGCTAAATCGCACACGGTTGACCTTCTACCACATGCTCTTCTTATTTTCTTCCTCGCATTTACAGGTCATTAGTGGCGCCGCCTCCACAAACTGTTAAAACTAGTGGTAACAATGTCAGATCTGAGCTGAATCAATTCAATGCAAAAATCCATGTGAAATTTTTGAATGTGAACCGAGATGCCCAATGCATCATTTTTGCTCGGGATTTGACGATCGGGACATACATATGGCTTGGCGCCAGATATTCTAGAGAAGCACCTGTGTCGCCAAGCCCGCTGTGTGTGTGTGTGTGTGTGTGCCTCATGGGTCCTGATGCATCATGTTCGAACTTCTTCCATGACGATACGCAATAAGCTCGGGGGTGGGTTCATGAAACCATGGAATTTCAAAATTCCTAAATTTCAGGAGATGCTCAACTATTCGATCCAATAGTTTCACTGCTGCGCAACCTGAATGTGTCTTTTGTTCTCATCGTTGGAAAAAAGCACCAGAATGTGGTAGCGCTAAACATAGTGTCGGCTTGTTCTGGTGGCGGAGCTCCCATGCACGATCACTGTTTACGCCGAATAATGCTAGTTGAACTGTCAGCGTTGTCAACACGCGTCAGTATTATCGTTGAAATAAGCTCCACAAAACACCTGGAAGACACAACAGCACTGACAGCGAAGAAGGGGTGCCTCTTCCTCCCCGCCCCGCCCGCACCCACACCCACACATATACACCACTCAAGGTTGAGTGAAACACCAGACATTTTCAGGGCGTCAGTATACCATCTTTGGGCTCTCGAAACGAATATCGGAGCCAGCCGTCTCTCACCATGCCTTGCAGGTGCCCCCCTTTAGCTGATGTTCTCCGCCAATACAGTCCTACCTAAAGGTAAAGAGTGCGAAATAGACCCAGCGAAGCGTGTACCCGTGTTATCTCTTCTGCGAATTAAAACTAGACTGACAGGAAGCCCCCCCACTCAAGAACGCAGACTGTCGGACAGGCCGGATTCACACAAGAACCAAACTTTCCGAAATCCAAGGGGCAGAGAAGGGGAAGAAGCATTATTTTCGGACCTTCAAGGATGAATTAGAGTCGGCGGTCGGGCTCCTCAACTTCTCAAGTCGAATCCGCAGCAGTTTTTGATGTTACCCAAGCACATGAACCTTTTATGCTGAACGGTGCCAATACTCTATTAGAATCATTCTCATGCAACCATAGCATCCCCTGGCATCCTGGACGGTTTCAATAAAAATAAAAAACACAAGTGAGAGTCTCGGAATTGGCTTCCGATGAGTACCGGTTTACAGCTTCCCATTCTTATCATCGCAACATGCGGTTCCAGATCGATGTCCATGCTATACCTCACTAATCGTCTATCAAAGCCTAGTCGCAGTCTCCTTTTTTTCGACGAGCGTTCCCAAAGCACGGGGGATTCTATTCCAGTCATATGACGACAACACTGATAATAATGACGCATGAAGACCACACTGCCTCGTGGTCGGATGGTATTGTATCCGCCCCATCATGGATTTGCAGGATTTGCAGGATTGGCGGGATTGGCGGGAAGCCAACGCTGGGCACGACCAAGGACGGGGGTTTGGTTCAACGGCGAAACCGAAAGACAGGATCGTGCTTCACACGAGTTACGCAAAAAGTCTACTATGATCTCATATGAATGGTTAGCTACTACGCTTTTCGCTCAGAATGGATGGATCTGCTCACAAGTGCCCGAGGCTCTCAATCCTCTTATGTCATGACTTCTCAACAGACGCGGCCTTGCTCCATTCCCGTAATTTGGGTCCATAGCGATAGAAAATGAAAGGCGACGGGCAACCAATGACTAGGCAAATAAGGGCAAGAATAGAGTTGCCCCATCCTGTGTAGAGGAGCTCCCAGTCAATGTCCAACCCTGGCTTAAAAAAGGGAGCAATGACATACCATCCCCCAATCGTGCATACATCTTGTCAGCGAACAGTGGGAAATCCAAACCCTGCAAACGCACGGAAAGAAGACACCCCTGCGATTGCACTGGCAGCAGTAGAGTGCATAATTATCAACCTGTGAAATCGGTTGTCTGTATAGGGCTCCAGGAAGCCATATGACATCTTTACGCACGAGGTACGTTTGGATACAAGTCCAATTTCCACCTGCCAATGACGGGTCATTCAGCATCGTGGAACCACTGTTATTCTGCCCGCTTTGACTTACCGATCCCGATAGAATAAATAAATACTCCTAGGTCTGGAGAAAGGTCGATGAATTAGGTTGCGATAAGCCCGATATATCCGTTCAATCTCACCAGGAAGGAACCAAAACAGAAGCCTGTTTGCAGTCCATCCATATATGAGCAAGCCAATCGGCAGCGTGGTGGCAGACACCATCAGCAGGGGAAGCCTGATAGAATGTGAGTCCCGATTTGGATCCCTAGGAAAATATACCAAAAACGGCATACCTCATCTCCGGTGTACCCACGCCGTTGTTTCGCTCCTTCAGCCTCCGGTATATGACTGTTCAGCACGCGAGCCCCGACCTGCCCACCCACTTGGTAGCTGTTAGGTGCATGAGGTGACAATTTACGGGGAAAGTTCAAGATCACCTGTTGATCCTAGAGCAATTGCCAGATAATGGACCCCCGCGATTCCTGTTGGTTGTTGATACTGATCCGTGAAAACTTTAACGAAGGCTTGGCACAAGATTTGAGCCCAGCCCCATGGATAGTGTCGTCGACCCCACTCACTGGTTAAGCTCAGATAGAGGACTCCATAAAGCACCGCCATATATAAGGCAAATACCTGGACAATCGGCTCCGTCAAGAGGAAGATGATGGGCTTGATCATGCCACGAGCCATGACTGCCGTGAAGTGTCGATCTGGACGTTCGAAGGGAGACCTATAAGCGCTGTTCCCCTTGACTTGGCGGATTTTCTTGGCCCTTCTTTTGAGTATCTCAGGGGCGTATGTTTCACGAATGAATATCTGTGGGAGGTCGCTTTTAGTGACGAGGAAGTGATAAAAGGGATATTGAAGCGAAAGACGCACTAGGCCTGCTACTTGTAAGATCGCGTCCGCAATGCTGACACTCCAGAATACCCATCTCCATTGAGCCCGTTCTGCGATCCAGCCACCAACTAAAGGTCCGGTCGAGGGACCTACCAGGGGTGCCAAGGAATACACGCTCATTGCCATCCCACGCTCTTCTGGTGACCACAGATCACCAACAACGCCACCACCCAAAGATTGGGGGGCAGCTCCCCCAAATCCGGCCAGAAATCTGAACACCAGCATTTGGGTGGGTGTTTTTGCGACAGCGCATAGGGTATTGAACACTGTTATCGTCCATGGTTAATAAGGAGCGGTCGCTTGTTGCGTTATGCGGAGGACGTACCAAGGAACCAGATGTTGGAAATTTGTAGAATAATAAGGACGACCGAACAATTCCGAGAGTGGGCCCCAGATAAGCGGCTGGGGAGTGATTAGTTTTCTCCACTGACATAGTATAGTCCACCGCTTACTCCAAGTGCATAAGCCAAAACGAATATCGAAAGGGACATGTTCTCAAGAACAGATCCAGGAGGGATAGTTCAAATCCCGAGAAATCTGGGACAGTGCAGGTGAAGGATATTGATGACCCCACAGGACTATAGATTCGCACTTAGACACACGTAGGTAGGTATGATAACACGGGGTAGGTACATACCTGATGAAGGTAAAGAGACTGACGACTAGCGTCACGGTCCATCGCCTGCCATTCGACCAGTTCCTCGGATTATCGGGATCCTTGGGGCCATTCCATGTTACAATAAATGCATTTTCTTTTTCGCAGACTTGAATAGGTGTGATTGCGTTATCTACTTTCAACGAATGCGAACTATGTTCAGCATCACTTTGGCTGTGTCGAGATGCAGTAGGTCCACCCTGAACTTGGGGAGGAGGAGGGAGAGGGGGGGGACAGATTTCAGCTATGGTGTCAACAAACGCGGATGCTTCTTTTACCTGTCGTATTTTCAGAAGGTACAGGTGAGGGCAGTCGAAGTAATGTCTTTGAGCTTGTCATGGTTGCCTGATTTTTGCTAGGAGCGAAGGGTAGCTTCGAGTCAAGTCTAGATGTGGGGCAAGAACAAAGTTGCAGACAATGTGTTTTCTAGGTGCTTAGGGGCAATCCTCATAAGGAGATGTCAAGATATATTCTCGTCGGTTTTGCGGCGTATTCTAGAAAGAAATGCATTTTTCGCAAGTAAATCTTTTCCCCGGAGATTACTAGACAATTTACTGCTGCGCGTCACACGGAGTAGCCCCCATCAGAGTCAATAACAAAAGAGAGGCGTGGTGATCAAGGGCTCTTATCAGGATATGGTGGTGGGCTATGCGTTTGAGAGAACTCTCTGGCCGGACTTCCGTCAGACTCCCAAGTCGTCCCGTTGGAGTGTAGTATGAGCGAGATCCATTTGCCAGAGTTCCCAAAGTACTTGATCACGATGACAGAAATTCAGGACAGTCGAGCCGAGAGCAAAATAGCCGTGCGGAGCCAAGCCAGAGTTTTTCCCGCAATACGGCGCAGAAGCAAGGAGATTGTTCCCAGCTCTGACCGAGCTGATCTTTTCCTCGCGAGGGCCGTTCCAAGCCCAATGGAGTTATCCCTGCCCGTGGGAAGATCTATGCGCCACAATCCCCTCTCAATTTTTCTTTTCCCTTTCAACTCCCCATCCATCTTCACAACCTCGGCTCGCTACCTAAATACTCTCGAGGGTGAACTTCTACCAAATCCCCGTTTGGAGGATCGTTCCAACCCAGTAGTACATCAACCCCTGGATCCGAGCTGTCCCTCCTACCGGCTCCAATGACCCTTTTCCAATTCACACGGCTTGGTTCGATGAAAACGTGAATAGGATTGTCTATGATGCATGCCCATTGTTCTTCACTCATTGATTGGAGGCTATGAATAATGCCAGCTGCGATTCAGCTGAAACCATGTCCTCATTTAGTACGTCTGGGACGGATATGCGTGTTATCGCTTCCTCATGACATCGCGCTTTCGGAATGGATTGATCAACTTCTTGAAAAATCAAGTCCAAAAATATAGCGCTGATCTGGGCTTGGTATAGAACATCCCAACTTGTCTGGGTGCGTGAACGGTGCGCTCGGTATTGAGTCGAACTAGTGGTACAAACCTGGCCCCCCCCCCTCTCCCCCCGGATAGACTCTAGATCCAGGGGGCATGCGTTTGAGAATCCATGCACTTTCTTGGGTGTCCCTGCCCCACATCTTTCAGGATGGCATGTAATCTCTCTTTTCAATCGCGAGAGCAGGTCGCGGCTCTTGGCACTTCCAAGTTTGACTCTGAATCGTCCTCCCTTCAGATCTCCGTTTTAGAATCTGACCAGCGGCGAGGATCGTATCCTTTCATGTGGTACAAACTGAATTGTCCTGGGCTCCTGCGTTCGATAAACCTCACACGCAGCGGCACGAGTTGTTTAGGGTTGACAGAGCGGGCGGTACGGCATCACTCCGCATCTTGCAGTGTGTTGTTTACGTGTGTCATCTAGCCGGCTTCTCATCTCCTGCGGGTACCCCATTCTCCAGAGGGTATCATAGACGTCCACATCTTGAAAATGCCATGGGTTTACCGGAATAGGGCACAGCCTCAACATTGGGTGCTTTCAGGTATTTAAGCACTGCGGTAACCAGATTCACGTAACAATCAACTCAGATACAATACTCTTTACCTCTCATAACTCCGACACCACTCGTACCCAAGCGCTCAACATTCAAGATGCCAATGCTGTGAGTACATCCGGGGGCAATTCAGGAGACTCGTCTAACGCATGCCTCAGGACGGAACCCTGCCGCAAATACCTACCTTATCAGGAGGTTCCGTTTCCGCCGAATTATGTGCGGAAGTGGCCTACTCGCAGAACTACGGTCGCCCCGAGATGGCTTTCAACAGATCTACGAGATGGAAATCAGGCCCTCGTCAACCCAATGAGCAATGCCACGAAGCTAGAGCTCTTCAGGTATAACTATTTATAGAACGGAAGACCTGGCTTGTTGCTAATCGAGCACATGCGTCCGCAGAGCTCTTGTCAAGATTGGATTCAAAGAAATTGAAGTTGCTTATCCATCTGCATCTGAGCAAGAGTTCCAATTCTGTAGATCGATCATCGACAACGGAGAAGTTCCCGACGACGTTGCTTTACAAGTAAGAGCTTTCCCCTTTCCGCAGCATTGGGTCCTTCTCACAAATTATATTCAGATCATTACACCTGCTCGTCCAGACTTGATCGAGCGCTCTGTAAAGTCCCTGGCCGGCTGCAAGAGAGCGATCATACATCTCTACAACGCTGTGTCGCCGGTTTTCCGCGAGGTTGTCTTCCGCAACACCAAGGAGCAGACCATCGATCTCACATTGAATGCTGTCCGTCTCGTCAAGAAACTGACAGAAGAAGAAACCGCACGATCGGGTATATACTTCCCTCGACGCCACTCATTCCCTCTTCTTTACTCACTGCTCTCTTGATAGGCACACATTATACTCTCCTTTACTGTCTTGAAACGTTCTCACAGACCGAGCCCGAGTTCACTGTTGAACTCGGCAATCTGGTTTTTGATGAGTGGGGCAAAGCTACACCTGATGACAAAATTATGTTCAATCTTGCTGCGACTGTTGAGTGTGCGCCAAGCAACCATTATGCAGACATGGTAAAGCCTCTTTCCAAAGCTTTCGAAACTGAATTTCCTGACCAGAAAAAAAAGGTCGAATATTTCCATAACAATATCAAGAACAGAGAAAGTGTTGTTCTGAGCATCCATCCCCATAACGATCGAGGTCAGATTTTGTCTCTAAGGATTCACCGATAATCTGACTTGGGCTATATACAGGAACTGCAGTAGCAGCCGCAGAACTCGCTCTTCTCGCTGGAGGAGATCGCATCGAAGGATGTCTCCTCGGGAATGGCGAGCGAACTGGAAATGTCGATCTGATCACTCTTGCACTCAATATGTACTCCCAAGGCGTTTCTCCCAGGCTCGACTTCTCCAATCTCCCAGAGATCGTTCAACTTGTCTGCAAGTGCAACGAGATGGCTATTCCCACTCGTTATCCCTACGCGGGACACCTTGTCTTCTCTGCCTTCGCGGGGACCCATCAGGACGCCATCAAGAAGGGCCTCGATGCGCAGGCGAAGCGTTGGGAAGATGTCGATCACTCGGGTCACGGCACGAAGTATTGGGCCATGCCCTACATACCTCTCGATCCCAAGGACTTGGGCTACGGCTACGAAAACCTTATTAGGGTGAGCAGCCAAAGCGGGAAGGCTGGCATTGCTTATGTGATTAAACAAACCATGCTCTGCGATCTACCTCGCCGCATGCAAGTCTCCTTCTATCAAGTTGTACAGAGTGAGAGCGAGCGCAGCGGAAAGGAGATGACTCCTGCTCTGATCTCAACCGCTTTCAAGAAGACCTACTCGATCTCAGTCCGTGCCGGTAAACAGGGTCTTCTTGAAATCATACCGCCTCTTGCCCCTTTCCCCTTCCACCCACGAACCATCGTCACCAATATCCGACTTCTCCGATGACGCCAACACCTTGACCCCTCCCGATGAGGATCAAAGTCTTCTCCGCCTGGAGGCGGACATCATCGTCGACGGCACTGAGCGTACGATTTCTGGGGATGGTCGAGGGGTCGTCCTCGCAGTGCTGGACGCTCTCAGATCAGACCTCGGCATGGAGCTCAGTATCGGCGAATCTGCTGCGCAAATCATCCACGCAGACAACCTCCCCCACGCCAAATGTGCTACGTATGTTGAACTATCTCTCGCCGGCACCACTCCATCCAAATCTGGTGCGGGGAGCACATGGGGAGTCGGCATTGCTTCTGACGTGGCCACTTCTAAATGCCGGGCTGTCGTTAGTGCTGCGAATTGCTTGGTTGGTGATAGGGTTTTCCCCCGCGCCAGGATGGTCTTTACTCCCCGCTCTGGTCACACGGAATCGTATAGTGGAGACGGTTGGTTGCGGGAAATCAAATTAAGAGCTGGAAGGTTACTCTCCTATGGTGCTGTTTCAGGCCAACAGGATGTCCTGAAGCTACAAACCACAGTTTGAGGTGTTCTCTTACCCATTGACTTGATCTGGCTCGGTTCGTTTGTTGCATGCCTCTCATTTACTCCCTCCCCCCCGCCCCCACGTCTCACTGTTGCATGGATGATGATTGATAATTTGTTGTGTATATCTTCAATAGAATGTGTTGTAGAATTATTTGACTTGTTTGCTCGTATCGAATGTATTCTAGTGTCCCCGTTATCAGCTTACATACCCTGTTTCATCGATATCGGTTTGAATGAAAAAAGAAATTTCTCCCTCTCTCTCTCACTGCTGCGGATCCTAAAAAGAATGTTCCAAATTCACAACCAAACCAGTAAAAATGGGATTATTAAACAAAAGAAGAACCAATGGAGTCATGCAGAGCCACACCGCATGTTTTCCAGATTGTAAATCGCCTCCCTGTTCCATAGGGTCGCCCCCGCCCCCATCGTCCCTCGTCCATCGTCCATCGGCCCCCCCCCCCTATCGCCCATGGAACCACTCCAGCTATACCAATCACCCACAGATGTACACATGCCCCAACAATCCCCATTCACGGCTAACTGTGAACAAAATCAGGTGTCAAGGACTCTCTAACGAGTAACGACGCCCTAAACCCCGAGCCCCAGAACTCGCTGATCCCTACTTTCGTGTGGAAATGTCGACCTCGGCCTCGGCAATCACGGACAATCCAACCCAATTCTCGGCAGGGGGGGGGTTGGGGGTGGGACTTGTGACCCCACGCCCCAAGAATCCCCAATATATCTCTGATATTCCGTAATGGCATTGCTTAAAACAGTCAGTTGTGTTCTATCATCACGGATTATTGATTGGTGATCCCGAAGCACTCGCTTGGCGATTGAGTTTTATTTACCCATACATCGTGGGTGGGGGGGGGGGGGGCCAGCGTCCTCATCACCCGTATTTGGAGATGAGTATGCTTATGGATAGCCTGTGAGTTAAAAATGTGCCGTATGGAGTCTCTCTCGCTGGTAGGTACTGGATTTGCTACCGAGTTCGACTGACTGGAGCTCTTGGGGCTACATACACCATGAGGGAGTGGTGGATACCCCAGCGACTGCGCACAAGCAGGGCGGTGCAAGAATGGACGGTAGCTATAGTCCCAGAAGCAAGACATTGGAGGCGAACAAAACGTATGTCGTCGTCTCCATCTGCACAGACGTGTGAGACCCTCTCGTCAGTGGTTCGAGGGTGCTTGAGGATGCAATTGTAAATAGTACTTGTACCAGATTATCGGGAATAATAATTCTATAGCTGACACAATAAGGTACACAAAAATACAAACCCTACAATCCGACAGTAGCGGCTAAGCCCGCTCAACGCTCGTACGACTCCCACGGCTCATTCTACTCGACCTCCTCCCAAACGCCCTCCCTTTGCTGTTCACTTCTCTAGGCATATCTTCCGACCTTTGTCTATCCCTCCAACCCGCCCAGACACTCAACACAATACCGAAAAATGTCATCACCATTGTCAAATGTAATGCCGCGACATAACACTCTTTCCCTTCCAAACACTGCGGCATCTCCCCCATCCCGGGTCCATCAGCCGCTGTTTTTCTCATTATCATGGTGATAGCGGAGGGAAGAGACGAGAAGACGTTGCGACTGGCGCCGGCCCTAGCCGAGAGCTGCTGTGAGTGAGATTTTGACTCGTGCGCGTCCAGGTTGCGGCCAAAGAACACCATAAATATGTTCCCAGCAACCATGGGCGCCATTGATAGATATCCCCAGTTCTCTGAGAAATGGGCTGTGGAGCAGCGGGGGAGGGAAAGAAAAAAACTGTTAGCATCATCGAATTCGTCATCCAGTAATAGAAACGTGGTAAGGATGAGAATAAGATCCGGGGATATCTGTCGTTCCGTTTCCGCAACGACGAGTGGACAGGGTGTCGGCAAAATGTCAGGAACGACAAAAAGGGATAGTGGGGTGAATGGAGAAATCAGGGTACTCACGCAGTCCAAACCATTCAATACACACTAGGGGGTGCAGTGAGAAGACACTGCCATAGGAGAAGCCGAGCATAGCGCTCGCCAACCATAGGTTACTGATTTCGTTGATATTTGCTGCTGTGACTTGGGAAAGGAAGACTAATGTGGAGACCAGGACGAGGCAGTAGGAGCGTGGGAGTGAGAATTTATTCTTGGCAGTGTCGGAGATGATGCCTAGGTGTAGAAGCAATAGATGGAAGAATATGGATGTAGAGGAGCGAGGTGGACGAAGAAGTTGATGAAGTGGGGGGCAAGAACAGAATAGCAGTTTAGTGAGGTCGTTGGAGTGGTAAACGAGGAAGTATAACAAGGGGAAGCGGAAGGGAAGGGCGACAATTTTAGATGGGTTGAATAGCGACCGTTAGAGAATGGAATGAACCGTATGTGAAGTTACTTACCAATGACGATACGTCCGAGGAAATTCATAACACTGATCGTCGACACCTGTGCTGCTTGCAACCGTGCTGCTTCAATGTCATCGTAATGAGAGTTATTCCGCGCATAAAGTATTTGTGACATCGCGCCAACATTATTAATATCTGATACATGGTAAGAAGAAGAAAGGGTTAGCGGTCCGAGTAGCCCCAAAGACGGATACCTGACGATCTAGAAGGTACTCACACATCAAGCCAGTTCCAGCCACTGAAAGATACAATATTCAAGGGAGAAACACAAACGGGGACAAGGCCGTGAATACGAAGGGTGAAGGGACGAGAAACAAGCGACACGCACAGAGGGAGAGGATAGTAAACAGCAACCAAAAATCCCCGCTCTTCCATAATTCCGTGCCAAAAATGTTCGGCAGATGTTCTTCAAGGTACCCACGTTCAGCATGGACGAAACCAGCTGACGAGTGAGAAACGCTCAGACTGCGCGAGCGTGTGCGTTCGTGCGAGAAGTGGTGCAGCTGGTCTTCTGAGACATTCAACTCTACATCCAGGACATCATGGTCCAACAGCCGTGTGTAAGGATCATCTATCAAAGCAGAAGTGCTCGTTATGCCTTCACTGTTTGCTCCAAATTCTCGTTCTGAACCAGGGATCTCCGGCGATAATGGAATGGGCCGCACGAAGAAGTATCCTAGTATCATAGGCAACGCCGTGCCCAAAGCCAAGAGCTGCAAGAAAGCTGAAGTATTCCCTGCGTATGCGACATGTGCAACGGTGGAAAATATGAAAGCAGACAAGCCAAAACCGCCGATAACAAACCCGGTCGCCGTTGCCCGCTAACAATATTCCGGACCCTTAGTGACGATCAGCCGCGGACAAACAGAGTGAAACGCACCGCTTTGTCCGGAAATGTCTTCGCCGTGGAATTCACAGCGCTCGTCAGCCCTCCGTTTCCTCCCGCACCAGTCATGTAACTGCAAAAGACCAGCAGACAAAAGGAAAACGTCGCCATCGTCTGAGCGCCTTCAGGTAGTCCGGAATCGAAGAACTTCTTGATTCCTGAGTATCCTGCAAGGAGCAGAACAAACGCCCCGATGAGCGGTATGCGAGGTCCCCTTGTGTCAACGATCCGTCCCCAGATTGGTCCAGAACTATATACGCCGACTGTAGGGGAATCAGGTCAGACCCGCTGGGTTCGAGGGTCATGCAAGGAAGACCGCATACCGTTTCCAGCCAGTCCAATGATGTTCAGTTGGGTATGGGTAATGCGTAGTCGAGAGCCAAGCTGTGGCGCCCAGGCTATGTTTCAACCATTCGCCAGGAATCAGCCTGAGCCTTCAGCTTCGAGTGCTAGAGACGGAGAACCAGGCCAAGGCATATGCGCTGGTTCACCCGCTCTAACAAACAGGAGCTCTCACCAGAATATACCTATACTTCATATCAACTTGCCATCATTACAACGTCAAGCGAGAACCACTCACATAATTAGTCCCAGAACTAAATGACACAAACAATGAGGCAATGAGCGTTGTGAGTCTAGGTGCACTGAGCAGGCCCGGTGTGCTGCTCGTAGTCATCGTGCTCACTGGGCCTGAGTAAAGGTGTCGATGTGCTGGCTGATTAAGAGAGCTGAACAAGCCCGGCAGCGTTGGCGCTGAGAGCGGATATACCCTTCAGGGTCGTTCGCACGCTCCGGCTTAACTCGGCCGTCGTTATCCTTCCGCCCAAGACCGCCAGGATATGCGGAATATACGCTCAAAGTAGTATTTAATAGGTACCGGGGGGATTAACATAGGATGGTCTATCCTATCGGGAGTGCGCTATTGCTAGTTTTTTTGGCACACCATTGATTACTGAATATTGGAACTGCCATACATCTTCGTCCACCAGTTACACATTAAGCCCGGCATCGTAATCTTGTCCAATAGCGGGTAAGAGGTCCCATGAAAAATCTCAGAAAGAAGTCAAAATACAAATGCTAGTCCGAAGAATTCCGAAGAACCGACAGCCATTAAACCCACCTCACAGCAGCATCTGACTGACATAAAACTCGCGTGCAGACTTCAACAATCTCTCCTCCACACCCACCCAGACCCTCTCCACCTCCCTCTTCTGCCTCTCCCTCTCCACTTGATCAACAACTTTCACCGTAATCTCAAAGCTCCCAGAGATAGGTCGATGATCAGATACATTTACCTCATATCTCCGGTACTCTTTCAGTCTTACTCGCGACTGCACCCTCGACCGCCACAGTATTCGATCACACCATGCGGGCGCACGATGCTTCTCTGATGTATCGTACTCATTGGACCGGCGGTCGTACTTGTATGTCGGTGCGAACGTAAGCGGCCCTTCCGAGAAACCGCGGAGGCGACAAGCTCGATTATATTTGATCTCACGTAGGAGCTGGTCGTGCGGATGTAGAGCTGAGAGGTCGCCTGCTCGGATAGCAGTGATGATGGCGTCCCGGCGGTGGTCGATGCGATAATTGAGGTCACCGTGGAACTGGCACATGTCAATCAGGTAAGTGTGTGCGACCGAGGGGATTTAGGGGGGTAAACTCACAAGCACGATTTCATGATCCAACACCATCGACCCATCACCTCCCCCAACATAAGCTAGGGAATGATCACTTGCAGGAAACACCGCCTTCTCTTCTAGAATACCTGACGCGTCCGCATTTCGCCTCCTAACCGCATTTTGCCCTGCCGCGAGGTGGCAATTGATGATACAGATGGACGAGTCGCCGATCACAAATCTTGCCACGATAGCACCCTGGTTTCGTTCGGTTCATATCAGCCACCGACTGTTCGTGGAGTCCAGTGGGAGTCCTCACCTTGTTTCCATATCGTCCCCCCATTCCTCTTTTGATAGTCTTGACCGCAACATCCCCCAACCCAGCCCTCTCCTCATTCTTCACAAAAATACATGTGAAAAGTCCAACCAGGTTCTCCGTATGCACGACTGAGTACGGACAAGTTGGTGGCATCGCAGTCCTCACCGCTGCTGTCAACCGATCATACCACCTCTTATACGCCCCCGTCACTTTATCGCTGAGTCCATTATCTTCCGCCTTCTTCTTCCCTCCAAGTAACACATTTTTGGCTGTCATCTTCCGACTCTCGAGATCGATGACTTCTTGGAACCCGAATGCGATGATGTCAGGAGAATCGATAGTATTGAGCGTCTCGTGCAAAAATTCAAAATTGGCGGGGTCGGTCACAAGGGAATCTGGCCTTGCAGAGTCACAATTCCACGAGACGAGGAGCATCGAGAGGTCGCGGAGTGAGCTGAACGATTGTTCACTCTTCTGCAATTCGTTATCTGTATATGGATCAACGCTTAACGATTGAACGCAAAATAAAGAAAAATTTGGAACCAACCAATCCAATCTACCCCCAACAACCCATCCCACAACCTCAAAAACCCATCCCTCCCCACACTAACAACACACAACTTCCCATTCTTTTCGATGGCGTTATGATTCACCATCAGCTTTGACACTGGCAACCCCGGGTGCGCATTCCAACAGTTTGTTACTAGCCAAGGCTTCTGGGACACGTCAAAAGCCGAAATCATCCCATTCCGCGCACCCACCCAAAGCCTATCATTCACGCCCTCCAGACACAACACATCCGACGTCGCCAAGCGCATCACTTCAACGCATTTCGGAAACCCATCATCTGCTCGCAGCGACCAGATGGATACATAGCCCTCTTCATGTCCTACATACACGAAATCCGGTTGTGTTGGGATTACAGTCGCGGATGTGACAGAACCGACGTGTTCGGTTGGTACAAGCGACCTCCCTATTGCCACTGAAGGGTTGAAGATATCGTAGACACGAATAATCGGAAGCCGCTGGTGCCCGTGCGCATGTTGTTCAGTCCGTGTTGCAAGCCAGAGCTTCCCATCCAGTAGTTTCACAAATTCTTGCCTCTCTATCGTGCGTACGATGCGAGGCTGTGTAGACACCAAAGAGATATCTTCTCCGTTTTCTCCAGGTGAGAATATAAGGGTCTTTCCCCCCTCATCAATCGTGATCATTGAGCGCCCATGCCGGAATATATGCGTAATAGGATGAGGATGTGCAATATGCTTCGCAGCGGTGATGTACCCAGTCCTAATGTCGAGCTCGAACAAATGCCCCTCCTTGGTTCCTATCCAAAGCAATGCTCCACGATCCGCTTTGACTGCAACTGGCCGAAACTCCATCGCGGTCACTCTCGCTTCCTTTGCCCCTATCTCCCTCGTATCCAAACTAAGCACCGGGACGTCCATCAGCATAAGATCATAAATTTTGATGTGATGCCCGTGGCCGATAGCAACACTCGAGCCCGAAACCACCAGTGCCCCAGAATGTGAGGGCATTTGTATCTTCGGCTCGCTCACCCATTCACGAACATCGAAAACAGGTGGACGACGCGAGGATGTACTACTATCTGGCATACTATCCGCTGCCTGAGCTTTGGGGTCGTCTTCCTCACCAGACTCCTCCCCGGATTCAGGCGACGGTGGTCGACGAGGAGGCGGAAGCTTGTCCCCTAGTCCAATGGACCGGGTCGGTGGCGGTGGAAGCTTATTCAAAGTGAGAGATTTTCCGTTCTGATATACTTGCGGGTACACGATCGGCTGGGCGAGGTGAGGTGGATATGGGTTCCTCGGGATAAGAAGTCACACGACGAGTAGGCCGGGGTGGGGGTTGCGCGGATTGTTTCAGGGACGGTATGCTCGCGTCTCCGATGACAGGAGATAAGGTGCTATGATGTCGAGGCGGAGGGGGCATGACAGTACGAAACGTTTTCGACGGCGGGGCAGGTTGGCCAACGTCGCCCTCGGGTGATATCTGGATTGGATCACTTGGATTGAATCCGGTAGTGTCTATTTCAATAGATCTTGAGGGGACTGTGGACGGGATGGACGGCGAGAGTGTAATCCCCCCGCTGTCACAGTTCAAGGAGATAGAGTCGGGACTCCTGGCGACGTTATCAACCAAGACAATCGTTGGAGGAGAAACTTCAGCAGCTTTGGGAGGACGAGGTGGAATCGCGGGTTTTGCAGAACCCTTGGGCGTGTTTTGACGCGAGATTGGAGAATTCAGAGGAAGAGGCGATGACCTTAGAGTAATATAAGTGGCTAACCTATTCAGGGTAAGAGCGTCACTTACAAACGGGCTTTGATGGAGGCTACACCGGGTTCCGGCTCCACTGAAGGGCGGGGACTTCGGGATCTTGGTATTGGTGGAGGAGGTCGGTGATGTTGCAAGGGAGTAGCAGGACGGGGGGGTGAGGGCTCAGGGGAGGATGACTCAGTGCTGTTTGGCGATGCAGAAAGTTGACTTGGTTCTCCGTTTCTGACAGGCCGGGGCGGTAGTATGGGTTTTGGGGGGAATTCAACTATGGCGGGGATAGTGCTCGGGGCTGGTGATGAGTTTCCACCTGAAGGAGAGTCACTAGCCACTGTTAATGGGAAGCCAGAGTACATAGCGAATGACGACTTACAACTTGTTCTTGAGCGCAGCGACTCCTTGTAAATCTGGTTCCTCGCCCAACATTCCTAGCTGAGTAGCGGGCAATGGGGAAGGAGAACGGGATGATTTGGGTGATGATACGAGCTTGGAGTTGCGAGGTGGGGGCGGGGGTGGCGGTAGGCGCTTTGCAGCGACTTTGAGATCAGAGGAGGATGAAGATGTGTGCAGGGGCGCCTGGGGCGCGAAAAGGTCCAAGTGTGAGCCAGACGGTCGCCTGTACCTCGGACTTGAAGGATCCGTCACAAGAAGATCGCCTGTGCTGCTCGAAGGCCGCCGTGCAACACTCGAGGTGTCAACAGCCAGCTGTTCAAACTTGGATCGGAGGCTCTTGACCGCCCGCAGCGACCCGCCGTCGATATCTGGGGAGTCCATGGGCCAACCTGACCGACCCGCAATTGCAATGGGATGAGTGGGCGGCTGGCGGGTGATGATGTAACTGAAGGTCAGCCAACCCTCCAAAGTCACTCAGCAGACCCTGCAAGGCACATTATCGTTAGAATATTGTGCACAGCATTTGCACGTTCACCTCCCTTGCTTAGACTCGCACGACTTTTTTGAATAGTACAGGAATAGCTGTAGGTTTACTGCCGTCGGGTGATTGACATACGGTGTGTTTGGTGTCACCCGCAATATCAAACATTGACAAACACAACTGCCACTCCCACCCTCATGAACACCGCCCACGAAATTGGTATCCTCAGGGGTGAGTCGAATAATAAAAGACACGCTTGTTGCTGTAGCTCTGCACAGATACCATCAAGGAACATGGTACTATAAATGGCGAAGGCAAACCAACCATCTCGTATGGTATTCTTTTTGATAAAACCGCGAACACTTGTGAGTACTTACCCACGACAATCTCCTTGCATTTCTAACTATTCACAGTGGAAGCTTTAAACGGAACACTCAGAGCTGCTAGGCGCCAAAAAAAGGTAATTGCAACCATGACCGCCATACTACTTTTCTACATGCCTACCAGGTCGACTTTGACGCAGAGCTACTAATGATGCCCCGCGATAAGGACGTTCAGGTGGTACTCTTGGAAGAATGATAGCTGCCTATGCATCGGAAGTCTCTTCACATTACCCCTTATAACGCCGATAGTCAATACACAATGTCAACGGCAGAAACTGATTCATTAAATAGACAATCGTAAATAGGACCGCTACATCAACAACACCCTGAGACAGATAAAGCGTGAGCGAGAATTTCAACGAGCCTCCTCCATGATGTCGACAGGACTCTCAATGAGAGTCATCGAATAAGTTGTAGGTTGCCGCTGTGATTCCTGGAATTGTGTTACAGTGGCCCTCACCGACGCCAGGGTTTCCGTAAACTTGCAGTTTGCTTCCCGGATATTGATGATCAAGCGCGTTCCCTGATGAATATGATAAAAAAAGAATCAACATACCGCGCAAAGAGGGACGGCTTACGCAGAGATAGTGCACAACCACAACCCAGCTAATAATAGGTAAGCTACTTTCTTATCGAGCAGGGAGTGAACGACGTACTCCGACCAGCTCGTTGCAATGGAAATCGGTCGATATTGCGGAAATGCTGCCAAGAGTCCAAGTAAATTGACAACTGCAGCGTGCGCTCGCTCTGATCAGTGGAGACGTTATTATACGAAATGCTCCCCTACCAAATATCCTGTATTACGAGTAGAGCCATTGCCCTCAATGATCATGCATCAGTTATGCGTCCAAGATGATTTACTCACGGAATGAAAAAGAGTGTCCCATCGCGATAGAACACATAGATAATCGGAGTGTGTTTTCTCAAGCGCGACATTTTATGCCAGAGTGTGCCCTCCGAAGGCCCAATCAACTTGATGAATTGATAAAGCTTGGCGAGTGTTAACACGACCTCGACACCTACAGCGAATAAGATTGAGTGGGTGAGGCGGACATAATCATAGGGTCATACCGCTACAAACACATCGGGAAATCCTTCTTGATATCAGCGTCCGCATTTTCTACATCAGAAGTACTAACCAGGTTGCCATATCCGTATAGTGAATTAAGCCGTATCGGGTGTGTGTTAAGAAATGGAAAACGCAGCCATGCAATGGATATGCATTGACCCGGTTTGGTTCCTCAATAATTCCGACTAAAATTACGAACATTACACCTGTCTGATTCACTGTTAATGGCGTGATCCAAGTATAAACATGTCCGACGCACAAGTAGTTCGACTATCGTACAGGTGTGCATCAGTCAAAATATATTTGTGGATCTCTGACAAGCGGGATGAACCTGCTGTTGCAAAACCAAGAATGATAATAACTATTGACACCCCCAGACCGATGGTCAGAGGTCTGGGTATCACACTGAAAAGACTCACCTATGAAGTTAAAGTCCCATAGCGCACACAATCGCAGAACTAGCAATGTTTTCATTGTTACAGGGAGTACAACGTCCCGGAGACTAACCCAGATCGTTGGTCAAGGGCTATGAGAAGTGACCTTATACGTACAGCGGTGGGAGGAATGCCAAAGCGCCACAGCTAAGAAAAGATTGAGACAAATATCACAGATCCGAACGATAGCCTACACCTTGCGAACAGTTGAGCCTCCGGGGGAAATATCGGTGAAGTGGACCTACTGAAGAAGGAATATAATTTGTCTCGTGGGCTGAGATGTTGCAGTATGTTTGTCGGTGACGAGCAGACTACTGAATCAGTGACACATACAATAAATGTAGAGTCTGGAGTCCGTTGAGCGGGCCCGCGAGCCAGGGAAGGAGCAATGAGAGACGTACAAAAGGCATGTAACGGTGGATAAACGAAATGAAATATACATAGATCGGATGATTGACCATGGTCCTCTACAGCGATGTTAATGAGTGCTGAATGCCACTTGAGCAGTCTCCAGTGTAAATACCGGTAGATGTGGTCAACCTGCACTTCCATGAGCGACCCGGATGGTAAAATATTACCCAGCCTAGGCTCACCTCCCGTGGCAGCATGAGGATGGAGTCATAAACGACCAGCGAGAGTGCGATACCTTGTAAAGATTATCCCATGCCCATCAGTGGCAATAATGAAATCATACAGTCACCGTAGCCTCTGACTCGCCCAGTCCAAAGATCCCATTCAATGGCATCGTATGTGAGGCCCCAGTCGGACATCTTCTGTAGACTTGAGGGGGAACGAGACTTGGTGAGGTCGGGTGATCTCACCATCACCGTCGGACTCCCATTTAAATATGAGTCTGGTTAGTAAGGGGCGCTAGAATTTCAGTCTTAAATAGGTGCTCAAACTACTTCTATACCTGGTCGGCTCGATTGATGCCCGTCGAGAGCTACACTTGAGTGATCATCAGCTACCTACACACGTTTGTAGGCGTCTTGCCATTCCCAGCACAACGCGAACAGATTTTTTGGGTTCCGAACACAGCCTCAAGATCAATTTGAATGTGACCTCAAGCCATCACACCAATCGCTGAATGTATCCTAGACTCTCGACTAAGCTTAACCCAGGGCGGGCAATTTTGATTATCTCACTGTTATCGCCGATCGCTATTCGGAACTGAGGCGTTTGTTCACGTTTTCATCGACAGTCCGAAACGTGCGCTATGTTCTCGAATGAGTAGTACTAATGCCCTTTGTACTCCGATGCAAGCGGCTGCCTTGAGGAATATCCCAATCGGTGCTCTGTCATGGGCACGGCCAACTAACGGGTACCAGATCTTTGCGCCATTAATGAACGAGATGGATCGCTTTCCGCTCAGCCTTCCGCAAGAAGAGACCACCGAGGGGGCTACTGGTTTATTTTTTCTCTCGAACAGTAGTGCTGGGATCGACCTGGATTTGAAATGGATATACTCGTCGAACATTTGATCAAGTGGGGTTTAATCATCCGTCTCATGCTCGCGTGTCAGACCTTGTATTCTTGTAAGAGCAGCGCCAATCAGGCGCTGTCCCCTAACTTCACAAAGTCCACGACTCCGAGCCCTACGTAGTGAGGGACCCTGCGCAGACGCGACACGTCTCAGTCAGGACATGAAAGATGTGCTCAGACCGAACCATGTCCACCCATGGAACGAAGTGCCTTTTTGAGTCAGGTTCGAATGTGAATTGGCAAGCGGCTTTCGAGTCTCTGAGAGTGCGGATTATAGATGTGGGGACCAGCACTTTGCATCCCCTCCGATTTGACAAGTCTATACAACCGAGAGAAATAAATACATAATTACGGATAGCATCGCCAATGTAGCTCGAAACAGAAAAAAAGAGTAAACAAAAAATTTAAACTACTTCCTCTACGATGGCATTGGAGTCATGAACACGATTCGCCGAATTAGCAGTCTCTCGATTTGAATGGGCGAATTGTAAGGTGGCGAGCCTCTTTGAGGCTAGGGTTTGTGTAAGCTTGCAGTTTGCATTGCGGAGATTGATGATCAAGCGCGTTCCCTGATGAATTTGGTAAAACCAGCGCACTGCACGAGGAGTGGGGACTTACGCAAAGATAGTGCACAACCACAAGCCAGCTAATTAATAGGTAAGCTACTTTCTCATCGAGCAGGGGACGAACGGCGCACTCTGACCAACTCGTCACAATGGCAATTAGTCGATATTGCGGAAATGCTGCCAAGAGTCCAAGTAAATTGACAACTGCAGCATGTGCTCACTCTGATCAGCGGAGACATTACTACACGAAATACTCTCATACCAAATATCCTGTATGGTGAGCAGGACCAATATCCTCAGCGATCATGTATCATCTATACGTCCAAGGTGCTTTACTCACGGAAGGAAAAAGAGTGTTCCATCGCGGTAGAACACGTAGATAATCGGGGTATGTCTTTTCAAGCGTGACATTCTTTTCCAGAGTGTGCCCTCTGAGGGACCAATCAAGTTGATGCATTGATAAAGCTTGACGAGTGTTAACACGACCTCGACACCTACAGCGAATGGGATTGGGTGGGCGGGGCGGACATAAGCATAGGGTCATACCACTGCAAACACATCGGGAGATCCTTCTTGACGTCAGCGTCTTGCATTTTCTACATCAAAAGTACTAACCAGGTTGCCATATCCGTATAGTGAATTAAGCTGTGTTGGATGTCTTTTGGAAAGTCAAAAAAGCAGCCATGCAATGGATATGCATTGATACGGTATGGTTCTTCAGCGATTCCGATTAAAATTACGAATATTACACCTGTCTGATTCACTGTTAATGGCATGACCCAAGCGTAAACGTGTCCGACGCACAAGTAGTTCGACTACAGTACAGGTGTGCATCAGTCAAACTATATTTGTGGCTCTCCGACAAGCGGGATGTACCTGCTGTTGCAAAACCAAGAATGATAATAACTATTGACAATCTCAGATTAATGGTCAGAGGTCTGGATATCACACTGAAAACACTCACCCATGGAGTTAAAGTCCCATAGCGCACACAATCGTAGAACTAGCAGTGCTTTCATTGTTGCAGGGAGTACAACATCTCGGAGACTAAACCAGATCGTTGGTCAAGGGTTATGAGAAGTGACCTTGCACGTACAGCGATGGGAGAAATACCAAAGTGCCACAGCTAAGAAAGAATTGAGACGGATATCACAGATCCAAACAATAGCCTACATCTTGCGAACAGTTGAGCCTCTGGGGAAAATATCGGCAAAGTGGACCTACTGAAGAAGGAATATAATTTGTCTCGTGGGCTGAGATGTCGCAGTATGTTTGTTGGTGATGAGCAGACTACTGAATCAGTGACACATACAATAAATGTAGAGTCTGGAGTCCGTTGAGCGGGCCCGCAAGCTGGGGAAGGAACAATGGGGGACGTACAAAAGGTATGTAATGGCGGACAAACGAAATGAAATATACATAGACCGGATGATTGACCATGGTCCTCTACAGCGATGTTAATGAGTGCCGGATGCCACTTAAGCAATCTCCAATGTAAATACCGGTAGATGTGGTCAACCTGCACTTCCATGAGTGAACCGGATGGTGAGATATCAGCCAGCCTACACTCACCTCCCGTGGAAGCATGAGGAGGGAGTCATAGAGGATTAGCGCGAGCGCGATGCCTGGCAAAGAATCAGATTATTTATCCTGTGCTCATCGGTGGCAACAGCGAAATCATACAGTCACTGTAGATCTTGACTCGCTTGGTCCGAAAATCCCATTCAAAGTCATCGTATGTGAGGTCCCAGTCAGACATCTTCCTGTAGACTTGGGGGGGGGGAGCGGGAGTTGGTGAGGTCGTAATCGCACCATCACCGTCGGGCTCCCATTTAAACATGAACCTGGCTAGTAGGCGACGCTAGAATTTCAGTCTGAGATAGGTGCTGAACAGTAGTACTTCTATACCTGGTTGGCTCGATTGATGCCTAGTGGAGAGTTACACCTGAGCAACCACCAACTACTCGCACACGCATGTAGGCGTCTTGCCAAAATAATAAAAACGCGAATGGATCTTTTGGGTTCGAACACGGCCTCAAGATTAATTTGTATGTTACCTCAAGCCATCAATCACATCAATTGCCGAGTGTGCCCCAAACTCTCAACCAAGCTTAACCTAAGGTGGGCAATTCTGATTATCTCACTGATCACTATTCGGAACTGAGGTATTTGTTCACATTTTCATTGACAGTTTGATGTTGAACTGAATAGAGTCAATAATATCGGTGACATGCTGATCACTAATCACTAGCTCGAGTTGATCAACAATCACTGATGATGATGTATTTATAATAGTGTGATTTGGTAAGCCTACAGTTTCAGTCAAGTTTGAAGGTTCTTTATATGTAACTCCCCTTCACATAATAGGATTTGTCTAGTCTAAGGTCCCATCCTGTCAAAATGGACACAAGGCATGAAACTCGGTGTTCACTATCAAGGGATGGGTGTACTTAACAGGTATTTACTTATATAGCACAATGCATTACTAATTAATAAGTGTTTTGTCACTTCATTCGAATGGGTAGTCTAATGCTCTTTGCACCCCGATGCAAGCGGTTCCTTGAAGAATATCCCAATTGGTGCTCCGCCATGGGTACGGCCAACTAATGAGGTACCAGATTTTTGCGTTGTTAATAAATGAGATGGATTGCCTTTTTACTCCGCTGTCCGCAAGAAGAGGTCACTGGGGAGACACTGTGATTTAGCTTTCTCCTCGAATAGTAGTGCCAAGGATCGACCAATAAACACACGCAGTCGAACATTTGATTCGAGCCTAATCATCTGTTTCATGCTAGAACCTTGCGCCTTGTATTCCTCGAAGAGCGACTCCAATCCCTTGTGCTGTGAAGGATCCAGATAATATAAGACATGTGTTATAAATTGCGAGTGATGTATAATGATAAAACTCGATATTGTGTAGGCTAGGAGAGGGGAACGGGGCTTCCCTCAAGCCCCGTAGACCCAGGGTGGTGAGGTTGAGGAGGAGAGCGTAGTCGGGTTACCCAAGAACCGCCCCAGTCGATGCGGTGCTGGCGAGGCATGCTCACCCCCAAAAGGCGGTTCAAATGGCAAGAGGGTGCATGGCCCCGTTGCCAATAGAGGCGAATAGGGGGTGTGTTGATCTATGGCAAACAGCGGGTGCATAAGCCCATATGGAAGGGGATAGAGGGACCATACGCCCATAGCAAATCGAGGAGGCGTAAACCCAGAGTGGATAGGGCATGTTGACCTATAGCGAAGAGAGGTCATGTGTCCAGGACTTCGTGCAGACATCACATGTCTCAGTTGGGACATGAACGATGTGCTCGGACCGAACCATGCCCACATACACAAGGATTTCATATAGGTGCATTTTTAAGTTGGGTTCGGATGTGAGTTGGTAAGTGGCTTTCAAGTCTCTGAGAGTGCTGAATTATAGACGTGAAGACTAGCACTTTGTATCTCCTCTCATTTGACAAGTCTGTACAACCAAGAGAAATATATACATAATTACGGATAGCATTGCCAATGTTCGTCAAAGCAACAAATGAGTGAAGGAGGAATTTTCAAACCGCTTCTTCTACGATGGCAACGGAGTCACCAACACGGTTCGTCGAATTGGTAGTCTCTCGGTTTGAATGGGCGAACTGTAAGGTGGCAAGCCTCTTCGAAGCTAGGGTCTGTGTAAGCTTGCAATTTGCACTTTGGAGATTGATGATCAAGCGCGTTCCCTGATGAATCTGATAAAACCAGCGCACCGCTCGGGGAGTGAAGACTTACGCAAAGATAGTACACAGCCACAAGCCAGCTGATGAATGGGTAAGTTACTTTGTCATGGAGAAGGGAACGAACGACGCACACCGACCAGCCCGTCACAATGGAAACAGACCGGTATTGTGGATACCCTGCCAATAGTCCGAGCAAGTTGACAACTGCATGGAGTCCGTTCAGCCAAGTGGAGACAGTATGACAAAAGAGGCCTTCCTACCAAATATGCTATAGGTTGGTGCGCAAATCCTCAGCAATTATTTATCACTCATTTTGAGACGATTTGCTTACGGGAAGAAACACAATGTTCCGTCACGGTAGAACACATAGATAAGTGGGGTAGATTTTCTCAGGAGCGACATTCTTGGCCAGAGGGTGCCCTCCATGATTCCAGTCTGCTTGATGAGTTGAAAGAGTTTGGCAAGCGTTAGCATGACCTCAATAGCTAGCATGGAGGTTGATGAGATCGGATCAGGTGGGCAGATGTACATAAATATGGGGTCATACCACTGCAAACACATTGACAGATCCTTCTTGACGTCAGCATCTGCAATTTTTATATGGGAAAAGTACTAACCAGAGCGTTGTATCCGTAAAGTGAATTAGTTCGTATTGTAGCTCTGTTTTAAAGTTAAAAAAACAGCCATGCAATGGATCTGCTCCAGCCCGGTTTGGTTCTTCAAGAATTCCGACTAAGACTACGAATAATACACCTCCCTGACTTGCTGTTAATGATGTAACGCAGGTATAAACATGTGCAACGTACCAATATTTCGACTACAATACCGGTGTGCATCAGTCAAAATATATCCGTGGATCTTGGACAAACGGGATGGAACTGTACCAGCCGTCACAAAAGCAAGAATATTAGTAACTATTGACATATTTAAGATTTATGGTCAGAGACCTGGATGTCCCGACAGTATAATCATTCACCTGCAAAGTTAAACTCCCACAGTGCACACAATCGCAAGACTAACAACGTTTTCATTGCTGCAGGCATTAGGACATCCCGGAGCCTAAGACAGATCATTTTCAAGGGCTGTGAGACAAATGAATACACATACAGTGGCAGCACAAATATCGCAAGACCACAGCTGAAAAAGGAGTCAGATAAATATCTCAACTCCCAACAATAGCCTACACCTGGCGGATAACTGAGTCTCTGCGAAAAATAACGGTGGGATAGGCCTACTGAGGGAGGAATATAACCCGTCCCATGAACTGAAATGTCACAATATCTTTTGTGATGTCAAGTGGACCAGTGAATCAAGGACACATACAGTAAACGTAGAGTCTGGAGTCTGCTGAGCTCATCTGCGTTGGGGAAGAAATGGCAGGAGACGTACATAAGGCATGTAATGGCGGAGAAACGAAATGACATATAAATTGATCAGGTGACCGACCACGGCCCTCTACAGTGATGTTAACGAGTATTGCCCAGTTGATGTCCTCATGCACATACGGGTGAATATGGTTAACCTGCACTCCCATGAGCAACTGGGATGCCAGCCAAAGATAAGCCAGTGCGTACTCACCTCCTGTGACAACATGAGGAGGGAATCATAGAGGACTAGCGAGAGCGCCATACCTGGAAAGGTGGAAATTAACTATATGAGATCCATCGATGGCAACGACAAAATCATACAGTCACCGTAGGTTTTGATTCGGTCAGTCCGCGTATGCCATTCAATGTCGCTGAGGCTCCAGTCAGACATCTTTGGTAGACTCATAGGGAACTGAGGGTTGGTAACGTCAGATGGTCCACCATAGCTATTGGATTGCAATTAAATGTGAATTGGTCAGTAGGGTGTGCTAGAGTTCCAATCCGAATCAGGTTTACGCCTACTTCTACCCGATCAGCTTGAATGACATCCACCAGGGCTGATTACAGAGTGATCATCAATTACAGTGTACACAGCCCTCTAGGTATCACTGCACCATGATACAAAAAAAACGAACGGAACTCAGAGTCCAGAAACGACTCAAAATCACGATGAATACAACGTCAAGCTCGAGACTGCCAGCATGGCCTACTATAGTTAACAGTCACTCCAGTGTCTAAAAGTATATCTGAACTCTTGGCCAAGCTTAGCCCAGGTCAAGCAATCCTGATTATTTCACCGTTATTTCTGGTCGTGATTTCACTCGGAACCGAGGTGTTGCTTGTTTACGCTTTCATCGAAAACCAAAAACGTGAGCTGTGTTCTCGGGGTGGTGGCACACTAGTTTAGTGCCCGCCACCTTCCGACACAAGTGGCTACTTGGAGATGTGGATTTATCTCAACCTATGCCCAACCATGCACAGGATCGAGGCGACAACAATGTATGGGTTCCTGCGCTATCGACATTGTAATTCTGACCTTCGTGACCTGGGGCCAGCTTCTCCATTTACAGCTCCCCGTTGAGATGATTCCCTTTCCCTCAGTCTCCCACCAGTCCAATCCTCTTCTCAATCACGGTGCAAGGAAAGAGGGTGGATTCAAGGCGGATGGATACATCCGCCACCAATTTGATCGAAGCTAAGTGCCTCATGCTCCAATCAAACGCTAAACCTGTCCTTCAACCTCATCAAGTCCACAAATCCCTAGGTCCGACCCCTGTCAGGGACCCTACGCGAACGGCCCATCAGCCAGGGCGGGCATACCGCACTGCAACAGGCTGGGGCGGAAACATACCTATTTATATCTCGTGTGTGTACGTCTGATTTGGTGCCTTTTTCAGTTCCTGATGTGAGTTAATGTGGCTTTAGCCAGGGGGACGCTGAATTACAGGTAAGCAGACTAGAACTTCATGTATCCCCCATCTTTCCTCTTGTCTGGCAAGCCCATACAGGTCACCAACAGAGAGAAAACTGTTTCATTAAATACACAATTACAGGCGGCATCATAGATACACATTGAAGCAGGCCAATGGGTGAATGAGAATTTTAATGCACCTCCTCTACGACGGCACTGAAGTCATCAGCAAGGTTCGTCGAACAACTAAAAGCAGCTTCTTGGTCTGAATGGTGGAATTGCAGGGTGGCAAGCCTCTTTGACGCTAGGGTTTGTGAAAGCTTGCAATTTGCCTTCCGGAGATTGATGATCAAGCGTGTTCCCTAATGAGGCTTGGTAACTATGACGCTATTGCTCGAGGAGCGGGGAACTTACGCAAAGATAGTACACAACCAAAAGCCAGCTGTGTAGAGAATTAGTAAGGTTACTTTCTCGTCGGGAAGGGAACGCGGCGACGCACTCTGACCAGGCCGTTGCATTGGAAACGGATCGGTATTGTGGAAACTCTGCCAAGAGTCCGAGCAAATTTACAACTGCAGCGTATGCTCACTTAGATCAGTGGATATGACATCACAGACAATGCTTTCATACCAAAAATGCTATATCGTGAGCACGACCACCCTCAGGAATTGTATATCATTCATGTTGTCAGGGCGAACTACTCACGGGATAAAGAACAGTGTTCCATCACGGTAGAACACGTATATAATTGGAGTAGACTTTTTCAAAAGTAATAGGCTTCCCCAGAGTGTTTTCTCCCCGATCCTGGTCTGATTGATGAGTTGGAAGAGCTTGATAAGTGTCAGCACGGCTTCGACACCTAACGATGAATGAAGTTTAGTAAGTGGGCAGACAGGGAACAAGCATTCGTACCAGTACAAGCACATCGGCAGATCCTTCCTAGCGTCAGACCCTGCACTTTCTAAATAAGAGGTACTAACCAGGTTGTCATATCCGCATAATGAATCCAATCGTGCTGAGCATCGGTTGTAAAATTGAAAAAGCAGCCATTCAATGGGTATCCGCCAATTCGGTTTGGTTCTTCAATGATTGCTACTAAAACCACAAATAATATACCGGCCTGATTCGTTGTTAATAACACAACGCGATTATAAAATGTGCGACGTACAAGTAGCTCAACTGCAGCACAGGCATATATATCAACCAAGATAAACCTGCAGGTCTCATACGAATAGGATGTACGTACTAGCTATCACCGAACCAAGAATGATCATAACTATCATGTTTGGATCCAAGTTCAGCGGTTATAAGTAATATCCTCACACTGACACTATTCACCTATGAATTTATAGCTCCACAATGCACACAACCTCAAAACCAGTAACGTCTTCATTGTTGCGGGTAGCACAACATCCCGAAGCCTAGAACAGCCGATTTGTCAAGGGCTATGAGGTAAAAGCGTACACGTACAGTGGCAGAAGGAATACCACAGCACCACAGCTAAGAGGATCACGATATGATTCAGATGAAAATCTCAGACCTGAGAAACGGCATACACCTTGTGAATGGCTGAGTTCGTTTGAAGGGTTACGGACGAGTTGGATGGACTTACAGGCGACGAAATATAATTTGTATCATGATCTGTTGTATCATATAACATGTCGACGACAACCAGACTAGCGAACCGATAGCACATACAATAGACGTAGATTCTGGAGCTTGTTGAGCTGGTCTGCGAGTTTGGGAATGAACAGCAGAAGACGTACATGAGACATGCGATGGCGGATAATCGAAACGAAATGTAAGTGATTCTAGTGATCGACCACGGCCCTCTCCGGCAACATTAGCAAGCATTTATCAATCAATCTCAAATCCGAGTACCGGTGAACGTAGTTAACCTGCGCTTTCATGAGCGACTGGGGTACGCAAATGTCAGCTGGTTCCCACCCACCTCCTGTGGCAACATGTAGAAAGAATCATAGAGGACCAGTGACAGTGCGATACCTGACAGGGATTCAGGTCAGTTATTTCACGTTTGTCGGTAGAACCAGTGAAATTATACAGGCACCGTAGCCCCTGACCCGCTTGCTGCGAAAATCCGATTCCAAGTCATCGTACGTGAGGCCCCAGTCAGACATTCTCGGGGACGCGAAGTTTGGGGGAATGAGAGTCGGGGCATTTACCGTCGCCGTTGGATTCGCTGTTAAATACGGTTCTGGTTAGTATGAGGCACTAGAATTTCCATCTGAATCAGATGACCAGCCACACAGCTCGGTCTATCCCTTAGGATGATGTCTGTGGAGGAGCTTTCCGTATAGCCGATAAGTGATCATCAATGGCATTGCCATGCCGAAACTTGGGCGGTGTTCTCGGATGGAGTATTAGTTTAGTGCCCCTTCGTGCTCCCAATACGGGCGTCTAAATATCTCAATCGGTACAGTCTTGGAGCATCAGTCCCAACGTACTTGCATCATCAAGAGTGTAACCTTCATCGATCATCTTTAAGACCTGAGGCAAATCATCATTGGTAGTATCTGGACGGGGTGCATTTCTTTTCCCTCGTTCACTACAACGAAAGGGTGAGGTAGGCAAGTGGGAGTTCATATCAATGCATGGAATCAGACCACAGAACAAGGTGCCAACCACCAGTGGTCATCTTGAGAATCCCAGGAATGTTCGAGTGCATCTGAAACTACCAACATCATCAAGTCCAGGCAGGACTCATGACTACAAACGGCACCGGTTCCTAGGCCTTAAACTCCGTACACACCAGAATGATGGCACTTGCCGTATTGTTCTCATGTGCACAGATTCGGGCACAGGTTTTTTAACTTTGCGACCACCTACGAAATAACATTGCTTAAATACAAAGAGGCATAGAATCAAAACTCCTGAACAAGTGCGCTATTCGGTGAAGATATTTAGAAGAAAGCCCCAAGTAGCGTGCCACGGATGAAGCCACCGTCGGACCAGTTTGTGTTTCTCGCCTCACTCTTATTCGGTGTGTAGAATTCATACCGCCTACTCCAAAGGTACTGATCCAAACGACGAGATTGGGGCCTGCTAGGACCCTGATGAATACCGCAATGTCGATGTGACCCATGATCGCCAACACTCAGCGGCGTTCATGTGTGCGCTGGCTCCCAGGTCCTACCGGGGCCGGCGAGCAGGCAATTGCCCATATTTAAGGCCCCTCCACAACCCCCCGGTGCGTCATCACCATGTGGTAATTGTGTTCCGCTTTCCCTTTGCACTGCTTCATCCGCGCCTCTAGGATTCAGGTTAGATTGCATAACTCCGCTGGCCCTCTCCCTCGGCTGGGTCGACGCACTCCGTTCCCTCCGAAGGCGAATCTTCCTTTCTCCCTGTATATCAAATTAGTCAATATGACTGGAGAAACCTGAACCATGAAATAGACAATCGCAGATAGTATCACTCATACACGTTGAGACAGACAGGAATGTGAACATGAGCTCTCAACGCGCCTCCCCTATGGTGGCATTGGGGTCATCGACAAGGGCGGTCGGACTGGTGTGTTGATTTGAACGGTGGAACTGTATTGTAATGCCCTCCATTGATGCGAGGCTCTGCGTGAGTTTGCAATTTGCCTTCCGGATGTTGATGATTAGGCGCGTTCCCTGAAGGAAATAGTGAGAACGGCACACAACTCTAGGAGAGAGGTCTTACAGAGAGACAATACACGACCACCAGCCAGCTAATGAATTGGATAAGTCATTCTCTCAGGAAGGGGGGATATAACGCACTCCAAGTTAGTTATTGGATTAGACGCAAGTCGGGTTTGTGGGAACTCTGCCAAAAGTCCAAGCAGGTTAATGACTGCATATGTTTATATGATCAATGAAGATAGCGGTACAAAAAACTGCTCTCTTACCGAATATGCTATATGGTTAGCATGGCCGCCCTCAGCGATCGTTCGCCAGTCGTGTTCAAAGATGATTCACTCACGGGATGAAAAATAGCGTTCCATCACGATAGAAAACATATATGATCGGAGTAGATTTTCTCAGAAGTAAGAGTCTTTTCCAGAGGTTGCCTCCCCCGACTGCGGTCATCTTGATGAGTTGATAGAGCTTCAAAAGTGTGAGGATGACCTCGACACCTAGAACAAATGAGATCAGGTGGGCAGACTAGGCTACGTATCCTTACCACTACAAACACATCGGGAAATCCTTCTTGACATTAATATCCGCAGTCTCTTAGGAAAGAGGCACTAACCAAGTTGCTGTATCCGCATAGTAAACCAATTTGTATTGAGCATCTGTCACGTTAAAAGAGCAACCATGCGGTGGATACTCTTTAACCCGGTTTAGTTCTTCGATGGTCCCTGTTATAACCGCTATCATTACGCCTGCCTGATTCATTGTTGGTAATAGCATGAATATAGGGCGTGCGACGTACAACTAGTTCAACTGCAGTACAGATAAATATATATCAGCCAAAATATATCTGCGGATTCTGGACAGAGGGGATGTACCAGCTACTGCGGAACCGAGGAGGATCTTCACTGTTATTTGCGGGATCAACGTCAGCGATTCGGAGTGGATATCCTGACAGTGAAATTGTTCACCTCCGATATTATGACCCCACAATGCGTACAGCCGCAAAACTAGCAAAGTTTTCATTGTCGCGGGAAGCAAAATATCGCGGAACCTAAAGCGAAGCATTGGTTGAGGGCTACGAGATAAAAAGATATACATACAATGGCAGAAGGAAGAACACAGAAACGCAGCTGAGAAAGTCATGACATGGATTCAGATGAATATCTCAGATCCAAATAATCGCGTACACCTTATAGATGGTTGAGCCTCTGCAAAGAATTCTGGTCGGGTGGACCTACCGAGGACGGAATATAACTTGTGTCGTGATCTGAAATATCGTAACGGTTTGTCGATGTCGGGTAAACTAGTCCATCGGTGAAACGCACTATACAGGTTGACCCTTCCATTTGTTTAGCTGATCTATGAGCTGAGGAATGAACAGTGAGAGACGTACACAAGGCATGCAATGGTGGACAAGCGAAACGAAATATAAAGAGTTCTGGTGATCGACCACGGTCCTCTGCCACGACATCAGCGAGCGTCGACCAATCAATCTCAAATCTGGGTACCGGTAGATGTGGTCAACCTGTGCTTCCATGAGTGACTAGGATGGCGAGCTACTACAGCAAGTGCACGCTCACCTCCTCTGGTAGCATGAGGAAGGAATCATAAGTGATTATTGAGAGCGCAATACCTGATAAGGACGTAGATTAGTTATTCATGCCCGCCGAGGGCATTGACAAAACCATACAGTCGCTGTAACCCTTGACTTGTTTACTCCGGAGTTCCGATTCAAGGTGATCGTATGTGGAGCCATTAGACATCCTTGGCAAACTTATGGAGGAACGAGGGATGGTGAGGTCAAGCCATTCGCCGTCACCACCAGACGTGCAATTATATGTCAATTTGGTTAGTACGGCGCGTGCTAGAACCTCAGCCCGGGTCAGGCGCTCAGCTGGATGGAAAAGCTTCTAAACATCGAATGATATTTGTGGAAGAGTTCCTGCATGTTCTGTGGGTGATCATCAATTAGCAATGGCGCATCTTATTGGTGTTATGCCAGAAGCATGAACAACGTTCTCGGGTGGCGCACTAGCATAGAATTTCTCATGTTCCGATATATGCGGCTAAGAGGCGACGGCAGCACCAATCAACAGGCTCCTACACTATTAATAGTGCAACTCGTATCTTTTTGCGCTGTGAGAGATCCAGATAACACAAGATATGAATTATAAATCGCAAGTCATGTACGATGATAGAGCTCGATACTGTGGGGGTTGAGAGAGGGGGGACAGGGCTTCCCTTAAGTCCATTGATCCTGGGTGGTAAGGCCGAGGAGGTAGCGTGGTCGGGCCACCCAGAACCCTGCACCTCTTGACTTGCATCTGCATCGAGTCCAGTAGTGGGGAAGAAAAAATATAAAAAAGGTATAGGTGGGCGGGTTTTGGGAAGGATGCTAGATATTCCGTGGTGTATATGCGAAATTGAAGGCTGGCGAGCGAGGGTATGTATAAAGGTGAACCTGAGAACCTCTGGGCTACAGGTGATGTGACCCTGTCAGGTGCTTGCCTTCGCGCAAGAATCAGCATCTGGCTCATGCCTCGCCAGATGCCCCCAGTTCATACTGCAGACTCCAAAGATACTGTTCCAAACGACGTCCACCATCCATTTGCGAGAGTGAAGCTTGCGGAGGACCTCTGACGAAAACCGCAATGTCGGCAACGCGACTCATTAACACCAACACTCTGCAGCGTTAATGGGTGCTCTGGCTCCCAGGGCCTACCGGAGCCAATGGGCGGAAAATTGCTCGGATTTAAGGCCGAATAGCCTCCCGTCCACCCGTCGTGTCATCGCCATCCCCTCTTTCTGTCTGCGCTGATCCATCTGCGCCTCTATGATCCAGGTTAGGTAACATAATTCCGCTGGACCTCTCCCTTGGCTGGATCGGCACACTCGATTCTCTTCGAAGGTGAATCTTTCCTTTCCCCCTGCATTTCCTCTCATCAGATTAGTTAATACAACTGGAGAGATCTGAACCATGGAATAGACAATCGCAGATAGTATCGCTAACACACATTGAAATAGACGGAAATGTGAATGAGAACCTTCAACGTGCCTCCTCTATGATGGTATTGGGGTCATCTACAAGCGCGGTCGGACCAGTTTCATGAATTTGGATAGTGGAACCTGCACTGGTAAAGCCCTCCATTGATGCAATGGTCTGCATGAGCTTGCAATTTGCTTTCCGGATGTTGAGGATTAAGCGTGTTCCCTAATGTATTTAGTGAGAACGGCACACAGCTCTAGGAGGGAGGTCTTACACAAAGATAATACACAACCAAGAGCCAGCTAATGACTTGAACAAGTTATTCTCTCAGGAAGGGGCATATAACGCACTCCAACTCAGTGATTGGATTAGAAGCAAGTCGGGTTTGTGGGAACTCTGCCAAAAGTCCAAGCAGGTTAACGACTGTGTATGTTCATTTATTCAGTGAAAGATGGCGATACAAAAAATCTGCTCTCGTACACAGTATGCTATATGGTTAGCATGGTCACCTTCAGCAATCGTGCGTCATTCGTGTTTCAAAGATGATTTACTCACGGGATGAAAAACAGTGTTCCATCACGATAGAAAACATATATGATTGGAGTAGATTTTTTCAAAAGTGATAGTCTTTCCCAGAGGTCGCCTCCCCCAAGCTGCAGTCATCTTGATGAATTGATAGAGCTTCAAAAGTGTGAACATGACCTCGACACCTAGAACAAATGAGATCAAGTGGGCGGACTGGACTAAGTACCCTTACTACCACAAACACATCGGGAAATCCTTCTTGACATTAATATCCGCAGTCTCTTAGAAAAGCAGCACCAACCAGGTTGCTATATTCGCATAGCGAACCAACCCGTATTGAGCATCTGTTAAGACAAAAAAGCAACCGTGCAATGGATACCCATTAACCCGATTTGGTACTTCGGTGGTTCCTACTATCACCATGAACAATACGCCTGCCTGATTTATTGTTAGTAACATAGCGTGAGTATAGAGTGTGCTACATACAAGCAATTCAACTGCAGTACAGATAGATATATATCAGCCAAAACATATCTGCGAATTCCGGACAGAAGGGATGTACCAGTTATTGCGGAACCGAGGAGGATCTTCGCTGTCGTTTTTGGGTTCGAGGTCAGCGATTCTGAGTAGATAACCTGACAGCGACATTATTCACCTCTGATATTGTGGCCCCACAATGCATACAGCCGCAAAACTAACAACGTTTTCATTGTCACGGGAAGCACAATATCACGGAACCTGGAAAAGAGCATTGATTGAGAGCTACGAGATAAAACATACACGTACAGTGGCAGAAGGAAGAACACAGAACCGCAGCTAAGAAAGTCATGACATGGATTCAGATGAATATCTCAGATCCGAATAATCGCGTACACCTTATAAATGGTCGAGCTCCTGCGAAGAATATTGGCAGGGTGGACCTACCGAGGAAGGAATATGACTTTGATCGTGATCTGAAATATCATAGCAGTTTGTCCATGTTGGGCAGACCAATGTATTGATGGAACGCACCATACATATAGACCCTTCGGCCTGTTTAATTGAATCTACGAGCTGAGGAATGAATGGTGAAAGACGTACGCAAGGCACGCAATGGTGGACAATCGAAATGAAATATAAACGGTCTTGGTGATTGACCACGGTCCCCTAATCACGACATCAGTGGAATATCGACCAATCAATCTCAAATCTGAGTACTGGTAAATGTGGTCAACCTGTGCTTCCATTAGTGACTCAGTTGCCACGCTATCACAGCAAATCCCACGCTCACCTCCTCTGGCAGCATGAGGAAGGAATCGTAAGTGATTATTGAGAGCGCAATACCTGATGAGGATGTAGATCTTTTATTCATGCCCGCCGAGGGTATTGACAAAACTATACAGTCACTGTAAACCCTGACTTGCTTACTCCGGAGATCCGATTTAAGGTCATCGTACGTGAGGCCCCAGTTAGACATCCTTGGTACACCTTTGGAGGAACGAGCGATGGTGAGGTCAAGCCATTCGCCATCACCCGCCGGACCTGCAATTATATGTGAATCTAGTTAGTATGACATGCTAGAACCTCAGCCCGAGTCAGGTGCTCAGCTATATGGAAAAGGTTCCAAACCTCGAACGATTATCATGGAAGAAGCTTTCTGCATACTCTGTAATCAGTAACGACGCACCTTATTGGTGTTACGCCAGAAGCATGAACAACGTTCTCGGGTGGCGCGCTAGTCTAGAATTTCTCCTATTCCGATGCATGCGGCTAAGAAGCCACGACAGCACCAATCAACAGTGCACCAGGCTTTTACATTATTAATAGTGCGACCCTCATCTTCGCTATTTGACACTCAATCATTACCGATTCAAGGCAAATCTTCCCTCAGCCACTTGACACAAAGAAGGGGTAGGGGGCTAGTGGTGGTCCTGGTTATTCCAATGATCGCTCTCAGCGCAGATTGGAAAGTACGGGGGGTGAGTCGATGGGGTATCTTCTTCGCTGCGGGCTAGCACATACCGAATAAGCCATCCGTCAGGGAGTGCAGATCTCACTCCCCAGATGACTCGGGTACACCACTGTTCCAATACTCTGCTGGAACCGACTCGTTCGCCATAAGGCGGCAGGCGATGCAGGGCGTTTCCAAAGGTGCACCGGGTTGGGCCGCATGAGCATAATTTTGTTTGGACTGCTCTGACTGTATCCAAAGTCGAGATGAAGCGCTGTCCCAGGTGGAGGCAATCATTGTTCTCACCAACATTAGGGTGCCTCAAATTGGACCTGTTTTGTGTTTCCGCGCATTTTTGGTAGGAAGGTAACATGAAATATTATTGGTCCTTCACTTGAACACCCTCACTTCAAAAGCCAAAATGGTCATTTACTGTGATGTACTTCGTAGGTGATGAGGAAATCCACAGCCAAACGCCCGAAGTGCCATCACGATAGCAGTAGTAGAGTGATGAAGGTGTACCTATATGTGAACAGGACCTTTTTACATGGTCAGTAAGAATCCTTTTCTTTCGGGGCTAGTAGAGTTCAGTCACGTGGGTATGGTTTAGGTACAACTGGGTGTTTGCATCTCTCATGCTGTGACAGCTGTGTCGCGGCCCTCAAAACGGGCTATATCATGGGGCGTTCTTGGGATCGACTCCTCGAACACGAAGCGCGGCAGGTGGCTGCCTGGCTCGCACTCCGCACTACCTTACAACTACAAGCTTCCGTCATTTCCCTAATTTTTACGGTCGCCTCCCGTTTATCTGTTGCTTGATTGGACCGGCTGAGTGTTCGGGGTCTGAGGGAAATGGAGTTTTTCTGTGCTCCGGAGCAATTTGGTTGCGAGTCGTCATTTGCCATGCATTCTTAGTTCTCACTCTTGTGGAATATCATTACCAAGGTGGTGAGTCGAATTTTCAAACAAGCTCTCGATCTGTTTGCGTCAACATCCAATTCGTCTCCCCATCCTTGCCTGGATGCGCGAGGTTCGTGGTGTACTAGGAGTGCAACCATCAGACGCACGCGCATTGCGAAAATTATTCCCGTTCCCTGTGAGAGCACTGGGCATATCCGATTACCATCACGGCAACTCGAAGGCAGCCCAGTAGGCTGAAAGGACGGAGCGCTAGGGCATATTTGAATGTGCGTCGTGCCTCTTTCGCTCTGTTGACTCTCTCCCACCCTTTTTATCACCATAATATACAGACGTCCCCATCGAACGTTTTCGCCGTATCAATGTCTTGCATTTTGCACTCTTCAAAAGAAGTCTCATCCGCCTCTTCCATGAAATTCAGTTGCGAGTAGGAGAATGGGAGATATATGTGCGCAAGGTTCGCACAGCCAGTGTGTGAGCGCAAGTGTGAGGTAGATTGTAAACACGATCGAGAATTAGAGAAGACGAGGGCAGTGATAGGTGCAGCGCTCCTTTAAGGGGACTCTTATCTCTGCCTCACTATGAATCGGATGAAGTTGCGGCCTTCGCCTCGCCAGACTGGTTAGTGTTTCTCCCATCACTCCTTGTCAGCGCGGGATGATGGAAATCCATCATTTGTAATTCAGGCGGACGATTGCCTACGGATTACAGACTATACGCGAACCACGCAGTTACACCAGCCCAAGCTCAGAGACAAGCACGCACGCCTCTTCATTCCTCCCCACCACCATCGCTCTGGGTGCTTGGCGCGTCTGGTGATGTTTTATTCCGCCTTAATGATGGGATCCGTGTAAGCCATGGCAACCAGTAAATTCCACAATCTATTAATATTTTACTGATACGATAGCGGAAATAAATGAGGATATAACATATGCTGTAAGAGCATATAAAGATCCAATGACAAAGGTCAGGTTAAGATCGGTGGCGCGGATCCCCTCTAAAACGGGTGCTGATCCACAACAAGTGAATTATAACTGGAGCATAGTCAGCAAAATATTAAGTGAACCTGCTAAGAGGTTAGCGTACTCCCGGCAACTTCAGTCATCAGGGGTATGAGCCGGCATACTCCTAACCAATATTTCCATGGCCATGCACTATAATAATTCACCACACGTCAGTCCTCCGACTTAAGTACAGATACTGAATAAGACCTGAATATGCGGCTGCAATGGGATCCCGATCCTGAGGGGTTAAAAAGGTCTTGGTAACCATATACCAGAAATCCCACACAATGATGGGGCCAACAGTAACGGATAACGCTACAACAACGATAAGCGTACTCAAGCCAAGTGCCCAGGTGACAACCCCCCATAATATCTGAGGGGCCGACACGCTAGGCTGATTGACTCTAGCCATTAAACTGCGGCCTGGGGGCGAGGGAATGATGGCTTGCTGTAAGGATGGTCACACAGCCGCAGTAACGGTTACTGCGGCTGTGTGACCATCCTTACACTTGCATCCAAACAACCTAGGTGACAATTCACTACCATCAATTCTGGGCAGACATCAAATATGATGAAGTGTAGGGTTTGAGTCAAATCGGTGCGCGTCTTTCATCGGTATCCTGACACGGAGGAAATGTCTTCAGAGGCATTACTTCTCAAAGGCCAAGTACCTTGGAGAACGATAGCGTTATACTTTCTTTTCCCCCCCCCCTCACGTTCAGATTCAGGCTATGTACTTGGGATAGGCATAGAAAATCAATGATCATCATGATTTCGTGCCTTGGAGACAGTCCCATTAGGCACAACTATATCATAGCCCAATATACTGCATGGCTGTACTGCGACTGCTTAAAGCTACACTGACAGCTACCGTATGACGAACATTCTCACGCAGTGTCTCGACCCACGGCTGCTTCGAGCTACACGCTCCAGATAGAAACAGTGATAGTGCCCAATGATCATCACGTTTCGTGGTGATGTGCTCTTCTCTTCGATTCAATCACCTGGGTAGTCATACCCCTATATCAGACGAATAACTCCTGGCCACCATGAGTCGACAACGCACCCGCCCCCAGTGAACATGAGGGGTAAAACAATGGCACCCCTGCCCCAGTCTCCCAAACTCCCTCACGATTTGACACTTCGCCGGAGGCTTCTCATCCGTATCCTCGTATTCGTGTCTCTAGAAGCAGCCTTCATCGCCCTTGCTATTACTTGCGCAATTAAACCAATTCCCTGCAAACTCCCACTCTCAGTAACCCAATTACGGGCTGGCTTCACCATTTTGTTCATTGTGTGGCACACAATTGCCATCATGAACGCCGAATACTGCATCTTACACAGCTTCAGCAGCGAATGGTACAACCGCTTTCGTACAACCAAGGACTTGATTCCAGGTCACACCGATCTGGTATCGACAATAACTTCTGGGTTGCTTGATCGATTCAAATGTTTCTTCGCAAAAAACACGAGTACCTCTTATCGCGTCGCGTTCCTTGCCTGGTGGGCACTGGCTGTTCTGCGAGGTATAGCACCAGGCGTCGTTCGCATCGATAGCGCTTCCCGCTTCGTCCCCACTGTGGTTGATGTCATACAGTCCACACCCCCAGAAGGAACGGCAATGGAGCTCTCGGATGATATCGCCAGCAAGGGGACGCGTCATTGCTGATTTTGAACAAAGACAACGCGCAGGAGTCGGCTTTAACACACAAAAAGGTGCCATATATGGGTGGGCGGTAGAGGGTCGCAGTGTCCCGGCTAGAGATACAATATATCCGTCTGACGTGTGGATGTTCGATATGAAGTGCTGGTGGGAGGTACCTTCATTCAACACGTCATCCTGGAACACCACCTGGTATGCAGGTGGATATGCGTGGTACCCTTGGAATACGCCTCTACCTACTACAGAGTTCATTAGTGGTGCGTTCTACTAGAATACTCAAATCTTCATGGGCTGGAACACTATCCCAGGAATTATGCCCATGTACCGCTTCTCCACAGATCAGACTTTTCTACCCGGAAATTTCCCGAAACCCCTGTCAGGAAAGGGCGAGAATATCGGACTGTCCAATTACTTGTTTTTTGGATGGAATAGCTCATTCCAAAACGCGCAAGCGAACGCGAAGTAGCGCCAATCTTGATCACCTTCCAACATTATACAGCCCTTCTGGATTCCATTTCGTCAACTTCAATGGCGATGATGCGTTCTTCAAGTGTCCCCTCGTAACGTCCCTTCTTTGTGATCCCCAAGCGAGAGTTATGGATGGATGGATTCTCATGTCACAGACCAACGGCGGCAGTGTTAATATCACCAAAACATCTCAACCTCCTAACCGTACTTCTGGAAGTGTAGGCAACATCCCTACCGCAGCCGCGAATATTGCTCTAAGTCTCGGTTTAATCGAGGCCCTCGATACGGAGGATGAAACAGCACAAGTCCGCATCGGTGCCCTAGCTGCCCAAGTGTTCCTTAACGATTCAACTTTAAACTTCGTCTCCCACCCCACACACGTTGGAACACTTCCGATCGAGGATATTCAACGCAATCTCAATAGATATATGTCCTCGAGCACGAAAGCATTGCCTACACTCAACAAAAACCACATCAGGCTGCCGGTCCCTGGCGCTACTTTAACCGTTACGGAGTCTGCTCTTGTGGCGAGTATCCCCTTACTGGGTGTCACAGTAGCTACGGTCATTGGAATTACCTGCGCACTGGTCATCAACCACTTCTTTTTGGGCTCGTGGGAAGCTCCCCCATTCAGATTGAGGACTTTAATACAGTATGGCGGTTTAGATGAACTTGGGTGAGCTGCCCTCAGGCTGCTCTACTGTTCTGACTGGCTCACGTTACATTCTAGATCTCTTCCAGAAACTAAAAGGTTGCTATTTCGTACTAACTTCCGGTGAAACAGTTACTGACTTGGGCTTAGTCCCGAATTCAATAGAGACCATGACACTAGAAGACCGAGTCGTCTACAGCTGGTCATGCGCCTCATCTGTTTTGCCATTCTACAAATCGGCTTTCTTACCCTGGCATTTTTCTGCTCATATCATCCAATCGTTACCCGTCTTCCGTTGTCCTCAACGGAAATCAAAGCTGGATTCACTGTCTTGTTCATCGTCTGGCACTATCTAGCCTCTTGGTTCGTTTCTGAAGCCGCAACGTTCGCTTTCAGTAGCGAATGGTCTCTCCAGAAGAAACAAACGAGCCTATTGATACCTGGAATCACCGACCGCGTCTCGCGGTTGACATCCAGCATTGCAGACAGGACCCAATATCTCCTGAATTCGAGATGTAGCACGACCTTCCGCATCGCGTTCCTCACTTCGTTGGGACTAACCGCATTAAGTTCGATAGCTCCTGGAGCGATTTCAGTATTAGATCTGCGGGATATAGAGGAGATTCAAATGGAATTGGCGGACCTCAAACAACTGAGTTCTTCTCCGGTGGAAGGAAATAGAATCAACCTTGAATCTAATGACATCCGCGTCAGGACGATGTATGAAGCGGATCAATATTACGGGATTCACTACGGGCCGACCAACTCGCCCAACTGGATAATTGGTTGGCTCGACCAGTGGCAGAAGATTGGGATTACATATCCCACCGATGTTATCCATTTCAACTACACCTGCGTGTGGAAGGTTCCACAAATGGAGAATCATGATGACGGAACAGTTTGGATCGTGGAGGGACAGCCGTGGAAGCTTTGGAGCAATCCCTTACCCAGCGTGCAGTACCTTGGTGGTGAGTTCCGTCCTGACAGGGTGCTTGATCCGTGGCTCACAGTCAGCACAGGGAATCCTGCCACTTATATCGCTATTTGGACACACAACCCGACTCATTATCTGCTTTCCTATTCGTTGGAACTAATGATTCATTCCCAATCTGATCCCTGACTGAGGACTCACGATCCTTCATGAATCTCAACGACACTCCAGCACTCATACATCCCTCTGGGCTTACGATAAACTCCTCTTCCTTCCGATACCTCTCACTGGGTGTCACCCCTTTCGACTGTACTCCTTTGTGATCCTCACATGGACCTCTCGGGAGGATATGCAAAATCAGTCCAGTTCAACGAAGCTGAGTGTGCTCCGTTCCGGCCTCCCACCTGTTGGAAATATCCCACTGGATGCCGCCAAAACAATCTTCACCAGAGCGGCGCTGCTCCCAATTGATAAGGATCCCAGAAGTTTCTCGAGATGGGTTGGGAAACACGAGCACGGAGTTATTCCTCACTAACAGTTCCATGGAATGGGGGGCGTTTCCTCATGGGGTCGAAGTGTGGAACCTGGGAACGATCAACCAAAACATGAATGATTTTCTCCTTATTGCGAGCAAGGCGTTCACTGTTTCGGTGTACGTCAGTGGGTCGAACCAGTCGCACATCACATTCCCCTCAATGTCTGTGACCGCGACAGGACCAGTCGAGAAATTAGCATTAAAAGGAAACGTTCCGGTGGGACTCACTGCCTTTTTCCTCTACGTGGTTGTCGTTCTAGCTTATGGATTTCTGGTGCGATTGATAAGGACGGACCCTGGTGAAGCCTTTGAATTGAGGAGTTTGCTCATATTTCTACGAGAATAAGTTTCTTGGGACTTAGTGGCAGTACAATGTAATCATCATAGTATCATTTAATGTATTATATGACTCCATGACAAATGTTCGGACCCAGTGGCAGAGTGGTCTGTCTGCACAACTACTGGTACAGTCGCGGGAGGCAGGACACTTTTTCCGTCACCGAATTTCTCAAGAGGTCATGTGACAAGTAAACCTGAGTTGCACGGAAGCCATCATGCGTCGTCCTTACTCTGCAACGCCCACGCGCGTTTGTTCTCACAGAATCTGAAAGTGTAGGAGATGACACATTCTGCACCATTGAAGGCGGTCTGGGTAGATTTAGGAGTGCAGTGTGGCTCAAGCAACTGGAAACCGGAATGGGAGGCGTTGGATAGGCACAAGGGTGCATTTTTGTTTCTCTTTCTTGTCGTCTGTGTAGCGCATTTACTTGCTTCTAGTCATCTAGGACAGTAATAGCTGGATTCAATTTACGAGAAGCTAGATCAATTGAAGCCAGCCCAGCCTCAAGAATAGCTCAAGGAGAAGCATGGCTGGCTCGGGTGCTCAGGAGATCTTTACCATTGTTTGCACACCGGTTGCAATTTACGAACTCCAAGGAGGCACCTACAGCAGAGTCTGCAATCGGTGGTAAGATATCACCTTTTCCAACCCCAAATTCTTCACACATGTTGCCGTCCCGGCAGACAAATGGCTCAGTTGCTCCGGAGCCCGTCCCCTACCTTCCGCGTTGAACCAGCTCCTCCTCAACCCTTTCTCCCAATCCACCGCACGATGGAAACACACTCACATTTCCTTCCCTCAGACTAGCTTGTTCTGTTAGTATCACGCGAACGATGTCCCGTGCTCGAGAAGATCTACTTTGATGGTTATCAGAATCGCTAGGTGCAGGCGGGCTGCACCTGGAATCCACTCGTACCTCCCGATTCAGCTCGAATCACGCATCCCCCACCTCCTCCCCTTTCCCTGGACCCAGCTCATGGAGCTCGATCAATCCGACACGGCCCCGAGCTGGAGCCTACCCAGGGGTCTCTTTGTACCGAAGACGCCCGTCATCAGAACCCTGTCCCAACATTTAGCATTCGGCTCTCTCTCACTGACTTTATGCCCCTTGTAACTGGTGGTTTCATTTTTCCCAAATGATATTCAGTGGCCTTTTCCATCCCGGAGTCCCCCAGCGACGACTCTGTCATGGCTCTGTGGAACCTGACAGCCTGGCTATTCAAGAATTAAGTCAACAATGCCCCCTCAGGAAGCTATCATTGTGAAATCCCTGCGAGTCGGCAGTCCGAAGGGTCCGTGGGCTACTCCGCCTGGGGGTGCGATTCAAACGGTTGATGCCTGGCATGGAGGAGGAAGATGCAGTTCAGGGCCAGGTGGCTGCGGGGTTGATGAGAGTGAGTGCTGGGGGTAAAGGCACTGGGGGTGGTGATGATGCGCAGAGGACATCAGATGGGTGGCACATCAGCTCGAAATCAGCTCAAACTCCGTGTCACCACCTGCAATCTGGAAGTTGCACGTCGAACCAAGTAGAAGGAACATTACTCCAGATGATACCTCGTGTCGCCTCCTGTGATTCGGTTCTTCAGCATCGAAAAAATTATTAGGCTTTGCCAGATGATTCCCCGGTATTCTCCGGGAATAGTTCCGCTGCCCTGAAAGTTATCACCGGTACTGGGCATGTGTGGTTTGCCGACAATAGTGACAGGAGCCTTCATAGCGTTCTCAGTGTTTTGGCCTGACCTAATACACCCACACAATTCGTGCTACGAGTGCGCAATGCTCAGCGTCCAACACCCGGATGACCTCCGGTCCGCATGTCGACGCGGACCATACCTATGAAGGCAACCACATCTCTTTGGACCCGTATCTCGTAGCTAACATTCCGTCGGGGTGCAAGAAGGTGAAGAAGGGGCCAAGGCCAAGGGAGGTACAAGTCGGACCAAGCACCAGAGGGAAGTTAAGTCATGTGACCACTGACGGTGTTGTGCTTCACTTTCACCTAATTTTTCAAGCTGCTCCTCATCTCTCTCTGACTTGATATGTGCCGTACCAAGGAATCGTCCAGTGTGCTGGGAGACGGAAAATGGCGTGGAAAATGTTGTCCTCGACACCTCCCGCGCAGCACAACGGTTCCCCTGAGAACCCATCTATTTTCCAAAAGCACTCTGCAAACTCCCATGGCATATTTATCGTTCGTGTCTGTATCACAGGTTCTGGCAGCTCAGGGGGTTATCTTGGGAACCCGGACAGTTCAATGTGAGAGATGTCTTTTAGTACGGATATGTGAGTACGCTAAGCGTAGTCGCGCAACTTTTCCCCTCTACCTAGCCTCCAATAATCAAAGAGAATCGCTGGCTACTCCATCGTCCGCGTCCTTGTCTTATCTATTATACTTCCTTCTTGCCAGAGTCTGATTGTACCACAGCTCGAGCACAACCAACCTTTTGAAGCCTGATGGTCATGACCCTGAAAAGGAACTAGAGAGTGATTATCATGCTGATCTTTATTTCAATCCCGCCTTCCTCTCCCTCTATTTCCACTACCATGCGCGTATGCGCACGTTCATTTTAAATCGGAAGACCAGGAAATTACGTGGCTTCTTCTATATGGACATCACTTCTGTCACATGCCCTCCATCCGAGGGGTCCGTACCAGCTCTTAGTGCTTTGAATGCCCTCCTCCCTTCTGAGCTATGACTGGTTGCTTCTATGAGCTAGCCCATGGCCAGGTTTAGTCGATACACTGCACGGAATGAAGGAAAGCAATGAAGAGCGCATAGTACCAAAAGCCACAGATTCCTGTCACCATAAGGCTTATCAACCTCTTCTCACTTCCTTGCCGGACACCTCGGGTTCCAAATTGGTCGATAGAGGTCTTGACTCAGTTGTCCTTTCTTTCACTGACTGCTGTGCAAAAATGATGCAGTGAGCATCTGATGACTTGGCGCAGCGAACTCGAAAATGACCTGGTGACAGTGAATCCGCGAGCACTCACTAATTTTCCCTTGGATCACAGCCACCTTGACGGATGACAGACTTCTGCACTCGGGAGACTCTCACTACAAATGTACAGGTTAAATACACAAGCAACAATGAGACTGTCTTCCCAGGTAGCCTAGCCAGGCCCACACGGCGACCCATTCAGCCAGTTCCAGATATACCATGCATCTCTCTCTCCAGACAATAATACCCCTTGTACTTTCACTCCTTCCCTCTTCTTCAGCAAGCCACGTTACCCCAGCAGGGACTGTCCGTCATGGCATCCAGCCATACGCTCACGGCGAAACCTTCAGCGAACGCAGTGGGTCGATGAACATTAAAGGCCTCCTTCAAATCCGGCAGTCGGGTTGCGGTACTGGTTTTGTTGCTTGTGATAGTTTCTCCTGCTGCAGGGATGATCAATACTGTGTATTGGGGGGTTGCTGTCCGATCGGAGAGATTTGCAGTGGTCAAAGTGACGAATGTACTGATGACAGCCTCCACCTCTGTCCCGACAAGTCAGGCTGTTGTCGTGAGTAACTCAACGCAGTTCGGGAGATTCATTGATTCTCAGCTTCCTATTTCATAGGTCCTGGAGATACTTGCGTTAAAGACAAGTTCGGATTGACACAATGTCAAACTGGCGGAGGTGGTAAGACTGAGCAATCGGAGACCCACAACCACTGCTCACAGACTTATGACTGGCATTGCTAGATTGCGGGACCTCAGACTTCCCAGACACCCCCGACCTGTCCGATAGTAAGCACTTATCTATTAGCTTTAGTATTTGCAACGTTGCGTTGCTGATAAATTATTCAGCTGCTCACGATAGCGGATTTCAACCAAGGGTCTCATGTTTCTATGGATTGGGGAGTCTGGTGCTGGTTGGCTTTGCCTTGGCCTGATGACTTCTGACTTCGTGAGAAGAGCAGTAATGATCTGTTTTGCTAGTTTTTTGAGTTTCTTGCGACCATGTACGAATACTTCAATGCACGGTTCCGAATGACGAGTTATTCATTCTGAAGATCAACGAGTCGCATTCGCGACTAAGATTAAATAAAGACGAGTGGGACCGACGGAACGGTCGCCAGGGCTCAAGTCCGTCAGGAGTAAAGGGAGACAAACGAGTGTGATAATTAGATGAGTAAAGACAGCAGGTTCGAGATATGAAAGAGCGGAAGAAAGGGATAGAGACGAAAGGGGGGTCCGGAGAACTAACTACCTCAGATGCACGAGCACCTGAGCTTTATACTACCTAGAAGACAATTAGCTATGACTACTAGAATACGTCGTGAAGGGAGAAGAATGAGTATCTATGGAAGCAAAGATGAGAACTATGCTAGAGGATGAGAGGGGCATTGTGCCACTGGGAAGCACAATGCCTTGGGAGTCGAGACATGTCGGGATCGATAGCACAATGGTGGGGAGGGAGCACATGTGAAGTTCCACTTGTGAGCACGTTTCCTCCCTCACATCCAAGGGGTACTTGAATATTGACTTCCCAGTCGATCGAGTGTCGGAGTGGTGTGGGGGGGGGCTAGCTGGGGAGGTTAGAGGGTGCAAAGGGAGTGGGTGATGAGGAGCATTGAGTAGATGAGTTGGTGGTTGGATCTGTATTGTAGGTGGCCTTGTTGAGTTCTTGTGATGTTGCATCCGTGATCTTGGTGAGAGGGATGGCTTGAATGTCATGTGGGTGGTAGGGGACAAGCCGAAATGCCACAAACCAGAGCTTGGAGATCGATCCGTCAAGTTCTGAGAGTATGTAGCTACCTCCTTGTGTTCGTCATAGGACTACCATAGGGCCAAGGTACCAGGGCTGTGTCTTGTTGCTGAGAGTGCCATCGAGTCATGAATTTTGGACCAGGACCAAGGTGCCTGGTTCAAAGTTTTGATCACAAATGTTGTTGGCAAACCTTTCGTTGAATTGCCAGATGGAGTCATAGTGGGCTTTGATGACCAGATCCTTCACGCATTTGAGATCTTGTGGTCGCTTTTGGAGCTGGATTGCCCTGTAGGCGATGAGATCGGCAGTGGGGATGGGTTTAGTGAGTGTGGGGGAGAGATAGGTAGCTTCAGCAAGGTCAAAGGGGAGGAGAGGCTCAAGTCCATGAGCAATGTAATAGGGGGAGTAACCTGTGGATTTCTGTATACATAGAAATGCGTTCAGCCCAAAATACAGAGGGAGCTACAGAGGTCCACCGTGATTCTTCTCCTTCAGCAGCTTTGACGAGGGCTTCCCTAACATCAAAATGACGCTGTTCGACAGGGCCATTTGCATGGTGGTTGTAGGGGGAGATACGGATGTGGTGGATTTTGTACTTGTTTGCTAGGTACTCAGTTGCTTGGATGAAGGTGGGGCCATTGTTGGTGACAATTTCTTCAATCACTCCCCATCGGCACAGGATATCTTTGAAAATGAAGGTGCCAAGGGCTTGAGCATTTTCTTGTCTAAGCATTTGCCATTCGGGGTAAGATGAGAGGGAGCAGTGGGCATGGACAATGTACTGGAACCCATTGGACTTTGGCATAAACATGGTGTCGATATATGCTTTTTGGAAGAGAGAGAGAGGTGTGGAGACTGTTGGGGGAATGTAGATGTGGCAGAGAAGTTGTGTTTGACACTCGTGGCATGTCTGGATGAACCAGCAGACGTCCTGCTCCAGGTAAGGCCACCAAAATCGCTCGAGGAGTCGAATTCAGACTGTAAAGAGACCTTTGTGTCCCATCTCATCATGTGCCTGACAAATCAGCTCATAACGCCGCTCTTTTGGTACCACTACCTTGTGTTTAGCTTTCCTATCCTTTTTCCACAGCTTCCCTCTCAAACAAAGAAGTTGCTGGCTGACTGAATGAGCCTCTTGAAGTCCTCTTCTGACACATTGTCTGGCCTGGCTGGGTTGGTGAGAAAATTGTGGATCTGCTGTATTTTGAGCTTGTGGACTTCAGCTTTCTTCAATCTGGGAATAGAGGGAGTTGGGAGTGGCGTGGCATCGTGGTGTGGATGTGTGAGGGAGGCAGCAGTTGGTAGCGAGGCTGGGTGGGTATCCAAGCCTATTGAATAGACTGAGGTCAGTGTTGCACAGTTTTCATTGAGGATCTCTATAGAAAACATGCTACAAGACTCCAGCCACCATTTGGAGTGTGGGGAGTGGTGATGGTGTGGTTGTGGAGAGGAGGGGAGGATGGAGAGGGGAAATGCGTTGGCAGTGTCAATCCATTCTTCAAAATCTTCGCTATTGGTAGGGTCTTCAGGAGCACAGGGTCATCATGAGAGGCTGTCAGGGCCAGAATGATCCTTGCCAGGAATATGATGGAGCTTGAAGTCAAAGAGGAGGATAGCTGCAATCCACCAGTTGATTGTCACGTTGGGCTGTATGTATATCCAGGTTGTTAATCATACCCTTTATGTACTTTGTGTCAACTTCCACAACTAAGTTCTTCACCCCTACTATCCAGATGCAAATGTCCTTGAGAGCTCAAAATAGGCCGAAAAGCTCTAGCTTGGCCTGTGAATAGCGAGACTCCTGTTCTCTAAGCGTGATCGAGCCAAAATGAGAGGGATACCTTTTTCCCTTATCACCCATTTGTGACAGGATATACCCAACAGCGATGAATGACGTATCCACAGCTAGTATGACCTTGGAGTTGGTGGTGTAGTTGATAGCGTGGACAGCTGGTGAATTACAAGCGAGTTCCTTGAGGGTGTCCATGGCCTGTTGTTGTTCTGTGCTGAAAATGAATTCTACATCTTTCCTTGTGAGATTGACAAGGGGGCGGGCAATCCTAGCGAAGTCTTTGATGAAGATTCGGATGGTGCCAAGGGTGCCAAGGAAACCCCTGACTTCGGAGAGGGATTTTGGTAAGGGCCAGTCAGTGATTTTTTGAACTCATGATGTTTTGGGGAGTCATCCTTCATAGGTACACAGGTGGTCAACAACGAGTGTGGAGGGGATGCAGATGTGAGATTTGAGGGCGGAGAAGGTTCCTCCAGCATGCTTGACACGTTGGATAACCCTATTTATGTTCAGTAAATGTTCCCATACAAACCTGCATATCCCTGAGTTTTCTGGAATGGTCTCATATCCCCCATCTGTTGTCTTGTAACGAGTCTTGGGACCTTTGACAGGGACATCATCCACAAAAGGAACTGCTATGTGGGGAATTTTGGGGAGGAGGAGGAATGTGAGGTTGCTATGTTGAATTTGGAGTGTGTTTGTGTAACCCATAGGTAGTGAAGTGAGTCAGAAGGTGCCTAGGGGGGTCTGGAAGGTAGTGAGGTCTTGGGACTCAGTAGCAATGGCCCGTTGGTCATAACCAATAAATAGGTCAAATACACCATAACATCCTCGTCCTCCAAACGACTCAGCATACTGTTCCATGATGGGGGGCAGACCACTGTCTTTGATGGTGATAGCATTGAGGGGTTGGAGATCGTGGACAATTCGGAGGGACTTTCCATCCCTCTTAAGGACACAGAACCAGCGGGAGTGGTAAGAAGAACTTGATGGCTCATAAACCCCTGCTGCTACCTTGGTCTTGATGATCTCGATGATGCGATGGTAGATACCAGGGGGAATAGGTATGTTCTTGAGAGCCCAGGGTATGTGCTCGATGGTCGGAATTACAATAGGGTCGAAATAGCCAGAGGAGAATGTTCCCTTTTCAGAGTCATCCCATGCAAACGCAAATTCTTGGAGCTTGATAAGGTGGTGTACAAGCTTCTCTTCTTCAGGCCATAAAAAACTGTCCTTGTTTACTTGCATAGCATTCTTTCATTCTTCTGTAAATCGTTCTCCAGGTGAGAAATCGGGTGGTTGAGTTGGAAGTGTTGGTAAGGAAGTGAGGGGATCAGAGGGGATACGTCGAACTATACGGAAGTTCTTGGGTAGGGTTGTAGCAACAGGTTTGATGTGATTAGCAACTTTCTTGTATGTGAAATTAGATATGTCTGGTGGGGTAATACTATTAGGCTCTATTTTGGTAAGGGAGAGTTTGAAAATATCTTTAATCAACTGGACAGGTTCAAAAGGGGCAGATGTGAATGCAAGTGGAGAGATCATATAGCACGAAAGAGGGGAGATGGAGATTGGGGGTATATGGTAAGACTGGGTTGGAGTGGTGGTCAGATCTCCTTGGCTAAGTGCCGAATCATCGATACTCAAAAACCCTGTGCAGTTGATGCAGGACGGATGCAAGGCCGGGTGGAGATGGTGATAACGGATAGAGTGTTGGGGTCAGTGAGGGTAATGCTTGAGTTGCCATCCAGGAAGTGGTGGGTGACTGAGTTCAATAGCGTAAGGAAGGGGCAACCAAGCAAAACCTCATAAGAGGCATTTTCGACAACTTGAGCTTGGATATAGAAGGTTGAAGTGCCAATGTGGACTGGGAGGTCCTTTAGGAGGCCTATAGTAGTGTCCCTAGAGGCATTAGCAGACTCCATAATCATAGTATGATCAGATCTCATCGGTGTGCCCAGCTTTTCCCACACATCTCTCCGAATACCTATGATCTGCAATCCTTCATCAAGAATTGCATCAACTGTGAGTTTTCCATCAATATTGAGTAGTATGGTGCAGAGGTCTTCAATGGAGTTGGCAACTATGACATTGTTGGGAAGGGGTTTCTGCTGAACAAGGGAGGTGATGGGGCCTTTGGAAGGGAATTCACAGATTGCCAAGACACTAGCAGTGCCTGGGGGTATCCTTTGGGTTGTGACTTGGTCCTTGATGTGTTTTCGAATGTCGGGGGAAATTGCATAGAGCTCGCATTGTGTTAGAATGACTGTGCTGTTCAAACTCCGGTCAATGACATCCTGTACTGAAGTTGTGCCTTCAATTGGTGTTGTATAGTGGTACTGAGGTGTAGATGAACTTGAAGGGTGCTGCAGAATGTTTTTGGAGGGCTGGGGGGTCGGTACCTTGCCAGATCGAGGGGTACTTGCACCCTTAGGCTTTCCAGTGGGTCCTAAATGCTTGCGAATTTCGTCGGCATGTTTCATGGATGAGACAGCAACTGTATCAAGTAGTTGTAATTCTTCCAGTTCTTGGATGGACATGGTTCCTGGCTTGGTCATGGCTATGTTAGCTGGGGTCGCATCGTAGGAGTACTGGTGTACTGTCGAGGCTTCAAGGATATTGGCCTGTGCTGTTGGTTGCTGAGGTGGAGGTGCTGATTGGTTCTGGCCTTGGTGCCAGCTGTCGATTCCTTCCATCATGTTTCGACCAGGGGTGTTCTGTCTTGATACTATGGTACCATTAGGCAGGGTGAGGCGGTTCTGCGTATCGTATCTGCATAACCCTCTTTGTATATATTCGGTAACCTTGGGGCAGCTGCAAAGTCGGTGGCTTTTGGAACAAAAAAAACAATGTGGGGGTGCAGTCCCAGTACGTTGTGTATAAGAGGTAATAGGCCCTGTATTGGGCTGCTGTCCCAGCTTTCCTGCTAATCGATCAAGAAATGTGTCTGACACAAGGAACTGCTCTACCAAAGACATGTCGAATGTTGGCCGAGGGGCTGCTGAAGGAATGGGTGGTGGAATGGGAATATTGGGGGTGGTAGGTGGCTGGCTGTAGAAGTGCGTTGGGAAGGTGGCCACGCTGGTGGCTCCATTGTAATCCAGGAAAAACCTGGCTGCTTGTTTGACATCTTGAATATCCCATGGTTGTGTGAGTGGGTGGTCAGGGTCCTTTAGGCGGAGTTGACTGTGTAGCTGATTACGGAAGTCGATGTGAAAGCCCAAAAGGAAAAAGGTGTTACGTTCTCTGGCTGTGAGCTTATCCTTGTCAAGCAACCAGTTAGCTATGGTGACAAATTGGCAGAAATACTCACCGAATTGGTAGCGACTTTGCATGGGGATAGTGGCTTGTGTCTCCACAAACATTTCTAGATCAGCGATGGAGTACTTGTGGTCATCCTCGGCTCCAGGGTACAGCATAATAATGTCTTGCTTGAATTGGTCCCAGTCCTGGGCAGAGGTACAGGATTGCCAGATTTCATATTCCTGGCTCTCAAGGTAGCGGAGCGTGTGTTGGATTAATTCCTGGGGGGATAATCCACAATCATTACCCAAGATCGCCATTTTGTCTAGAAAGTGCATGAGAGACAGTGGCTGGCCATCAAACTTGGGAGCACTTCGGTCATGAGGGGCTAGCATGTGTCGTTGGGGCTGGGGGGCTCGGTAGTGGTGATAGATATGCTGGGGCTGCACTGGTGCCAGCGCCGATGGCTGAGCAGGTGCTACTGGATAGGCTGGTGCTGGCTGTTGAGCAGGGGCTGCTGGCTGAGCTGGTGCCGGAGGCTGGTACTGGGATGGTGGCTGCTGTGGGAAGTGGGTAGGTGCCCACTGTGGTATTCGCAAAGGTTGAGGCTGTGGCAGGGCTTGAGGGAATGCTTGCTGGGGGCCATGTGGGGCAGACAGTGCCACAGGATGGTTAGGAGCAGGTCCATTCACTGAGGAGGAGCTTGATCCGTCACTTGATGTTGATGACGGATGGGCAGTCAAGGAGGATGGCAAGGGGTCGGCTGGATCCCCCCATTGCGCAGGAACAAACCCAGGTCTTGAGGGTCCAGCTTGGGCATTATTACTATAATGGGACACTGGGTAATGGTGTGGGTTAGGGTTCCATGTTGGGGTGCCGGCCCAAGCTTGCTGGTCTTCGAAGAAATTCGCTCCGTAGTATGCCATAGTGGCCTGTGGTGTGCATCCAGGAGCTGTGTAAAATGTTGTTTCTGATGAGGAGTCTGATGGAGGGTAGTACGGCACGAGGTTCTGAGGGATTGAGGTGTCGGATAGGGAGAGGGTCAGGTCTTGGACAGCGAGCACAAGCTCTTGAGAGAGCGATTGGGTGATTTTGGCGGGCTGACAGACCTAGAAGCCCCTCACGGTGGGCTCCAGTTGAAGATCAACAAGTCACATTTGCAACTAAGATTAAATAAAGACAAGTGGGACCGACGGAACGGTTGCCAGGGCTCAAGTCCATCAGGAGTAAAGGGAGACAAACGAGTGTGATGATTAGATGAGTAAAGACAGCAGGTTCGAGATATGAAAGAGCGGAAGAATGGGATAGAGATGAAAGGGGGGTCCAGAGAACTAACTACCTCAGATGCACGAGCACCTGAGCTTTATACTACCTAGAAGACAATTAGCTATGACTACTAGAATACGTCGTGAAGGGAGAAGAATGAGTATCTATGGAAGCAAAGATGAGAACTATGCTAGAGGATGAGAGGGGCATTGTGCCACCAGGAAGCACAATGCCTTGGGAGTTGAGACATGTCGGGATCGATAGCACAATGGTGGGGAGGGAGCATGTGTGAAGTTCCACTTGTGAGCGCATTTCCTCCCTCACAATTCCATCCGAGAAGGCCGACTAAGGTATATGTCATGCTATGAGTTGTGTATAGCAACTGGAATAGAATACCCAAATCGTTGGTAGCATTGAGATATAGGTTGGTTGGACATACCAATAATGCTTAGTCTTGAGTGACGGGAGGTATCTATAAACTGACCACTGCTAGTTCTTTTTTCTTTCATTTTATTGTCCCAGGGGCTACCCCTCATGCCGGACATACTCCTACTACAAGTTAAGAAGTACTACTGGGGCCCCAAAGCCCTTTACTACATCATGGCTGTGAGGGAGGAATTGCGCTCATGAGTGGAACCCCACGCGCGCTCCCTCCTCACCATTGTGCTATCAGTCCCAATGTGTCTCGACTCCTGAGGCATTGTGCTTCCCGGTGGCACAATACCCCTCTCCTCCTCTAGCATAGTTCTCACCTCTGTTTCCATAGATACTCATTCTTTCTCCTTCACGACGTATTCTAGCAGACGTAGCTAATTGTCCTCTAGGTAGTATAAAGCTCAGGTGCTTGTGCACCTCAGTTAATTAGTTTTTGGGACCAGCTTTTCGTCTCGCCCCTTTTCTTCTGTCCTCTCATGTCTCGAACCTACTGTCTTTACACCTCTCATTATCACACTCATTTGTTCCCCTTCATTCCCAATGGACTTGAGCCCCAGTGACCGTTTCGTCGGTCCCACTCGCCTTTTTCTTTATTTGAGTTGCGAACGTGACTCATTGATCTTCAATGGCACCACTTCACCCCTGCATGAGGCACATCCCTGATGCCTGCTCCCCGTTACAGTCTAGCACAGAACTGCCATTTAAGTGGTCACCATCCTCCCCTGCCCTCTACTTCATCCCCTGATATACTGTATATGCATATGGCACATTTCCTACTATGATTTCCCACTTGGTGTGACCAAGGTCATTCCTCTCTTCTTTCTTTGTGGAGCTCACGTGCGAATTTAATTAAACCAATTATCATTTGGACCTTTTGGAAGACATGAGACAGAGTGATAACTGGGTTGAGGCTTTCTTGAGGTGGTTGGGGGAGTAAACAAGATCTTCCCTGTTGAGAGTTTTCAGACGACTGGCCTTGGGCATGTCCAGGTCTGGTGTGGGGGAGACTGATCAAGAAGTCTGGTTGGGCGGCTATCAATTTGAAATTTGACAATTGACATGGTATGCCCCTCCTTACTTTGCACGACTTGTGCACTAGCTCTCTAGACCTCCAGACCACTCTAATACTTGCATGGAAACACCCATCAATGTTTCGCAAAGAGTAATGATGGCAATTAGTGAGGAAAGCTGATGCTATTAGCTAATAATTTTCCAAGTGCCTGGGATCTGCTATTTTTGGGTCGACCCTGGCAATGCGGTCCTCGATGTTGGGGAGGTGCTGTTAGACAAAATGAAGTGTTGGCTAGTTGGGATAATTCTATTTGGAAACCCAGTTTCTGGGGTTTCCACAGAGTTATGGCATACCTTATTTGGAAACTCAGTTTCCAGGGTTTCCATTCTCGGCTGTGCTGGAGGGTAATGTCTACAAAAGGCAGGTAATGCCGAAGCCCTTATTGTACCTTATTTTATCCGTCGAAATGAAACAAATTGAAACAAAATAAGAGGTGCAAGTGCGGTCAGTGGGGTGACCACAGGGCTTCAAGACTGAGGGAGATTGTTCAGAAAAAGTGGTATATGTGAGACTAGTGGGCAAACGAGAGATAGGTGAAAGAAATGGTGTGAGATATAGAAAAATCAGAAAAGCCCAAGTCTGTGATTGCTGAGAGGAAAGAAATGCAATGAAAAAAAACCTTATCTATCGACAAGTGAGGTCACAAGCGGAATGGGGAGGTTGTCAAAACAGGGTAGAGTGCTGGGCACCGAGGGTAATGATGATAACAGGCGCTCCAAGATTCCTGATCCGAGATTTGTTGAGGTTTAGTCCGGTTTCATCACCAAGTGCATGAGAGGTGATGCGTGGTATTCAAGTGGCTACTTAGGTAATGACCACCTCTACATGAGTATGATGAGTGAGGGGTTTTATTGGAGAAATAGTGCAAGTGAGCTGAACCTGGCTGTGCAATGTCAGGAAGGGAGATTTCAACTACCTAACCAACCTTAAGAGCTGAGAATTATTCTCAGTGAAGGCCGCAGTTTGGGATGTACAATGTATGCCTTGCATAGTACCATTGTAGTGGAATTCTGGTACATTTTATGATATGGTGTGAAGCTATTCAAGATGATTTACAAAAACCAAGGCTTGACCTTGCTAGAAGCATTCTGACTGAATCTTCGTGTGAGCAAGTGTTAAGCACAATACTATGGAGTATTTTACAGCAGTAAAGTCCACTGCAAGGATCGGCCACTATCCGAGGCCAAGCAGAACTAGACGCTGGGCTAATCACAGCCAGGTCAAGTGCTGGATGGAGGACCCTGTCGCCGCTCTGTCTCTGACTGTTAATTAGTTATTTGGAAACCTGCGGGGCTTTCCAGTGGAAACCCTGGAAATGGGGTTTCCAAATAGAATTATCCGGCTAGTTGACGTGAGTATCAGATGGCAGGTTCCACCATTCCTAACATGAGGGCTTACCTTGAGAAGGTTAACAACCATTAGCGCTTGACACATCCACAGCTATCATTGGCCCCTCTGCACACCTTACCATCGACCACATCCTGTCTTACATTGAACACACTTCGATCATACCATGCACATACTGTCTGGTGCCCATAATGTAGTCATCACAGGCGGCCAGTTTGTACATCATTCACAACCAACTGACCGAAATTGTAAGTCAACCCATCTGTTAATCTTAACACCCTTCTTATACCTCTCTAAGTTGCCGGGATAAAATTGTTCCTTGAAGCATCCTATCCACAGGCCCCACATGATTCTTTTGCTCGCACCCCACCCCCAAAGTGCCTTTGAGGATGCTGTGAACAAGATATCGAAGACATCACTCAGTGGGCGTCGAGCAGTGCCAACAATAACCCGTTGCCTATTTTGTGGATAACCGGACCTGCTGGTGCGGGGAAATCTGTATTGGCTCAAACTTGTGCAGAGAATATCGAGGGCAAACTTGGGGCTGCTTTCTTCTTTTAGCATTGTAATGGATGGGACAATCCCGGACAACTCTTCCCCTCGCTTGCATACCAACTCTCAACAAAATTGAAGCCCTACCGCAAGATTGTAGACGAAATGATTCAATATGACCCGACGCTGGTTATGAAGACCAAGGCTCGACAATTTCTGGAGCTAATCATCAAGCCGCTCTGGGAACTGGAGGTGCAAGGGCAGCTTGGAGGGGTTGCGGAGATGGTGATAATGATTGATGGCCTTGACGAATGCAGAAACAAGGCTGCTCAATGTGAGATTATCGAGATCATAGCCACATCAGTGCGGTCGCGGAGCACACCATTTCGGTGGGTGTTCTTCAGCCATGCTGAGCCTCATACTGGGGCCACGTTTGCCAATGATGACATTGCAATACACTGCCGACAAAGGGCCCTGTCCCCCCCACATGAAGCAGACAAGGAGATGGAGATGGATCTCAAAGACAACCTCCGTGACATCCTGCTGCATCATGCGCCTTTGGGGTTGGGACTATTGGAATCTAACACAATCATCCAGATGTCTATGAACGCAGCAACTTGGTTGTCCAGCCATGCAGCTATGTTTCGATTCGCAGAAAGGAAGCTCAGTACTACTATTAGAAATCACCGCAATTCACCCCAGTAAGTAGTATATGTCCACAGTGCCCTTTGCCATATCCAGCACTTAAACACAGCTTTCACACAGCATCACGGCTTCCCTTCCTTTCCTTTTTTTTTTTTTTGACATCTTGAATATAAGCTCAACCTTCATGTTATATATAGCATAATGATGTAATATATCATTTAGTTATGACAGCCAAGTATACCGTGTATCGTAGCAGCGCACGTTGTGCCGATCTCCAACTTTGAAAAGCCAGAGTCAGCGGGCTCGACCATTCCGAACTCGCCAAGCAGTTGTTCAGGAACCTCAGCCTGTGCCTATCCAAAGAAGGTGCCAAGATATCTATTACACTACATACTGCATATAGTCCAGAGTGGACGTTTCGCCTGAAGAAATGGATAAGGTCAGTGGACATTGCAGCCTCTATTGGATCCGGAGTAACGATCACCGCACTGGGGGACACCATTCACCAAAGCCTGAGTGCAGTCGACTTTGATGACCCAGTCAGAATATTCTGCGTGCAATATCCTGAAATGCCAGACATGATGTAACGTATGTACAAGAACCTCAGATGTGTTGAAGAAGAAGTCTTGTATGTGCTGGTATAACTGATGTCTTCTTTCGTGAGGAGGGGAATACAGCTGCACGTGCACCCCCTCCTCACCATTGTCCTTCCCACTTCCTACTACACTCCAAATCAATGTGCTCAATACCTCCCTGTGGTTACAATGTCTTCCCACTAGAGTCGTTTTTTCCTTTTCTCCTCATTGTCTACTGCAGCGACATGTTTATTCTTCATGACATATTTTATGCTTCCCCAATAATTACCAAATGACTTGTAGTATAAACTTTGATGCTCGAGCACCCCGCTAGAGTGGACCCCCCACCGGAAGCTTGTCATTTACCCCCTTCCCTCTAAACCGCATTATCTTTATTCTCGTTGCATTTGTGATGGACTAGGACCCAAGTGATTGTTCTGTCGATTGCACCTGCATTCCCCCCCCCCCCCATTCGTTGTCACCCTCGCCAACGGCCTCCCACATTACTACCCCCAAGGCCGCCCCCTAAGTAACATCTATTGTTCTTGTTGGATTTCCACAAGCCAGCGGACAGTCGATGCAACATCGGCTGGACTTTTAGTTAGTCTTTTATACCTATGCCCGTAGTCTCTTATTCTTACAGTTCTCTCAGCATGCACACCTCTCATCCTATTGTGAGGCTGTAGAAGTGGACGAGTGGCTGCATGCGCAACGGCCGCCACTCGTCACCTCCAGTGGTTGTCTGACGAGCCCCCTGATGAACCCGGATCAAATCTCGGATCAAAATCCTCGGAGCGCATGCAATTGACGTTGGATCAATCGGACATTGCACACTTGATGATGAAAAAGTCATTGTACATAGATCCAACACGACAGTGGCAACAAAGTTCCATAATGTAGGGACGTCCTCTCGGCTATGCGAGGGCATCATGATTATCTCTAGGTAGTATAGATATTTCGGCTCTCGTTTATCTTTTTCCTTATCTTACACCCCATACTTACTCTCTTTCACTCGTTTATGTAGAAAACTTCACTTTTTTCAGCCTCATTCCCTCATTTTTTACATACTCTATCTTTCCTTTTGGTTCTGAGACTCGTAGAAATTCGGACACATAGACCTTATAAAATACGTGCCAGGTAGTTACCGAACACACATCTTTTACCCCTGAACTCAGCAGCAGCCTTACAATAATCACAATTCAGGGTATGGTACTAGATAACAATATGTCCAAATGTTGTCCAGCTTTCGCTCGAAGTAGACAACACGTTTCGAGCCTGTCCAGAAAACTGTAGCAACGGCCGAGGGCAAATGATCTTGCAGGAACTTCAAGTCGAGCAACACCTGGGCCATTGACTCGGAGCACAACGGGCTCGCAGAAAAATATAGTTCCCAGAGATTCTAAGCGTTGGATAGTTGGTGATTGTCATCGTTGAAGAGCACGAATCAACAGACTACTCACATCATGAAAATTGAAATCAAAACCCCTGTCATCTGTCATCGGCACATCCTGATCGTAGTAGCAGCAAACATAAGCAGTATCTTTCTTGTTGATCTGCGAGACCTGCACAGCATTGATTGGAATTGTATCCATGAGGCCACAAGAGACAAGTTCATCATGAAGGGACTGTGCCCAAGTTAGCAATGAAAGCTTATCAAGTAACTTGCTGAACGCACCGTTCCACCGTTCATGCCAGTGAGGATAAAACCAACCAAATTGTTAGGATATATGCCATAGCAAGCTAGATCATTGAAGTCCAAATTCACGTAAATTTCGATAATCTTGGGCAGGCACTCGCGTTTCACATCCTCGGATACAAGGTTAAAGCACTCGCCAAAATCGATCAGCCCGTAGAGCTGAGCTTGCAATTCTTCAACACCCTCTTTAGGCCAGGATAAAACGATGTTGGAACCCCGCAACTCCGGTGGATCTGTATAAAACACGCAAAGGGATATGTGTCAGTTCAGGGAATAAATTTCTACATTGGAAGTCTCACCGCCCTTGGTTGCCTCTTGCAGGACCCGCAGACTGCACCGGAGGTAATCGTTGTCTCTTTCCTGCGCTGAGATCGAGAATGTACCCGATCGTTCCCCATCGTATATAAATTCCTCAAACGAAGCATGAAAGAATGCCACCCTGTCAGAAATAGCAGCGTGGGGTGGTGGAATGTAAAGAACTGAATGGAGTTTCTGAAGTGCGCCATACACGATGTGCTGTTCCAAACCTAATAGCTTGGAGAGGAATGGGAGACTTTTGCGATAGTGAAATTGACCTAATAAACGCATGGTTATGGGAAGCATGTCGCCTGGAATTGCGGAGAGTATGCGTGTGTATAATGCGTCCAGAGCAGCCAACGGGTGCACCAACTTCCCGCTCAACTTTACAGACTCCCCAGTTTTGTCGATAACATCAAGAACTTGCTGTAACTGAGATACAGGATCGCCTCGCCCAGGATCATCGATGAACCTGATTACAGTTGCAGCAAAAGCGAAAAGACCCGATGCTGCCGTTGCCAATTCCAAGAACTGGCTTTCCATCGGCCATTGACTCATGGGAGGAAATGACGACGGATAGTTGTCTTTGATTTCTTCAAGTTTGTCCCGCAAGTAGTGCTCGACGTCCTCGCATGCCTGATCGGAGTCGATCGGTATCTCTTCCTTCAAACAGCATTCCTCGACGGTTGTGCGTGAGAACACGGCTTGTAGGTGGGGCTCTGGGCGACTCGCGATGACCCAGAGGAGAGGGACGGTAGGATATTGGGTAATGAGTCGGACGATCAACGTGATTATTTCGGTTTGCTCCCGTTCACCGCTGCATTCATCGAGGCCATCTATCAGAATAGACAGAGGCTCAGGTCCCTTGTATATCTTCAACTGGACGAAGGGTTTGATGATCAATCGCTTGAATTGCTCTGCCATGGACTTCTCCACTAGTTTAGGATCCCTTGCAAGCTCCCTGGCGATGAAGTCGCGATAAACGGCGTGCCCGATGGCTAATTGATAAGCAATAGTGTTGAAGACGAGCTTTGGATTGTCACGACGATTTGGTTTGGAAAAGAATAGTGTAGCCCCAAGAGTGGCCGTGGGAGTGGACCCGGACTCGGACTCGGACTCGTACTCTGCAATTGTCTGGATGATTGCCGATTTCCCGACACCGGCAGGTCCATACAGCCACAAGACCTTCTTCCGCGGCTCTATGCTATGAAGCCAACTCTGAACCCTCTGTAGGATGTCCAACCGTGTGTTTGGATGACACTGGGGAGGGGGGTCGCGCGCTGATGAATCAAACTCTGCACCGGGGATCGTATGTGCGGCTAGCTTTTCCAATGCTGAGGTGATTTCTCACTCAGATGTCGGGATCGTAGTGCACGCGGTGCTCACAGCTATCATTTCCATAGTAATGGACATTCTCCACCATCGTTGGGTTATGAACGACAAAGTGACGGGCCCTATAAAACGGCCCGTGCGTGGTCTCTCCTCCTAGATGGTCTCAAGTCAGAATGCCCCAAAGCACATCAATTGAGAGCCCACAACCTTGAATGGAGCAGTCCTGCTCTTTGCTGTGCCACCATTTGAGGAAGTAGGTGGCCGCTGTTCATGCTGTCGTTGAGAAGTGTGAACAAGTTTCAAGCATTGAAGCTTGAAGCTCGAAGGGCAGTGCTGCCGCGATCCTTAGTGATTTGTTCTCACGTCGGACACCTCGGTATACTTTAGGCTTGTACTCGGATGTCTACACCCGGTACGCCCAAAGGCACCCTTCCTCCTCAGCCCGTAACTTCTCCTCCTAGATTGTCCTAGGTCAAGCTCAACCTTGAATAGAGCGTTGTGGTCCCTTGTTGTACCGACATTCCAAAGAGTATACGATCACTGACCATGCCTTCGTCCAGTGACCTGACTGAGGAAAGCGAACGACTTATAAATGTTCGAAGCTTGAGGGGCCGTGCTACTAAAGAGACCACTAATTGGTTCGCATCTCAAACACGTCGGAGTGTTCGACCTGTCCGACTCTGAATCTCCGAATCTCCTAGGCAGTGATCATCTCCTGAGTAATCATATCAGATCCGCTCGCATCATCTATGGCGACATGTCTCTTAGTATTGTACCAGTGGTTCCCAGCTGAACGCATAGATGTCTTTCCTGTCCTTTTGGCTTGCGGTTCATACTGCCGTACTTCCAATGCGGAGACCTATGCAGGAAAAGGAAGAGCTACAGCTATGCGGCAGGACCCTTACCTCGTCTCCCTCGAAACATCCCTGGTGGGCAGCTGATGTGAGACAGTCTGAAGTGTAGTGCGGTAAAATGTGCAGATAGGCTCGTAGGTGCCCTTCCACATATTTCCTCCGAGGTAGGACAGCGACAAATGAACGGGGCTGCTAAGCTTCAGCCACACGGAGGCTTTGGCTCCAGAACGCATGCTGTATTGTGGTAGGAAACTGCGACGCCGGCAAGCCTCTTCAGATGGTACATGGGATCCTATCGAGCAACAGTCACGACAGCGTCGTCCATCGCATTATCAAATGCATGGACCAGAATCCCCCCAAGGACACTGAAGTGGAACTCATCAACCTGAACATTCCGATTCTGCTTTCCATTTCCTTACATGATAGCTACCAACGGTATCTGGTCTTCATGAGAGCCGCCGCCACCATAACCCCACACCTCGACAGCCCCGCTCCAGAGCAAACATGTACACATTTAGTTCATTCCCGATGCCACCATGATGGGGAACCTGAGTCCAGGGTCTGTTTGTCTAGAACACGCTGCACTTTCATCGATAGGTTTTCGGTATATGATTTCTACCACACAACATTGTATTCCACCATTCGGATCCTAAATACAAAAGGACTTTATGTGGCGATCAGGAACGTGGCTCGAAAGTCACAGACCAACGTGCCCCCTATGCGAAAGGAGTCGAAGTCGATTCCCCAAAGGAGGACGAAGCGTTTCATGATTGTGAACATCCAACATTGCTACCGTTGAATAGAGCATGATTCAGTCATCTGACGCACCATCGTCTTGTATATGGGAATAGTTCTGACATAGAGCGTGCCTGTTTTGACACAGAAGAAAGCCGGGATGACAGTGTAAATGGAATCCGAATAGCTCGGCATGACTTGAGCTCCATGTTTTCATTGAAGTTAGACAGAGAGGCGGCAATAGTAAGGTCACCTGAACAAGATATAGAGATTTGGACGGTCACGATGGAAGAGTGTCTTTTATTCTTGAGAAGATTGCCCCTAGAAATCACGTATTCAAGAGATCAAAATGGCAAATTTTCCTACCGGCTTCGACTACCTCCGGAAAGCTATACGGAATGCTCAGAAATGGGAGCCGACAGAATGAAAACACAGCAAATGTCGTGATAGCACTGATATGTTGTCAGTTGCCTATAAAAGCACATTGTAGTCGAGGATTCTAGGAACATCAGGTTACACCAATCCTGCAGCACTTGAATATGCGATTCACACCTATTACTGTCCTTTCCGCTGTGTTGGCCATTTCCAACGCTGCCCCATCTATCGATCCCGCACCACTTACCTGTCCTTTCGGCAGTAAGCACCCCCTGTTTCCCTTTTTCGCAGTGTTCTGACTGCTGGCAGCCGTTTACTCAATCGATAGGGGTTGTATCAGCCTTTTAACAGCCCTCCAAACGTATGCAGATACAAAGAGTCCTCGCTGCAATGTCGCCTGCTACCAGTGGTATGATTGCTCCTACCCCTGTACGTATAACATTAGCACAACGTATCCAAGATTTCTGATCAACCTGATTCGTTGGTGTGTATCCCCAGGCTCTTGCGTATACGGTCGATATTCTGGTTATTGCAACTGAGTGTTTGTGGAGATCTTCGGAACCAAGTCACACGGAACTGTATCATACTATTGATAAATGTATGTACATGCATATGCCCTGATTCTGCGACGCCATGATGGATAGGCCATTATCATTTGTATTGGAAAATTACTAGCGATGTAGAATGACAGAACTCAATACTGTGTAGGCTGGGAGAGAGGGGCTTTCTTCAAGCCCCGTTGACCCTGGGTGGTGGGGCCGAGGAGGAAGCACGGTCGGCTCACCCAGAACGGTGCACCTCTCAACTGCACCTGTATCGAGTCCCATAGTGGGAAAGTGAGGGATGTAAGGGATGTAAAAAGGGTGTGGGTGGATGGGTTTCGAAAAGGATGCTAGATATTGCGTGGCATCCACGCGAAATTGAAGGCTGACAAGCGAGGGAGGAGGGTACTACAACGGTAAAAATTTCGTGCAACTTACTAACTTGCAAGTGGTGTGACCTTGTCATGTATCCGCCCCATGCAAGAATCAGCATCTGGTGAGGCATGAGCCCAGATACCCCGTTGACGCTCGCTAGCTAATAATTTTTCAAGTGCCCAGGACCCACCTGGCAATACTGTCCTCGATGTTGGCAGCAAGACGTCGGCTGGTTTACGTGAGTATCAGATAGCAGATCCCACCGCTCCTAACGCGAGGCTTATCTTGAGGAAGTCAACAGCCATCGGCGCTTGACACCTCCACAGCTATCGTTGGGTATCCTCTGCACACCTTACCATCGCCCACATTCCGTCCTACATTGAACACACCTCGCTCATACCATGCACGTACTGTCTGGTGCCCAGAACGTAGTCATTACAGGCGGCCAGTTCGTACATCATTTACAACCAGCTGACCCAAATGGTGAGCGGACCTGTCTGCTAACTCAGCACCCTTCTTACACTCCTCAGGTGCTGGGATAAAGCTGCTCCTCGAAACATCCTATCCGCAGGCCACACACGACTCTTTTACTCGTGACCCACTCCCACCGTGCTTTCCAGGATGTCGTGAACAAGACATCGAAGACATAATCCAGTGGGTATCAAGCAATGCCGAGGACAATCCACTGCCTATGTTATGGATAAAAGGACCTGCTGACGCGGGGAAATCTGCATTGGCTCAAATGTGTGCGGAGAAGATCGAGAGCAAGCTTGGGGCTGCTTTCTTTTTTTCGCGTCGTAACGGATGGGATGACCCCCAGCGACTCTTCCCCTCGCTTGTATACCAACTCTCAACGAAATCTAAGCCCTACCACAAGATTGTAGACGAGATGGTCCAATTCAACCCGACGCTAGTTACTAAGAACAAGTCTCGACAATATCTGGAGCTGATCGTCAAGCCGCTCCAAGAACTGGAGGCACAAGGGCAGCTCGGAGGGATGGCGGAGATGGTGATAATGATCGATGGCCTTGACGAGTGCAGAAGCAAGGCTGCTCAATGTGAGATTATCGAAATCATAGCCACGTCAGTGCGGTCGCGGAGCACACCATTTCGGTGGGTATTCTTCAGCCGTGCAGAGCCTCACATTGGGACCACGTTTTCCAACGATGATATTGCCACGCTCTGCCGACAAAGGGCCCTGTCCTTCTCACACAAAACAGACGAGGAGATAGAGATGCACCTCAAAAACGACTTCCGTGACATCCTGCTGCATTATGCGCCTTCGAGGTTGGTACTATGGAAATCTGGCACGATCATCCAGATGTCTGTTCGCACGGCAACTTGGTTGTTCACTCATGCAGCCATATTTCGATTCGCAGGTCAGTCGGACTCGCTCGGATTTGTGGGGAAGCTCAGTACTGCTGTTTCACCCCAGTAAGTAGTACATGTTCGCGTTCCCTTTACCTTATCCAGCGCTTAAACACAGCTTTTCTAACAGCATCACCGCCTATTTTTTTTTTTTTGACTTTTGAGAGGGCCTGACTTGGGAACAGCTTTGCTGTCCGTCGCGCGTAGTGTTTGAAACTTTTCAGCCCCAACTGAATATCTCCCCGGTTCTAGCACGTCACACCACCGAACTGTAACCGTAGGTTGGTGGATGCCTTAAGTAAACCAAGTTCTTTGGCTTTAACCGTTAACTTCAGTCTCAGGACATAGGACTCTTTTGATGTGACTCCTGGCACAAGGAGGCGCTTAGTGAGCGTTATTCACCCAACAAAAAGTTCGAAGCCGTTGGTTCCCTTTTTGAGATCACTTTTCTGGTGAAGTACCAGGAGGTGCATCATAAAATTTTGTCTGGTAATAGCCCATGCATGTTAATCACTGCCATGGAGTTTTGAAGGCAGGTAGGGGAGAGATCTGGGTGGATCTCTAGTTTTTGATGGACGTTCTGGCATGAGAAGCGCCTGGAAATCCATGTATTTTGCCACCACTTACCGCATGTATGCGTGGATAGTTCTAGTCAATGTCGACGACGGTCGCCAACCTCTTCAGGTGACATGTTATTCCCTTCTTTTTTTCTTTGTGGCCAGATATAGAACTTGGGGAGCCTTACATAGGGGCGGGTCCCTGCCGGCGATCTTCAACACCGGCAATACAGCATTTACACACTCTAAGTAATAATCTCTTGCTGCACGGCAGCTGGGAACTGGTGACCGTCGACCCTCTCTCTGGCCTTCGTTAGCCCCATTGGAACGAGCAAGGGCATGTGGAGCATCGCTTGTAGGAAACCAGATATTCGGACGACTGGGTAAAGGGACCACCGTTCATGGGTTCCTACACCTTCAGAATCTTGTATCGGTGGTCTTTCCCTTGCAGCACCTGAAATGTCAAAGCTGTGTCAGCACCGACTCGGTTAGCGAACCGCACAATCTTCCTATCAAGACGGCACGGGAGGAACAGATTCAAATTGATTTTCCACCCCGCTTCACGCATCACTACTGCGTCCGGGCTTGGAATTTCACCCAGTGGAGTGTCGGACATGATAAGATAAACTCACCTACCACGGACGCAATTGACGAGGTGAACCTGGGCTTTCTCATCACTCGGACTATCTTATGATCTCCAGTGCCTCGAGCATAAGAGCAAAAAAAGTGGGCTTTCAAACAGATAGGGTATGAATGATGATGGCACGATATCGGGTTCTGCCCCCACCCCAAACCACTGGAGCGATGGGGTTCGCACATGAACCCGTCAGAACGTGACAACAAGAGTGGATAGCTCGCTCGCGTCGCTGCAGTAACGACTGTCATCGTGAATCTTTACTTTCTGCGGAGAAGCAGGTGTATCATCAGTATAGGACGACCTCAAGAAAATAACAGAGCTCACCGGTTCTTCGTCTTTTACCAACGAGACGAGCTGGAGATTCTTCCTTCCGTGCACGCTTGAGCCCGTTTTTCGCGCTTGTTTGATCCAGTGTGTGTGGTTCAGAAACTTCATCTACCCAGACGCAGTCCTGTTCTCTCCATTTAACCGCCTTCTTAATAGATTCAGGAGTGTAAATCAGCCCCCGCGGCGCACACTTGATTCCATACCGCGCCTTCATTTCAGCGAGTTTGATAGGCTCAACGAGGCGGTATACCGACCGAACACGGTAAGCGAAATCGTATCGGTCCAAGTCCTTGTGGCCTTCATTAAATTCTTTATTTCCTAGACCATCCTCGGGTAATGGCTCGTCTCCGGGGCCCCGGGTACGTGCAGGATCAATCTCGCACACGTATTCAATCTGTGACAACGGCGCATTGACGTAGAACCAGACGCGTTGAACGGAGGACGTGATACGGTAGCGCCGAAATTCGTGGTTCTTCTCTCGACAGACGATTTGTTGCATAGACTCGTTTGTCATAGGTAAGATGATATCTTGCTGTGGATGTTTAGGCGCCATGAAGAGTCGCGATGAAGAGGATTGAGTCTTGAGTGTGATGGTTGGTTGCGGTCATGTTGTGTGACAGCACGCGTGCATTTATCTCCGTCCAGGACTCCAAGGTCTACTTCAGATGTATATAGATTCCGCACAATGCATGAGCTATAGCTATATGTACAATTCAGAAGTCGAATCAATGCTAGTATGTTGAATGTTGAAGATGGAAACAGAAACTAAACTGAATACTACTGTTAACTTTTTCCCCGACGCCGTCCGGGGCCGGACATCGGGCATGCATCTCCCCTTCTCCCGGTTAGCCGTGGCACAAGCACCACCAACAACGTACCGAGCAACCTGCATCATCCATATTACAATCACCCCTGCTCATCATCGATGGCATCTGGGTGACATAGATCTCCCCCCTGCTTGCTTTTCCTGCCCCTGCAACCCTAGGCAGTGCAAAGGGACTAAAGGGTCGACATAACTAGTGCCGCCCACGACGTCCACCTCCAGGTCCCTGATACGGCCCATAATCCGGGGGTGGTCGTCCACCTGAATCAATGACAATGAACACCACGATCCAAGAACGACACTAGAAAGAAAACACGTACCTGCCCGCGGAGGCGGAGGCGGCGACTTCATCCGTGGCGTACTACTCGGAATAACCGCATTCCTAAACACGTTCATCAAATCGTCCGTCCTAAACACGGGGCCTAAATTAAAGCTCATAAGCACAGATCATTACCAAACGAAAACAAAAGAAAAACGTACCATCGAACGAAGCAGGCGTGGGCAACTCCCCAATAAACCACGAAATCACAGAAGGCAACGCAACACCCTTCCCCTTCTCCCCATCATCTCTCGGTCCCGACGCACCCGCACCGCGCGGCGGTGGCCCTCGATCACGTCCGCCGGCATCCCTCTCCCATGCCGGCGGTGGTGGAGAGAACCGTCTCCTGGGGGGAGGAGGGGCCTCCCACCTATCTACCCCCTTCTCCCTATCCCTATCTCGATCCCTATCTCTGTCCCGCTCTCGATCGCGTTCGCGATCCCTCTCACGATCCCGCTCACGCAGTGGCGATCGTGACCGCGCGCGCTTGTACCTCCCATCCTCCCCGCCCGCACCCCGACTCTCATCCCTCTTCCTATGATCTGGTGACGCGGGTCGTTTAACTGATATAGACCCGACTGGAATAAGCACATTCGAATGTAGCGATGTCTGCGTTTCAGTGCGGCTGATCGCGCTTCCAGCCGACGAGCTTGATGATTCTTTCCTTGCGAGTGCGAATCCGAGGTCGCGTTGCGCGATGGCGTCCGTACCTAGGTAAATGTGTCTTTGTGCGAAGCGTTTGATAGGGGGGTCTGGGTATTACACAAATCCAGGTAGGAGTGAGTGAAGTCAGGGATGAGAGGGGGGATGACCGTACCATTCGGGTAGACGTCCGCAATACGTCTTTCGAGTTTCTGTGCTGCCTCCAGGTCACCATACTGGTACTCGTACCGTGCCCAGCGTTCCCACAAGGGGCGAGCTTGCTCAGGGGTAAACGTCGCTATCACTCTCTCAAACAATGCGCGTGCGTCTACGAGTGCATCATGAGCTCGATATATCGGGTAAGGATTGAATGATCACGCACTGTTCTCATCATTGATGGAGATCAAGAAACCTAAATACCTCAAGACGAAATCTGTCTCATCACTGAAAAGCTCTAGACCTTTTTCAAAAATGCGACTCGCTACATTCTTGTCATTCGAACAGTGGTACTCCATAAGAGCTGCGACAGAATGTCAATTGATCACACCAAGAACCATTGTCGAGACACACACCAGCAGCCTCATAGACTTCCCAGGACGTCCATCGATCTTTGCGTGCCTTGCTGAATATCGATCGGGATGATTTGACACCCTCTGCCCTGCGGCCAAATCGCATATACATGACATAAGCAAGGCCATACTCAGACCGCCGCTCAGCTAGTTCTTTCGGCTTGGTGGGAGTTTCATCTTGGCCTTGGCTCTGTTGCGTGGCGTTCGTCCCACTCCCGGTATCACCGGTATTCGAATCGCCATTCGTTGTTGTTGCACTCGTGTTAGCGCTCGCGTTCGCACTCGCATTCATGGATCCATTCGCAGCAGCAGACGTAGATTTTTCCAACGCCTCAAGCTCACCCCGCAGAGCGCTCAGGAACTTGTCATAGGTTGCATGCACATCTGTAAAGTCTCTTCGCGCTTCCAGAACTTCTGCATACGCAAAATTGAGGAGGTAGCTCGTCGGATTCGCTTCGATGCCAGATTTGAGAATGGCGAAAGCTTCATCAGGCTTTCCGACACTACTGGTCCAGATGTACGCCATATACCTGATGCGTACAAGCAATAAAATTGGTTGATAAATTAAGTTGAGGCTTGTCGGTCAAAGGGTTTCATACCAGATTTCGGAATAGTATCGCATGCGGATGACGGCTTTGCGGTAGACGCCTTGAAGTCGGGTGATCAACGTCGCTTTGTCTTTCTCTTCAATCTCAAGTGGATTGCTCTCTTCCCATTTGAGGTACGCTTTCCACTTGCCGACGAGTGATCGTTCTGCTTGATCAAACTTTGGGAGCGTGGGAAGCCAGATCTCTTGACGGCCACTGATATTCATAGGCTTTGAAGACGGATACAGACCATTCAGGTGGTTTGCGAGTTGACGAAGGACAGTGCGGGCTTGCATGTGTGCTGGGGAGAGATCGGCCATGAACTTTTTCGCGGTAATCTTGTTTAGATTCGTCTCAAAAGTCTCTAGTTCCTGCCAAAGCCGTTCTACATTGTCCAGAGGTATCTGCACCGCACGGTGATATACTTTCCGCAGGGCGTCCATTTTTTGCTGTTCTTCCCAAGTAGTCGTGGCCTGAACGAATGAGGCTGAGGGCAACATAGAGGTTGATGCGTGACTCACCTCACCCGACTTTAGGAACTGGATAAAGTCCGCCCAAATCTCCCCGCTGTCCTTGTCCTGACCTACATGGTTAAGCGCAAAGTCGTATGATTTTCGGACAATGTCTCGTGTTGCAGGCCCAGAGTTCAGACGTCTAGAGATCAGTCAGCATTGCTACAACGTGCGCGCCACGGCGCCAATTACGAACCCACTAACCGAACATAAGTGAGGTAGAACTTCCAAAGGTCAACGGAGGGCGACATGCGCAAAAACTTTTTAAAAAGATCCTCTGCCTCCGCAAATGTCGATTGGTCATTCAAGAAATAGCTGATATACGCAATCTGTGCAGAAGGCTGGACGAAAATGAGCGCCAAAACGAGGACAAAACGAGGTTAACATACAGTATTTGGATAGTGCTTGAGCAGCGCATCAAAGGAAGCGCGAATCTTTTCTGACTCGCCGCTCTGCTCAGCCATCTCAACAAGACGTCGCCAGCCATCCGGATTGTTGGGCCGCTCGTTCAGCTCGGTAAAAAGGGCGTCGTAACTCGACGCGGGCGCCGGTGCCGGCGGCGGCTGCATGGACGAGTCGCTCTTGGTTGGACTACCAGGACCTTGTGGTGGTAGTGAGTTGTCCTTGTTGTATTCGATTGCCATGCCGTCAGGCGGAGTGTGTTCTGCGGACATGAAGGACAAGAGTCAAAAGGCCGGGCTGGTCGGTTTGTTGTTGCCCGAGGCACATCCCAACTCCCCACTTTCCCACGGTCCGCCCCTCACTCACCCTCAGCTCAAAGTCATGGTCTCTGTGCCATGCCCATCTCTACTAAAATTCTTCTTTTCTTTCTTCTATTATCTTATCTGCCATGACGAAATGGGTCTCATTTTTGTGCCTCGTTCTGTGCTTTTGGAAATCTGACTCGAGCACCCAAGTATAGCAAGACTCCATTCCCAGGCTCACTCGGCTTCTGCCGACAAATACTATATTGGACATACAGCTTATTGCACCACTCAAGGGTTTCTCCTAAAGCCCATTAGATACTGCATTGTCTGGAACGCAGCCTACAGCCCATTCTTTAGTCATCCATGACCAAAATTATGACGGCTTGAACTTACCTTTGGCGAGAACTGCGGCACCCTATGGTATCATTTCCCGTATCAGAAACAGCCCATATGTACATAGAGTCCAAGCGCTTAAGGAACTCACATGTGACCACTAAGTGCAACCTCGAAGTACGTCAAACCCCGTTCAGTGTGCGTGTTTCCCAGCGCACCAACTCCGTCGACGATAAAGCTGTCTGTAGCAATTGGGGTCTGGAAGCCTTGCTTGCCGTTCCCTATTCATCGTTCCACATGAGTTGCTCATCAGAAAATCATCGATGGAAGGTTGACGTACAGGTCATGCTGTCGAGAAAAAATATAAGTTAAGGACACTCCTAAGTATAAGTTAACCCGAACCGACTTACTTCTGAATAACAATCCTCGTCCTGAACCACAAAATCACATCAACACCTCTACGGGGCCCATTAAAACATCCACAACACTCACCCTTCAGCAATCAAAATAAAATCGGCTAATCCATGGACAATAACACTCCGCTGACTCTTCTCAATCACGTTCGGCAAAACACTCAGCGCAGAAGGCAAACTCCCATCTCCACGTGGGAACACATCGACATCCGAGCACTCGGTCCACTTCGCATCCACTGGGGCATGTATCGCCTGTTTCACATCAGTCCTGTCAAAGTACAGAGGCTCCACCTGCGTCTGCGGGAACGAGCCACTTTATACACACGCACGCGCACACACACACCCTTTCCTATCAGCCAATGATTTCTTACTCGAATTCAAGACTCACGGGAAACCGAGGACGTCCCATAGGATGGGGAATGTATCAAAAATGCGGTAGACGTCGAATGCTGGGTTGACGTTGATGGCGGCATCGAAGATCATGTCCCATACATCACACCCCGGGTCAAACCTTGTGGATTTTCCTGGGAGTGGGAGATGGCCTTTGGGTGGATAGGTGACGAATTTCTCCATGTAACCCGTGTAGCCGCAGCGTTGGGCGATGGCATCAAGTTGTGTCATGACTGTTTTACTGTGAGGAGACAAGTTAGTCTGGCTGGGGATTTTGTTAGTGGTAATAACTTACTTGAGAGCGAAGACGTTCTCGTATTTGTGGACAAAACTGACGGCTGGGATTTGTTCTTGGACGACGTCCCATGAAAGTGATGCTGTAGTAGAAAAGTGAGATTAATGGACGCCGTGTGAAGAGAGAGGGCTTACGGTCAGCTATCCAGATACCTTGCAAATCCAGATCCAATTGTCCCGGATGTTTATAGATGTAATCAGCAATATCTACCGAGAACGAATCAATAACTTCATGATGAATCATGATTTTAATGGCACTTACAGGGAACATAGGTTCCGGCATACTTTGTTCCCCTCAGTATCAGAAAAACCAATTAGGTATTGCACGCACACTTTCGCCGGACAAATAAAACTTTTTCTGCTTCAACTCCGAAAAGACTTCCAAAAATTGTTGCAGGAAACCAACAAGCTGTTCTGCGAGATCCTCTTCATTCTACCACACGCACATAAATTCATCAACGCCCTGAACAAATTCCAGAGCACTCACTCGGATATTCGGAGTACCCTGAGAAAATCCCGTTCCAACCGGTTGCTCGACCCACAAAACACTAGACAAGTTCGTCCAGCTGAATTCATTCCCTGTAGGCTTGGCTTGTCCCCAGCTCCACGAAAATGGCTGGGAAACGAAGTGTTTAGTGCTGGTTGTCAAGATTTTTCGGACGAAGAAACTTACGCCGTTTTCTTGTGACAATCCTTCTAGGGACGAACATCCCGGCCCACCGTTCGTCCAGAAAATCAAATCGTCGGCACTCCCCTGAGGACCTGGAGGGAAGAACCAGAAGAATAGCTACAAGGGTGCCTATTAAGTAACTGTACCAATAAGAACTTGGGGAGGGGAGGCATAAATGTACCTTGCGAGACTCGTTTGGCTTATTGCTGATAGGCAACAACCCAGCCCAACTCGGGCCCACATCAAAATCCACCTCGGGAATAGTTGCCCCATCGACGAAGAATTCTAAATGACCTTGAGCACCCCCACTCTACTAATAGACAGGATAGGCCCACCCGATGCTCTAGGGTTGCTAAATGTAATATTCTTCACTGGTCCCGCCCTTCGTTGAGAAGGTAAATGTTGAAATCTTTTCGCAGCCTCCAACTGTCTCACGCGCAACTCGCTCTTCTGCATTTGCCTCGCCTCAGCTGTGGAGCTGGAGAGGAAGACCACAGCGAGGATGGTGGATAACAGTGGTAGGAGCATGATGTCCCTCGGAAAGTCTGGGTTGGGGAGATGGAAAGGGGCCCGAAATGGTTCTCCCCGAAATGGCCCCCTTTTTATCATGATTACATCGAGGAGTGTGGGTGTGGCTTATCGATATTGTTGGTGTGTGTGTGAACAGTAAGATTCTTGCCCCGGTAATAATCGACATGATGGTGAATAATAGATTCCGTATAACCACGCGAAGACGCATTGTATATTATAGGTGTTCCTCCTGAGAATTCTTTGATCCCTAAGCGATCACAAAGTGTGTCGATTGGGATATTTATAGCCCGGGAAAGTTCCTTGTACAGGGCTTTTGCCGCCGGGGCCCATATGACAGGTTCGCTTAGATGCAGCTGCAAGTCGGACACCCAATGTATGCACATGATTCTTACTCATAGCATTCTTCGCCAGCAAGGCAGGGCGATGTGAGAGATAGTTTGATATATAGACATCTAATAATCTGCTCATCAGGATCACGGGTCCCCGACTATCTCCGGATCTGGATGGGTGTGTGGACAAATAAATTTCGACCCGAGTTTCCCAAGCTCTGGTTACTCTATGCTCTATTCTCAATTATCGCCATGTGGTCCGAAAGGCCAGTCGGTCACTGTTTGGACAGCGAGGGAAGGACGCATTCTTTGATGAAGTACTCGTGGAAGCGGCTGTCTTGTGTCAGTTCGGGGTGGAACGTCGTGAGGAAATGGAGACCCTGGCGGAGAGCGACGAGAGTCTTCGGTTCGTTTGTCGAGTTTGATGAGGTGAGGGATTCGGGGAGAAAGGCGGGGGAGATCCGGGAGATGACATGAATCGGGGGATCGGCGGGTGTTGGTTCGAGTGTGAGTATGACCTATAGATCAGTAAGTTGGGATGATAGACTGGTGGATCGGGTGAGAAGAACGAACCGGTGCGCGTATGAATATACCAGTGAATGGACGGTGGGCGTCCCTCAGGCCCATGACTTCGAGGTCAGCTTCAAATGACTCGACCTGTGGGTAACATAAGATGAGTATCATTATCAGAGATGAGGGACAGATGTCAAATACCTGGGACCCCCAGCCATTCCGGGCAATTGTGATAGACATTCCGCCCAAGAGTTCCTGCCCGCCCTTTTTTGCGCCTTGTACACCTTTGGCGAGAAGGATAGCTCCAGCGCACGTACCCCACACAGGCTTATGCTTGACGAAGTCGCGCAGGGGCTCCAAAAGCCCCGACAATCGGGCGAGCAGGGCAATAGTCGTCGATTCTATGCAGATTGGTCACTCCTTCTGTCAAAATGACCCGAGGGATTCAATGTGTACCTCCACCGGGTATAATGAGTGCTCTGCATTTTGCGAGATCTTCAGGAGTCCGTACAAGTACGACGTCTATCTTCACTTGTAGATGAATGTGTTCTAGTGCACTCTGGTGCTCGATAAAGGCTCCCTGTAGAGCTATTTTACTTGATAAATTACCAACGTGACGCGGAAAGCGAAAGGAGCCGACCGAGAATACCAATGACGAGGCTTGGCTTGACGTAGGGATGGGCCATCTTGTGGACGTTGAGGAGAGGTAGCAGAGCGATCTACCCGCTCGGGCGGAGCAAATTTCATGTTCCGAGTCAGCCTTTTGAGGATACTTCCCTATGTTTTCCCTGACTCGGTGCCGTTTGGCTCCATCTTCTCCATCGATGTGTCTTGCACCACTGTATGAATTATGCCAGCAATGGCCAATTGGCTGCCCCCGTATGTGAGGTGGAACCGTGTTGAGCCCCAAGCTCGGGCTCCCCGGAATCGGCGGGATACGCTTCGACCTCGTGATGTTCATGTGACATGTGACTGCGCGTGATATTACACAGCCTGTGTCACGCTGGCTTTGCTCAAACTTTTCTTGCTTTGACCACGACCATGTCCGACCTCGATGCTGATCTATACGGAGGTAGGTACCGGTGTATGCGCCCGAATTCGTCCTAACTAGCCCACAGACCTCTATGGCAACGACGAGGTCGAGCTGACTGAGGATTTCCAGGAAGAAGCCCCCGTGGCACCAGAGCCCGCTCCAATAGAAACGAAACCCGCCCCCAAACCCATGGAAAGGCCACCATCATCGCCACCGCAGAAGACAGCACCCCAGGAGCTTCAAGCTAAATCCCAGATCCCTACGTATACAACCCCCACCCCCACCAGGCCAACACCCGCGACAATGTCGGCTCCACAGCAGATTCCCACTTATGAACAACCACAGCCTCAAGACTACAGGGAAACGCAGCTCTCGCTTAACCAGAATATCCCTGTTCCCGAGCGTTCGGTGCGGCCTTCGGAAATGAAGGACGAAGGGTAAGAGTCATATTTCCTTCCCACGGCTGAATAAGGGTTTCGCCTTGGGCGTACACCCATTGCAAGGATATCTACTGCTGGGCATTCAACACTCCTCTGGCTTGGTCAACCATGACTCGCGTCGGTAGATGACTCGTGTAGTCGGTCGCATCGTCGTCTAAGCTAGCTCTAGCATATCTGCTGCCCATTTTACGTCGAGGCTAGGCTAGGCTATTCATCCGATACCGATAAGCTAGGCTAATCCACAAGAACCACAGTAGAGTCTTTCACTTCCTCTCTCCTTGTCATAACCGGCCTGTTTTAGCCTACCCGTACTAATAGCAATTTTGCTCTTTCCCCATGTCCTCCACATCCTCCTCAACGACCTCTCTCCATTCCTCGGTGCTCTCGGTGTTCGCAGAAAAATGTTTATTGGAGGTCTTAACTGGGATACAACGGACGGTACATACATTAATCTATGGTTGCGTCAACAACTTAATCACACACTCTCTCTTAGAAACTCTTAGAGATTATTTCTCGCAATTTGGCAAGGTCGATGCATGCACAATCATGAGAGATGCCGCTGGTCGTTCACGATGCTTTGCGTTTTTGACTTTTGATGACCCGGCGAGTGTGAACGCCGTTATGGTGCGAGAACACGTCCTCGATGGCAAGATCGTGAGTATTGTGAATATTGTTGGGTGCTCAAGGCACTCAATCCGCTCTTCAGATTGATCCAAAACGCGCTATCCCTCGACAAGAACACCAGCGTGCAACTAAACTTTTCATCGGTGGCTTGCCTGGCAGTGTCACGTCAGAGTCTATGCGCGAGTTCTTCTCCCAGTATGGCAAGGTCATTGATTCGACGGTCATGTTGGACCGCGAGACTGGGCGGAGCAAGGGTTTCGGGTTCGTCTCATTTGAAAATACTGATGTTACGCCTTTCCTCGGTTTTGGTAACTTGGAAATTGATGGAAAACTGGTACGCTGTGTTGTTGAACTCGTCAAGCCTTTGTTCATAACATTCATACATTCCAGATTGATGTAAAACTTGCTCAACCCCGCTATCAACGTGACACCCAGTTCAGCGAAGATGCCCAGGACAACTTTCAGGCTGGTGGGAATAACCGCTTCGCCAACCAGCAAGGCAACTTTAACGCCGGTGGAGTCAGCGCTAATGCTGCGGGTGCTGCTGGCGCTCAGGCACCGTTCGACCCACAGGCGCTTGCAGCACTGTACACGCGCATGTTCCAGATGGCTGGTGGCAATATGAATGCGATGATGGGCGGCGGGATGGGGATGAACCCCATGATGGCTGGCATGGGTGGTGCGCCCGGGTTCAATAACGCGATGCGTCCAGGGATGGGTATGGGTATGGGCATGGGCATGGGAGGCGGGATGGGAGGTGGTATGGGTGCTGGCATGGGTGCGCCTGGAATGGGTGGTATGGGACGAGGATCACCTGGGATGATGCAGGGTGGAATGGGTGGTAACATCCCGAGAGGACCCCGCGGTGCACCTAGCGGGCCTGCTGGGAATATGGCCACCAATGCAAGTGTTGGTCCGCAGAGGACAGGTCAGAGGGGCCAGCACAATTTCCACCCCTATGCTCGGTGAAATGCCTATCCGCCATGCGCTCGTGGCAGGTAATCGGGGAATGTGTGCGCGCGCCTCGTGAATTCTCAAAAGCCGGAGATAAATTTTTTGTTGTATGGGTGGTACGTTTGGGTACCACCGTTTTTTCACTTGCAGGGGTTGTGTTTGTTGTTTGAGTCAGACGACTAAATTGCGATGGGAGTTCGTATTCAGGTGGTATGTATGCTTATCCCAAGCGATGACTTTACTTCTACGTTACCTTGCTTGATCGTGTTCTCATTTTAGTACTCGTTGTAAAATACTTTTTTAAATAGCGTTGACTACACCCTTAGCAGTTGCAGTCAGTTCATAACGAGATTTTGAGATATTTCGCTGTTGTAGTACAAAATGACCTGGTTAATGATAAATAAACTACCAGTGCAAGGTCGCCTCAGGAAATATCTACATAAGCACACTTTCCCCACTCCAAAATCTCTCCTGTATCGAGCACACCCTGTACGAAGACCCTGATCCTCGATAAGCCCTTGATACTATCAGGCAACTTTTTCCTGTCAAACGCAAACTCAAACTTGCCCCGCCCAACCGAGCCATCGGCACCCGACGTCCCGATCCACGTCGCACCTGCGTATCCTACCCCGGAACCTTGTTGATGTACGTGCCAATGGACAGCACCGTCCTGCGGCGCAATGTAGATGTTGAAGTACAGGAAGCGAGGGAACCACAGCTGGTCGGTGAGGGAGGGTTGTGGTGTCCAAACGCAACGAGGATCGTCGGGTGAGGTGATGGAGATGTGGTCTACGCGTTGGAGGGACGTTGCGGGTTGCCATGTTATGTGTGTTATTTGTTCTGTTGGATTTGTGGGGGCTTTGGTGGTATCTTTTGATCGTTTAGGAATGGCTGTGGTGGTGGTGTAGTCGACCCAGAGGATATGCGGTGTGTTGGGCTCGGTAGCGGGAGGTGGTGTTGGGTAGACGTTGATTTGTCCAAGGATGAGGGAGAGATTGAGGGGGAGAGATGGGTCCTCTGATGCGACGGTGGTGATCACCAGACCAATTGCACTCTCGATTGAGACTGTGGAAGGAGGAGTGTCGCGCATGGTGAATTGGAGCGAAACCTTGCTCCATCCTTTGGAAACGTCGATGCTGGTTGCCGAGTCTAGTACGATTTCGACTTCGGGCCCAGTTCTGGACTGACCACCGTCGACATCGTCGGGCGGTGCGGTAATACCGCGGAGGGGTCGGACGGAAAGGACGAAGTCGAGATCAAAGTCGTCATGGCCCTTGAGGATCTTGTATACCAAAGTGGCAGTGTATTGTTTTTGTGTTGTGAGAGATAGGGTTTGGATTGGGAGCCAGAAAGACCGATACGCCAGTTCCTCGTCTTGCTTTTGGTCCACAAAATCAAGCTTGATGGAACTGCCACCATTCCACCCATCGCCCATATGTACTGAAGGTGAAACGAGGGGGAGTGTCCCTCCACTATCTGTTTCCCATTTCAACTCTGGGCGTGGCCATAGGAGATTTCCCATAGCTGTCTGTTTATCAACGTCGGTCCAACCTTGAGGGTTCTGGAATACCCTCGTTCCAGCGATGAACCAAGAATACCCAACACCAGGACAGAAAGTGGTGTGGAATGGGTAATTAATGGGATCAGGAGGGGGTAGGCGAGCGAAAAATGAACTCAAGGGTCTAAAAGGCCCGTGCGGACAATGTGGATCCTTAGCATCTTTGGGTACAGACATGACAGCACTGGCATCGGGAGACCCAACCCACAGATCGCGTTCGTATTGCCACCACTGATCCCACGTCCACTCTGGTTTGCCTTCCTCGGTTTCCCATGTCCAAGCTTGACCGAACAAAGCCACGCTGAGACCAAGTGAGTCTGGAGAGATGTGTTCGATGGCTTTGTAGCAGCCAAATCCCCCACCGCCATGAGAACCCCGACCCCAGACGTCAACACCCATATAGACGTCTTGAAGGGTTTTGGACTTGAAATCGGAAGCATCGCCGACTAGATTGGGGTCGAGGTTCAAAAAGTACTGGGCGGTGTTGTTTGGAGAGTCGCGAGCCCACTGACCAACAGTCAAAACTCGGCTTACGAAGCTGGAGGAAATGGCACGAACCGTATAATTGGAGAAGAAGTCGGTCGAAGGGATGAAGAAGGGAGGTTGAAGCTGTTGAGGCGGTCCTGCCATGCCAATTGCCCTGTAAATATGACACTATCATACCAGATAGTTTTGGCATGTAGCCCGACACGCCTGGTAAGCTCGGATTGAAGTAAAGAGATCCAGGCGGCGAGACTTCGTGTTTGCTCGAGACCACCTTGAAGGGGGCATTCGAAATTGAGGAGATATCCGTCAAATCCGCGTTCCTGAGCGAGTTCCGCGAGAACGATGGCATAATGAGGGGAGACGGGTAGAGTGCCTGAGCGCTGGGCCTTGAATGCTGGGCCAGTCGTTGACGAAGGGAGCTTTCCAACCAGCAAGCGGAGGCAATCGGGTTCTGCACCGCCTTCAAATATTCTGATCCAGAGCAGTGAGTGGAATGTTTTCGCTGAGGTTTCGAGGGGACTTACAGAGTACCAAGCATTTTCACCCCTTGTCGATGAGCGGCATTGACCCATCCTGGCGGAGGTATAGTGACGCGATGGTGCGAGAAGCTGTGGAATAAGCGATTTGCAAGGTCGGATGGCCTTATGACCCACTAGATGAAGGTATCACATAGCGACCAATAGTTGAATGTGTAAGGATAGAGACAGAGGGTTCTCCGTGTACCCTCCCTGAAAGCTGAAATAAATGCGAGGGACATATACGATTATGAAAAGCCTACCTTGTAGTCGTGGCAAACCTTGATAACATATCAGCCTGTAGTCATAGCACGGTAGTGATAATATAGATCCAACCAAGAGACGCCCTTGCGGTTCTTGAGTAAGTGTTCTGCGTGGAATCCATCCGATGGTTTGGTCGATTTTAGGACGCTCTGATAGCTTCTTGGTACGGTATATGTCCAATTCTTCCAAAGACTTGAAGTATAGATCCCGGGTTGGGAGAGATTGGATTGAGGGCATTGGATGTTCTCTGAAGCCCTGGAGATTATTGTTGTGGGCCGTTGTCGGGACCGGGCCGGGCTTCCCGCGACACAGAGGCCGGAGATACGGCCCGTTGCTTGAAGGCAGAGAAGGATCTTAGAAAGGCTTTGGAGCGACGGATATTGTATCTCGACTTGGGCATATCCAAGTGATATATTTGCTAGTGATGCATTTGTTAATAAAAAAATAACCGCGACGCCGGGAGCTTGCGGGAGGTTTCCACTCTTTCGCACGTCTCCCAAAAGGAAACGAGACTCACCTTGCACGCGATGCAATCCTCTATAATCCTTTAGAAAGAAGGAAAGGGGAACGCCTTTTGGCATATGCCATACTAGGCATGGACATCCGAATGGTTGGTTCACATGTACTGGACCAACGTGAGAACAAATTACCGAGAGTCGCAGCAGCACAGCCCTTCAAAGTTTGAAACTTGTTCACTTTCCTCACCCAAGGTCACCAGACGACGAAGGTCATGGACAGTGACCACATATTCCCTGGGATGTTGGCACAAGAAATAGCAGAACACTCCATTCAAGGTTGAATGTTGAGCTCTCAACTGATTTTAAACTATTCTGACCCGGCATCATCTAGGAGAGGCTGCGCCGGGACCGTTTTATAGGGCCCATAACTTTGTCATTCATAAACCAACGATGGCAGAAACTATTAATAAGCACTATGGACACGACAACTGTGGGTACCGCGCACATCATGAATCCTGACATCTGAGCGAGAATCGTTTGATAGCATTGGAGAAGCTAGCCGCACACACGATCCCTGGTGCAGAATTTGATTCGTCGGGCCGCGACCCCCCTCCCCAGTGTCACCCGAACACACGGTTGGACATCCTACAGAGGGTTCAGAGTTGGCTTCATAGCACAGAGCCACAGAAGAAGGTCCTGTGGCTGTATGGACCAGCTGGTGTCGGGAAATCAGCAATCATCCAGACAATTGCAGAGTCCGAGTCCGAGTCCACTTCCACGGCCACTCTTGGTGCTACGCTATTCTTTTCCAAACTCAATCGTCGTGACAATCCAAAGCTCGTCTTCAACACAATCGCTTATCAGTTGGCCATCGGGCATGCTGTTTATCGCGACTTCATCGCCAGGGAGCTTGCGAGGGATCCTAAACTAGTGGAAAAGTCCATGGCGGAGCAATTCAAGCGATTGATCATCAAACCCTTCGTCCAGCTGAAGATATATCGGGGACCTGAACCTCTGTCTATTCTGATAGACGGCCTCGATGAATGCAGCGGTGAGCGGGAGCAAACTGAAATAGTCCTGTTAGTTGTCCGACTCGTTACTCAACATCCCACCGTCCCCCTCCTCTGGATCATCGCGAGCCGCCCAGAGGCTCACTTGCAAACTGTATTCTCACGCACGACCGTTGAAGGATGCTGTTTGAAGGAAGAGGTGCCTATTAACTCTATCCAGGCATGCGAGGACGTCGAGCGTTACATGCGTGACAAGCTTGAAGAAGTCAAAGACAACTATCCGTCTTCATTTCCTGCGATGAGTCAATGGCCGATGGAAAGCCAGTTCTTGAAATTGGCGACGGCAGCGTCGGGTCTTTTTTCTTTTGCCACAACTGTAATCAGGTTCATAAGTGATCCTGAGCGGGGCGATCCTGTATCACAGCTGGAGCAAGTTCTCGATGTTATCGACCAGGCGGGGGAGTCTGCAAGGTTGAATGGGAAGTCGGTGCACCCTTTGGCTGCTCTGGATGCATTATATGCACGCATACTCTCTATGATTCCGGGCGACGTGCTTCCCATAACCATGCGTTTATTAGGTCAATTTCACCAATACCGCAAGCTCCCGTTCCTCTCCAACCTCTTAGGATTGAAGCAGCACGTCGTATATAGCGCCCTCCAAAAGCTCCATTCAGTGCTTTACATTCCACCACCCCAAGCTGCTATTTCCGACATGGTGGCATTCTTTCATGCTTCGTTTGAAGAATATCTATACGACCGAGAGCGATCAGGTACATTTTCGATCTCAGTGCAAGATAGAGACAACGACCTCTTCCGGTGCAGTGTGCGGATCGTACGGGGAGCAATCAGGGGCGGTGAGCATTCCAATGTGTGAACTACTATGTATATTGACAGTATCTCCGCGTATATTTTAAAGATCCACCGGAGCTGCGGGGCTCCAACATCGTTTTATCCTGGCCTAGTGAGGATGCTGAGGACATACGGGCTCAGCTCTATTGGCTGATCCATGATTTTGGCGAGGGATTTGACCTTGCATCCGAAGACGTGAAACGCGAGTGCCTGCCCGAGATCATGGAAATTTACACGAACCTAGACTTCGGCAATCTAGCTTCCTATGGCTGCTATCCGGAAAATATTATCAGTGGTATCCTTCGAGAGTTTTATAGTAGAAAGGTGTGTTCCGCAGTGTGCCTAGTGAACCCTCACTTCTAACTTCGGTACAGTCCCTTCATGACGAACTTGTCTCTTGTGGGTTCATGGATACGATTCCAATCAACACTATACAGGTTTCGCAGATAGCCAAGGAAGATACTGCTTATATTTGCTGCGTCTACTATCAGGACGAGCCACTGATAGATCACAGGGGTTTTGATTTCATTATTCACGATGTGAGTCCATTGATCAGAGCCCTAAGCGCTTCTGCCGATTGCCGACTGTCCAACCCTTAGACAAGCCTAGAAACATATTTCGCTGCGGGCCCGTTGTGCTCCGAGTCGATGGCTCAGGTGCTGCTCGACTTGGAGTTCCTGCAAAATCATTCGCCCTCCGCCACTGCTACAGTTTTCCGGACCGGTTTGAAGCGCGTTGTTTATTTCAAGCGAAAGCTAGACGAGACTTGGACTTATTGTTATCTAGTACCTTACCCTGAATCGTGACCATTGGTCTGGCGCTGCTGTCGTATTAGATTTATGTACTGCGGCCTTTCCATGATCTCACATTTTCTTCTTGTAGAAGTAAAATGTCCTGCAGTCACCAAACAACAAACATTCAATACTTAGGTGCTGAGTGAGGCAAGGTGCATGCAAACACATGCATTTTACTTGCTTGAGTAACCGTGATGTTGTGGAGAATGCGGGAGTTTCCACTCTTTCGCACATCTTCCAAAAATGAAATGAGATTCAGTTTGCACGAGTATAATTTGCAATAAAAAGGGTGGGTGGGGGCAGAGGGATGCCTTCGGGCGTATCAGGCATGGACATCCGAAGGCTAAAGCACAAGCCTAACGTGGTCGACGTGAGAAATCGCTGAGAATCGCAGCAGCACTGCCCTTCGAGCTTTAATGTTTGAAACCTGTTCACACTTCTCAACGAAGGTATGAACAGCAACCACATGGTTCCTCAAATGGTAGCACAACAAAGAGCAAGGTACTCTGTTCAAGGTTGATTGAATGTTGAGCTCTCATTCGAAGCATCCTGACATTTATTCTGGAGACAGGGGGAAGAGGGCAATGCCTTTGGGCATACCGGGCGGACATCATGGTAGGGGCGGGCCATTGAAATGTGCTGTGCTCTCCGATGTGTTCAGCGTGAGAACCAACTTCATAACAGCACAGCCCTTCAACGCTTATAACTCGTTCACTTTCCTCAGCAAGGTCACCAGAAGAAGGCACGACCAGTGACCACATGCTCCCTGGAATGTCAGTACAACGAAGAGCAGGACGCTCTATTCAAAGTTGAGCTCTCAGTTGATGTTCTTCAAAGTTTTCTGACCTAAGACTATCTAGGAAGAGAAACCACGCATGGATCGTTTTATAGGGCCCACCACTTTGTTGTTCATAACCCAACAATGGTGGAGAATGTCTGTAATCACTATGGGAATGATGACTGTGAGTACCGTATGCGCCATGATTCCAATGGCTGAATGAGAAATGATCACAGCATTGGAAAAGCTAGCCGCCCATACGATCCCTGGCGCGGAGTTTGATTCTTCAGCCCGCGACCCCCCTCCCCAGTGTCATCCCAACACACGGTTGGACATCCTACAGAGGGTTCAGAGTTGGTTTCATAGCATAGTGCCACCAAAGAAGGTCTTGTGGCTGTATGGACCGGCCGGCGTCGGGAAATCAGCAATTGTCCAGACACTTGCGGAATCTGAGTCCGAGTCCACTTCCAGGACCACTCTTGGTGCTACGCTATTCTTTTCCAAACCAAATCGTCGTGACAATCCAAAGCTCGTCTTCAACACTATCGCTTACCAATTAGCCATTGGGCATGCTGTTTACCGCGACTTCATCGCCAGGGAGCTTGCAAGGGATCCTAAACTAATGGAGAAGTCAATGGGGGAACAATTCAAGCGATTGATCATCAAACCCTTCGTCCAGTTGAAGATATACAAGGGACCTGAGCCTCTGTCTATTCTGATCGACGGCCTCGATGAATGTAGCGGTGAGCGGGAGCAAACCGAAATAATCATGTTAATTCTCCGACTCGTTACCCAACATCCCACTCTCCCTCTTCTCTGGGTCATCGCGAGTCGCCCAGAGCCCCACCTGCAAGCCGCGTTCTCACGCACGACTGTTGAGGAATGCTGTTTGAAGGAAGAAATCCCTATAGACACCAATCAGGCATGCGAGGACGTTGAGCGCTACTTGCGGGACAAACTTGAAGAAATCAAAGACAACTATCCGTCGTCATTTCCTCTCATGAGTCAATGGCCGATGGAAAGCCAGTTCTTGAAATTGGCAACGACAGCATCGGGTCTTTTCGCTTTCGCTGCAACTGTAATCAGGTTCATCGATGATCCTGAACGAGGCGATCCTGTATCTCAGCTGGAGCAAGTTCTCGATGTTATCGACAAAACAAAGAAGTCTGCAAAATTGAGTGGGAAGTCGGTGCACCCGTTGGCTGCTCTGGACGCATTATACACACGGATACTCTCTGCGATTCCGGGTGACACACTTCCCACAACCCTGCGCTTATTAGGCCACTTTTACCGTTACAGAAGCCTTCCATTCATCTCCAAACTCTTAGGATTGAAACAGCACATCGTGTATGGTGCCCTTCAGAAACTCCATTCAGTTCTTTACATTCCACCACCCCAAGCTGCTGTTTTCGATAGGGTGGCGTTCTTTCATGCTTCGTTTCAGGAATATCTATACGACCGAGAGAGATCAGGTACATTCTCGATATCAGCGCAGGAAAGAGACAACAGTTTGCTCCGGTGCAGTCTGCGGGTCCTGCAAGAGGCAACCAAGGGCGGTGAGACTTCCAATGTAGAAAATTATCATTTGAGCTGATACATATCCCTGTCCATGTTTATCTAGATCCGCCAGAGTTGCGGGGTTCCAACATCATTTTATGCTGGCCGACGGGGCATGGCGAAGACGGGCAGGCCCGGCTCTACTGGCTGATCAATTTTACGGAGGACTTTGAGTATGCGTCCTAAGGATGTGAAGCGCGAGTGCCTGCCCAAGATTATCGAAATTTACATGGCCATGGACTTCGGTGACCTAGCTTGCTATGGCATCTATCCTGACAATTTGATCAATTCTATCCTTACCGGCGTGAGGGTTGAAATGGTGCGTTCAGCAAGTTACTTGATAGATTTACTTTCCTAACTTGTGTACAGTCCCTTCATGACGAACTCGTCTCCTGTGGGTTCATGGATACAATTCCAATCAATGCTGTACAGATCTCGCAGATCGATAAAGAAGATACTACTTATGTTTCCTGCCCCTACTCTCAAATTGTGCCAATGGTAGATGACAGGGGTTTTGGTTTTATTTTGCACGATGTGAGTCTGTTGGTCAGTGATATCCGACAATGACAAACGCCAACTGTCCGACGCTTAGAACAACTGGGGAACATATTTTGCTGCGAACCCGTTATGCTCCGAGTCAATGGCTCAAGTGTTGCTAGACTTGGAGTTCCTGCAAAAGCATTCGCCCTCCGCCACTGCTACAGTTTTCCGGACGGGCTCGAAACGTGTTGTTTACTTCGAGCGGGTGCTTAGACGAGATTTGGAAGTACCAGTATCTAGTACCATATCCCGAATTGTGACTATGGAACTCTCGGTGCCACTGTCGTGTCAGGTCTATGTAGAAATGACTTTTTCAGCATCAGGGCCATCGTGCAAGGTCACGACTGGATCGGCATGGTGTTCGCTCCAGTAATCCGCGTAACGTGGCAGTCGGTTATGCGGCATCATTTTCCCCACAACGTGAGTCCCCCAATGGCTCCGACAGGTTCGTATGGGGGTTTGGGGACCACGCGATGGGATTAGAGGTGGGCAAGCTGGAAAGTATGTATAAACAAATAATAATAGGTGTTACTCACAAAATGGACCCAAGGAGCAACTTTGAGGTAAGCAGTCGGGTAGAAAACGGTCAACGAGTGTGATAACGAATGAAAGGGAAAAATGCAAGTGTCATCGACTGAAGCGATCACTCGGGCCCTAGTCCGTCATGAGGCACAAATGCAGGGATAAATGGGTAAATATTGAGAGAGAAAGAGTAAAGATAGTGCGGTTTGGAGGGAGGGGGGGTAAGTGACGGACTTCCGAAGCAGGGGGGGGGTCTACCCTAGCGAGGTGCTCAAGCACCAAATTTTATACTACGAGAATCATTTGGAAATTATCTAGGAAGCATAAAGTGTGCCATGGAAAAGAGTAAATACTTGTCTAAGGAAGACAATGGTGAGGAGGGAGCGCGCGTGCTGCCACAAGCGCAGACGTATTCCCCTCCTCACAAAAGAAGGCGCAAGACATGCCCGCTGGCGTTGGCGCTCGCCATGATTTTCCATATTTTATATATATTGAGCCAGATTTGGTTGATTTTAGGACCCTCCGATAGCTTCTTGGTCCCAATCCGTCCAAAGACCTGCAGTACAGATTCTGGGTTGGGAGTGTATTAGATGTCCTCTGAGCCCTGGAGGTTATTGTTGTGGGCCTTTTGGGACACTTGGGCCCAGCTCAGAGGCCGGAGACATGGCCAGTCGCTTGAAGTGATACTGCCATTGGGTGCACAGCAGGGATCTTAATGCTTTTGGGGTGACAGATTTGTATTTAACCAAGGCCAGATAACATATTTGTTAGTAGAAATAAGGCTGCAAGTGCAGAGAGTGCAGGAGGCCTCCACTCTTTCACACGTGGAACCTTCCAAATAAAAAAATGAGTTTGCGCGCGCGCCGCAAGCTCCACACCTAATACGATTCTCTATGAGTGGCACTTTATTCTACAGACGGGAGGAAGAGGAGAATGCCTTTGGACACACCGGGCGGACATCATGGTAGAGGCACGTCATTGGGATGTGCTCCGCAGTCCGATGTTGTTAGTCCAACATCGTGTAACATTTTCATGGATGTTCGACGTGAGAACCGGCTGCAATGATCATCATAGCAGCACAGCCCTTCGATGTTTATAACCCGTGATCATTCACCTTCATTGGCAAGGTCACTAGAAGAAGGCACGCACACTGATCACATACTCCCTGAAATGTCGATGCAACAGAGATCACAGCGCTCTATTCAAGGTTGAGCTCTCAGTTAATGTTCTCCGAAGCATTCTGAGCTGAGGCCATCTAGGAGAAGAGACCGCGCACGGGCCGTTTTATAAGGCCCGTCACTTTGTCATTCATAACCCAACGATGGCGGAGAATGTCCATTATTATGGAAATGATAACTGTGAGTACCACGTGCACCACGATCCCGATATTTGAGTGAAAAATCATCACAGCATTGGAAAAGCTAGCCGCACATACGATCCCTGGTGCAGAGTTTGATTCCTCAGAGCGCGACCCCCCTCCCCAGTGTCATCCCAACACACGGTTGGACATCCTACAGAGGGTTCAGAGTTGGCTTCACAGCACAGAGCCACAGAAGAGGGTCCTGTGGCTGTATGGACCAGCCGGCGTCGGGAAATCAGCAATCATCCAGACTATTGCAGAATCGGAGTCCGAGTCCACTTCCAGGACCACTCTTGGCGCCACACTATTCTTTTCCAAATCAAACCATCGTGACAATCCAAAGCTCGTCTTCAACACAATCGCTTATCATTTGGCCATTGGGCACGCTGTTTATCGTGACTTCATCGGCGGGGAACTCGTGAGGGACCCTCGACTAGCAGAGAAATCCATGGCGGAGCAATTCAAGCGGTTGATTATCAAACCCTTCGTCCAATTGAAGATATACAAGGGACCTGAGCCTCTGTCTATTCTGATAGACGGCCTCGATGAATGCAACGGTGAGCGGGAACAAACCGAAATAGTCATGTTAATTGTCCGACTCGTTACCCAACATCCCACTGTCCCTCTTCTCTGGATCATCGCGAGTCGCCCAGAACCTCACTTGCAAACCGTATTCTCACGCACGGCCGTTGAAGAATGTTGTTTGAAGGAAGAGATACCTATCGACTCCAATCAGGCATGCGAGGACGTTGAGCGCTACTTGCGGGACAAGCTTGAAGAAATCAAAGACAACTATCCGTCTTCGTTTCCTGCGATGAGTCAATGGCCGATGGAAAGCCAGTTCTTGAAGTTGGCGACGGTGGCGTTGGGTCTTTTCGCTTTTGCTGCAACTGTAATCAGGTTCATCGATGATCCTGAGCGAGGTGATCCTGTTTCTCAGCTGGAGCAAGTTCTCATTGTTGTCGATGAAATGGGGCAGTCTGCGGAGTTAAGTGGGAAGTCGGTGCACCCATTAGCTGCTCTGGATGCATTATATACATGCATACTCTCTGCGATTCCGGGTGACACGCTTCCTACAACCTTGCGTTTATTGGCCCAATTTCGTTATCGAAAAGGTCTCGCATTCATCTCCAACCTCTTAGGATTGAAGCAGCATATCGTGTATGGCGCCCTTCAGAAACTCCATTCAGTTCTTCACATTCCACCGCCCAAAGCTGCTATTTCCCACGCAGTGGCATTCTTTCATGCTTCGTTTCAGGAATATCTTTACGACCGAGAGCGATCAGGTACATTCTCGATATCAGCACAAGAAAGAGATAATGATTCCCTCCGGTGCACTGTGCGGGTTCTGCAAGAGGCAACCAAGGGTGGTGAGACTTCCAATGTATAAGCTTATCACCTGAGCTGACGCACATCCCTATGCATATTTTATACAGATCCACCAGAGTTGCGGGGTTCCAACATCGTTTTATCCTGGCCTAGTGAGGACACCAAAGACATGCAAGCTCAGCTCTACTCGCTGATCGATTTTACGGAGGACTTTGAGTATGCATCCGAGGATGTGAAGGGCGAGTGCCTGCCCAAGATTATTGAGATTTACATGACCATGGACTTTGGTGATCTAGCTTCCTACAACATCTATCCTGACCATTTGATCAATCTTATCCTTACTGGAATGGTGCGTTCAGCAAGTTACTTGATAGATTTCCATTCCTAACTTTGGGCACAGTCCCTTCATGACGAGCTTGTTTCTTACGGGTTCATGGATACGATTCCATTCGAGGCTGTACAGATCTCGCAGATCGACAAGGAAGATGTTGCTTATGTTTGTTGCGTCTCTTCTCAGATTGTGCCAATGATAGACAATAGGGGTTTTGATTTCATTATTCACGATGTGAGTAGTCTGTTAAACAGTACCCTTCAACGATGACAATCACCAACTGTTCAACGCTTAGAATAACTATGGAACATATTTTGCTGCGAGCCCGTTGTGCTCCAAGTCAATGGCTCAAGTGTTGCTCGACTTGGAGTTCCTGCAGAACCATTCACCCTCCGCCACTGCTACAGTTTTCCGGACAGGCTCGAAACGGGTTATTTACTTCCAGCGAAAGCTGGATGGAATTTGGAAGTACCGTTATCTAGTACCATATCCTGAACTGTAATTACACAACCCTGGTGCCATTGTCGTGTCACGTCTATATACAATGACTTTTTCTTCCATCAAGCAACTGCGCAAGGTACAATTGATCCGATGTTAACAAGAGCCAGTAATCCCGATTATAACGCGGTTATAAGTTGTGCGCATCCTTTTCCCACAGCGTAAATCTCCCAGTGGCTCCAACAGGTTCACATGAGAATTCCAAGACCCTGCGATAGGATTGGAGGCGGGAAAGCTGGGAAAGTATGTATGGAAAATAAGGCATTGAGCACATTGTTTTAGATGGCGCGTAGGGAGCAGAATGGACAATAATAAGGAGGGAGCGTACATGTAGCAATAAGGGGGCACAAGTTACGGCAATACATACCCGCTGGCTTTCCATGTCCAACACATCTGAAGTTCTGTTTGCACGTCACATCATGTCTGACATTTCAGGATAATACCGCACATTGCACGCAGAATTTCTGACCGGGCCATCAAAGCCGACCGTAGCCGAGCTTCGGTGAATGGTGTCCCCAGCGCACCCATCAGTAACCATCTACTCCAGATCCAATAGCGGCTGCAATGTCCACTGGCCGCATCCATTTCTCCCGGCAAAGCCTCTAGTCTGGACTATATGCAGTTCTTTGGATAGGCACAGGTTGAGGTCCCATTGAAAAACCGCTTGGCAAACCCGGAACGATTCAGGCTTTTCAAAGTTGAGGTGTGGCAAGATGTGGGCTGCGACGATCACAGTATACACGACATATTACATCACTATGCTATGTATAGGTCACAAAATAAATCGAGAGGCGATGTATAAGGAGATCAAAAAAAAAAGCTGTAATGCTGTTTGAAAGCCGTGATTAAGTATTAAAGGGCTTGTGAGTCGAAACATAGCTGCATCGGTGGGCAACCAAGTTGCCACGCTCACAGACATCTGGATGAGGAGAGTTATTATGAAAGGGAATGCGTGGGACCGGGGAAAAAGTAGGCGCGCGATGAATAGCTTGGGGCTGATGACAAGATCTCTTTCACATCAGCAGTTCCAAAAGTACGTGGGAAAGGACCAATTGATCCCAACACAACCCTCCTCTAGTCGCAGAGCCGGGGATCACTATGCTAGATATAGTTTAGTAGATGAGTCCGAGGGGCGGTGCATAGGGGGATCAAAAAAAAAAAGCTGTCATGCTGTGTGAAAGCTGTGATTAAGTATCAGGTAAAGGGCACGCGAACATATATTACTTACTGGGGTGAATTGCGGTGATTTCTAACAGCAGTACCGAGCTTCCTCCCTGCGAATCGAAACATAGCTGCATGGGTGAACAACCAAGTTGCCACGCTCACGGACGTCTGGGCGATCGTGTCAGATTCCCATAGTGCCAACGCCGAAGGCGCATGATGCAGCAGGGTGTCACAGAGGTTGTCTGTGAGGTGCATTTCCATCTCCTCGTCTGTTTCGCGTGAGGAGGGTAGGGCTTTTTGTTGGCAGACGATCGTGATGTCATCATTGGAGAAGGTAGCCGCAATGTGAGGCTCAGCGCGGCTGAAGATCGCCCACCGAAATGGTGTGCTCCGCGACCGCACTGACGTGGCGATTATCTCGATAATCTCGCTTTGAGCAGCCTTTTTTCTGCACTCGTCAAGGCCATTAATCATTATCACCATCTCTGTGAAAACTCCGAGTTGCCCGTGTGCCTCCAGCGCCTGGAGCGGCTTGACGATCAGCTCCAAAAATTGTCGAGCCTTGGTCTTGATAACCAGCGTCGGATCGTGTTGAATCATCTCGTCTACAATCTTGCGGTAGGGCGTCGATTTGGTTGAGAGTTGGTATGCAAGCGAGGGGAAGAGTCGTCCAGGGTCGTCCCATCCATTACGGCGCGAAAAGAAAAAAAGCAGCGCCAAGCTTGCTCTCAATCTTCTCCGCATATACTTGTGCCAATGCAGATTTCCCTGCACCAGCAGGTCCCTTCACCCACAAGATACGCAACGGGTTGTCGTCGGCACTGCTCGACGCCCATTGGAGTATGTCTTCGATATCTTGTTCATGAGATCCTGGAAGGCACTTTGGGAGTGGGTTGCGAGCAAAAGAATCGTGTGTGGCCTGTGGATAGGATGCTTCGAGGAGCAGTTTTATCCCAGCACCTGAGGAGTGTAAGAAGGGTGCTGAATTAGCGGATGGGGGTCGACTCACCATTTGGGTCAGCTGGTTGTGAATGATGTATGAACTGGCCGCCTGTAATGATTACATTCTGGGCACCAGAGAGTACGTGCATGGTATGAGCGAGGTGTGTTCAATGTAAGACGGAATGTGGGCGATGGTAAGGTGTGCGGAGGACGCCCAATGATAGCTATGGATGTGTCAAGCGCCGATAGCTGTTAACTTTCTCAAGGTAAGCCTCGTGTTAAGGACGGTCGGATCTGCCATCTGACACTCACATCATGAAATCGACCCACAGACCAGCTGGTGTTTTGTCTAACAGCGCCTCCCAACATCGAGGACTGCACTGCCGCGGTCGACCCAAAAATAGCGGATCCCGGACACTTGAAAAATCATCAGCTGGCGTTAATTTTCCTCACTAATCACCACCATTGCTCTTCACGAAACGTCGGCGAGTGTCTCCATGCAAGTATTGGGGTGGTTCGAAGGTGTAGAGAGACAGTGTACAAATCACGCAAAGTGGGCAGGGCATATGTACCACGTGGATTGTCAAGCTCGCCAGGTCCAAGACGATGGCCGCTCAGCCAGACTTCTTGACACAGACCAACTATGCCCAGGGCCGGTCCTCTGGAAACTCTCAACAGGGAAGATCTCGTTTGCTCCCCAACCACCTTGAGAAAGTCTCAACGCCATCCAAATCGCCCATCAACGAAAGAGAAACATGAGGGATCCAACGAAATTGCAACGCAATGTTCCAAGTCAGTATTCCCTCGAAGCGCAAGCGAAAGGGAAAGATACCGGACTGAAGCAGGACAGGTAAGTCGTAGCACCCACCAATACCCATAATAATAGCAATTTTGCCTCTTCCCCATGTCCTCCCCATCCTCCTCAACAACCCCTCCCACTCTTCGGTGCTCTCCAAACCCCTCTCGATGTTGGAGGGAAAATGTTTATAGGAGATCTTCACTGGGACACAACGGACGGTACATACTAATATTAATCCATGGGTTTGCCAAGTGCCCCTCTACTATCTGTTTCCCATTTCAACTCGGGGCATCCATAGGAGATTACCCATAGATCCAACTATTGTGGGCTGTTGTCGGGACCAGACCGGGCCGTCTGCACAATTGCAAGGCCCACGTCAGAGGCTGGAGACACGGCCCGTCACTTGAAATGGCCCATTGGGTGCAAAGTAGGGATATTAAGGCTTTGGGGTGACAGACTTGTATTTAACCAAGGCTGGGTAATATATTTGTTAGTAGAAATAAGGCTGCGACACAGAGAGTGCAGGAGGTTTCTGCTCTTTCGCACATCAGGTCTTCCAAAAAAAACGAGGTGGCACGGGAGCCCCACATCTATTACGATTCTCTACGAGTAGCACTTTATTCCGCAGACAGATGGAAGAGGGGAATACCTTGCGGCACACAAGGCGGACATCGTGGTAGAGGCGCCTCATTGAAATGTGCTGTGCACTCCAACGTGTTCGACGTGAGAACCAACTTCAGTGACCATCATAACAGCACAGCCCTTCAATGTTTATAACTCCTTTACTTTCCTCAGCAAGGTCGCTAGAAGAAGGCATGGACAGTGATCACATACTCTCTGTAATGTCAGTACAACAAAGACCAGAACGCTCTATTCAAGGTTGAGCTCCCAGTGAATGCTCTTCAAAGGATTCTTACCTAAGATCATCTAGGAGAAGAGACCACGCACAGGCCGTTTTATAGGGCCCATCACTTTGTCCTTCATAAGCCAACGATGGCGGAGAATGTGCATAATTACTATGAAAATGATAACTGTAAGTACTGCATGCATCACGATCCGATATCTGAGTGAGAAATCATCGCAGCATTGGAAAAGCTAGCCGCCCATACGATCCCTGGTGCAGAATTTGATTCCTCAGCCCGCGACCCCCCTCCCCAGTGTCATCCCAACACACGGTTGGATATTTTACAGAGAGCTCAGAGTTGGCTTCATAAAACAGAGCTACAGAAGAAGGTCTTGTGGCTATACGGACCAGCCGGCGTCGGGAAATCAGCAATCATCCAGACTATTGCAGAGTCTGAGTCCGAGTCCACTTCCAGGGCCACTCTTGGTGCTACGCTATTCTTTTCCAAAGCAAACCATCGTGACAATCCAAAGCTCGTCTTCAACACCATTGCTTATCAGTTGGCCATTGGGCACGCTTTTTATCGCGACTTCATCGCCAGGGAGCTTGCAAAGGATCCTAAACTAATGGAGAAGTCAATGGCGGAACAATTCAGGCGGTTTATCATCAAACCCTTCGTCCAGTTGAAGATATACAAGGGACCCGAGCCTCTGTCTATTCTGATAGATGGCCTCGATGAATGCAGCGGTAACCGGGAACAAACCGAAATAATCATGTTAATCGTCCGACTCGTTACCCAACATCCCACCATCCCTCTTCTCTGGGTCATCGCAAGCCGCCCAGAGCCTCACCTGCAAGCTGTGTTCTCACGCACAACCGTCGAAGAATGCTGTATGAAGGAAGAGATACCCATCAACTCCGAACGGGCATGCGAAGACGTTGAGCATTACTTGCGGGACAAGCTTGAAGAAATCAAAGACAATTACCCCTTGGCATTTCCCCCCACGAGTCAATGGCCGATGGAAATCCATTTCTTGAAATTGTCGACGGCAGCGGCGGGTCTTTTCGCTTTTGCTGCAACTGTAATCAGGTTCATCGATGATTCTGAGCGGGGTGATCCTGTATCTCAGTTGGAGCAAGTTCTTGATGTTATCGACAAAACACAGGAGTCTGCAAAGTCTAGTGGGAGGTCTGTGCACCCGTTGGCTGCTCTGGATGCATTATACACACGCATACTCTCTGCGATTCCGGGCGACATGCTTCCTACAACCTTGCGTTTATTAGGCCAATTTCACTATCACCAAAGTCTCCCATTCGTCTCCAAGCTCTCGGGATTGACACAGCATGTTGTGTATGGTGCCCTTCAGAAACTCCATTCAGTTCTTTACGTTCCACCACCCCAAGCTGCTGTTTTCGACAGGGTGGCATTCTTTCATGCTTCGTTTCAGGAATATCTATACGACCGAGAGCGATCAGGTACATTCTCGATATCAGCACAGGAAAGAGATTTCCTCCGGTGCAGTCTGCGGGTCCTGCAAGAGGCAACCAAGGGCGGTGGGGCTTCCAATGTAGAGATTTTTCATCTGAACTGACGTATATCATGCATATTTTGTACAGATCCACCGGAGCTGCGGGGTTCCAACATCGTTTTATCCTGGCCTAGTGAGAATGCTAAAGACGTGCAAACTTGGCTCTACTCGCTGATCGCTTTTGCGGAGGACTTTGAGAAGGCATCCGAGGATGTGAAGCGCGAGTGCCTGCCCAAGATTATCAAAATTTACATGGCCATGGACTTCGGTGATCTAGCTTGCTATGGCATCTATCCCGACTATTTGATGGATTTTGTCTTTCCTGGCATGAGCAGTACAATGGTGCGTTCAGCAATTTATCTAATAGGGTTTCATTCCTAACTGGGGCATAGTCCCTTCATAATGAACTCGTCTCTTGTGGATTCATGGATACAATCCCGATCAATGCTGTACAGATCTCGCAGATCGACAAGAAAAATTCTACTTATGTTTGCTGTGGCTACTTTCGGAATGAGCCAATGGGTTTTGATTTTGTTATCCACAATGTGAGTCTGTCAATCAGTGTTCTTCAACTATGGCGATCGCTAACTGTCCAACGCTTAGGACACATGGGAAACATATTTCGCTGCGAGCCCGTTGTGCTTCAATTCAATGGCTCAGGTGTTGCTCGACTTGGAGTTCCTGCAAAACCATTCGCCCTCCGCTACCGCTACAGTTTTCCGGACAGGCTCAAAACGCATTGTTAGCTTCAAGCGAAAGCTGGACGAGATATGGACATACCGGTATCTGGTACCATATCCTGAATTGTGATTACGAACACTGGTGCCACTGTCTTGTCAGATCTATGTACAATGACTTTTTCCATTATCAGGCAACCCCGCTCTTTCTTCAGGTAGAAATAGAGTGACTTGTGTTCGCTGAGCGATCAATTTCCAGCGTCCAATCTCTTGTATCCCTACTGCATTAGGTAGAGTTGGGGGTCGCTGTGCAAGCGGTGCTACAGTAAAGTATTATGAGGCTACCAGCGAGTGTGTACCGACGAGATTCACCTTTGGAAGCAGGGGCGGGTAGTGGAGTTAAAAAACTGGATAGCGGTTGATGTCTCTTACCACTACCCCCGAATGGTTGGTTATGCAAGGTACGATTGATCCGATGTTGGCAGGAGCCAGTAATCCTGAATGTAACGTAATTATTGGTTGTGCAGCATCGTTTTCCCGTAGCGTGAATCCCCCAATGACTCCAACAGGTTCATATGAAAATTTCAAGGCCTCGTGATGAGATTGGAGGTGGGCAAGCTGGAAAGTATAGATGAGAAAACAATAGACGTTACTCACAAAATGGACCCTCGGGGTGACCTTGAAGTAGTAGGGTGAAGGACGGTCAACGAATAAAAGAAAAACATGAGTGCAATCGACAGAATGAGCGTCCTGGGCCTTAGTCCATCATGAGGTACAAATGCAGCGAGAAATTGATAAAGCTTTAGAGAGAAAGAGTAAAGAGAATGCGGGTTAGAGGGAGTAAGTGACGAGCTTACGACGGGGGGGGGTCTACTTTGCCGAGCTGCTCAGGAACCAAATTTTATACTACGGATCCTTTGAGGGGGGAGTGCGCACATTGCTACACGCGGATGCGTATTTCCCCTCCTCACGAAAGGAGAGGCAAGTGACAGCAACACATACCCACTGGCTTTGATGCTGTCATGCTTTTTCATATTGCATATACATCAAGCCTGATGTTTTGAACGTACCTGCAGTTCTGGTTTTAGGTCACATCATGTCTGACATTTTGGGACATTACCGCAAATTACATGCAGAGTTTTTGACGGGGCCATGCAATCGAGTTTTGATGAATGGTGTCCCCAGTGCACCCATCGGCGACCCGCTACTCTGGATCCAGCAGAGGCTGCAATGTCCATTGGCGCCTCATCCATCCTCCCATGCCAAGCCCCTCGTCTGGACCTATGCAGTATGCGTTATAATAGATATCATGGTGTCTTCTTTGGGTAGGCACAGGCTGGGGTCCCGCTGAAACACCGTGTAGGGACGCCCTCTCGGCTACGCGAGGACGTCGCGATTATCTAGTGTACAGTGGTAATTCGGCTCACTCTTTATCTCTCTCTATTTATTCTTATCTTACACATAATTCTTTCCAACTTCACACTCATTTTACGTAGAAAACTCGCTCGTTTACGCTCTTGGTCTCTCATTTACATACCATAGCACTCCTTTTATTCCCGATTTTCGTAGAAACACGGACACGTAGAACCTTTAAAATACGTGCCACGTAGTTACCGAATGGACGTCTTTTACCCCCGAGAACTCGTAGCAGCCTTACAACCGCTTAGCAAACTCGGAATAGTCGAGGCTGTTGGCTTTGGCTTTCCAAAGTTGGAGATCGGCACGCTACGATACACAGTATACTTGGATGTCATAACTACATGACATATTACATCACTACTTATGTTATATATAGCGTTTGACGGATGGAAGTGAAGACCTCAAAAGTCAAAAAAAAAAAAAAGCTGTGTGAAAGCTGTGTTTAAGTGCTGGATAAGGTAAAGGGCATGTGAACATATACTACTTACTGGGGTGCATTGCGGTGATTTCTAACGGCAGTATTGAGCTTCGCCACAGATCCGAGTGCGCTCGACTGGCCTATGAATCGAAATATCGCTGCATGGGCGTCCAACCAAGTTGCCGTGCTCATGGCCATGTGGATGATCGCGTCAGAATCCCATGGCGCCAGCCTTGAAAGCTCGTGAGGCTGTAGGCTGTCACAGAAGATGCCTTTGAAATTGATCTCCACCTCGTCGTCTGCTGGCAGGGTTTTTTGTCGGCAGATTGAGACGATCTCATCGTTGGAGAATGTAGCTCCAATGTGAGGCTCAGCGCGGCTGAAGAACACCCACCGAAATGGTGTGCTCCGTGACCGCACTGACGTGGCTATGATTTCAATAATCTCGCGTTGAGCAGCCTTGTTTCTGCACTCGTCAAGGCCATCAATCATTATCACCATCTCCGCGAAACCTCCGAGCTGTCCCTGTGCTTCCAGTTCCTGGAGCGGCTTGACGATTAGCTCCAAAAATTGTCGACCCTTGGTCTTCGTAACCAGTGTCGGGTCGTATTGGACCATCTCGCCTACAATATTGCGGTAAGGCTTAGACTTGGTTGAGAGTTGGTATGCAAGCGAAGGGAAGAGTCGTCCAGGGTCGTCCCATCCATTACGACGCGAAAAGAAGAAAGCAGCCCCAAGCTTGCTCTCAATCTTCTCCGCACACGCTTGTGCCAATGCAGATTTCCCTGCACCAGCAGGCCCTTTCATCCACAAGATAGGCTGCGTGTTGTTGTCGGCACTAGTCGACGCCCACTGGATTATGTCTTCGATGTCTTGTTCGCGAGAACCTGGAAGGCACTTTGGGAGTGGGTCGCGAGCAAAAGAGTCATGTGTGGCCTGTGGGTAGGATGCTTCGAGGAGCAGTTTTATCCCAGCACCTGAGAAGTGTGTAAGAAAGGCGTTGAGTTAACAGACAGGTCCACTCACCATTTGAGTCGGCTAGTTGTGAATGATGTACGAACTGGCCGCCTGTAATGACTACGTTCTGAGCACCAGACAGTACGTGCATGGTATGAGCGAGGTGTGTTCGATGTAAGATGGAATGTGAGCGATGGTAAGGTGTGCAGAGGACGCCCAATGATAGCTGTGGATGTGTCAAGCGCCGATGGCTGTTAACTTTCTCAAGGTAAGCCTCGTGTTAAGAACGGTTGAATCTGCCATCTGATACTCACGTCATGAAGTCGACCCACAGACCAGCCGATGTCTTGTCTAACAGCGCCTCCCAACATCGAGGACTGCACCGCCGGGGTCGACCCAAAAATAGCGGATCCCGAGCACTTGAAAGTTGTTAGCTAGCGTTATCCTTATCACCACTCTTCACAAAACGTCGGCGAGTGTCTCCATGCAAGTACTAGGGTGGTTCGGAGGCATGAAGAGCCAGGGGTACAAGTCATGCAAAGTGGGCAGGGCATACCGCGTGAATTGTCAAATTCGCTTGGTCTAAGTTGATAGCCGCCCAACAAGCCCCTTGACCCGTCCGTGCCCACATCAGACTCAACATGCCCAAAACCGCCCCTCTGAAAGTTCTCAACAGGGAAGATCTCGCTTACTCCCCAACCACCTTGCGAAAGCCTCAACTCCATCCAAATCGGCCATCAACAGAAGAGAAACGTGAGGCATCCGACGAAACTGCAACGCAATATTCCGAGCCAGTATTCCCTCGAAGCGTGAGCGAAAGGGAAAGATACAGAACTAGAGCAGGAAAGGTGAGCCGTAGCACCCACCAATACTCACCGCCACGTCCTAAGCCCCGATCCATTCCAGAGAGTAACTCAATATCAATGGGACGTTTATGACTTCCTCTTCGGAATCCCAAAGGGAAAAGTTACAACATATAAGATCGTCGCTCAACAAGTCGGTGGTTCCGCGCGATCCGGTAAGCATCCTCATCTTCTCGCTCCCACCAGTTCACCCATTAATCCTCCACTTCTACCATCACCACTCCCCCCCCCTCGTTCAAGCCGGAAACGCGCTCAGAACCAACCCTTTTGCTCCCTACATCCCATGCCACCGCATCGTCGCGTCAAACCTCTTCATCGGCGGCTTCTTCGGCGAGTGGGCCGGGAGGCAAAAGCCACAGTCGTCAACAACGAACCAATCTCCCGGTGGGAAGCAGGTAGAAATCAACAAGAAAATCGCTCTTTTGAAGCAGGAAGGCGTCTCATGTTGATGCCCGTGGTTTCCTCATGGATAAGGAGAGTGTACTCTGGAGACCGACTGAAGAGTCCTGTCCCGAATTGAGCCTTTTTGGCTTTTCGGCTCTTGTTTTCGGTGGGCTCAAGCTTCAGGGAGGGAATATTATGTCTCAGGTGAACTCTTGCCGTTGGTGAATCGGTGGATGGGTCCACCACGTCCAAGGCTGAAACTCGTATGTCTCTGTATTGTCCATCTAGGTATTATTACACGAACTGTCTATCACGTACTTTATGCGGACTGTGAACGTTACTCACTTTTTTAATGAATACAGTCATTTTCTTCATATCATAGGCCCAGCCGTCCAGGATAGGAGAGTAGCCCTCTTCAACTACCCTAAGCCTCAGAGACACGAGATCCTCATCTTCACCTACTCTCCCTGAAGCGATGAGCCACGTCTAGCCGGAATAAAAATGTATTGCTGGTAACTACAACAGTGGCACGGCATAAAGTACAATAGATAAACGGTCGAATCGGGCGCAAAATAAACATTAAAGGGGGAGGAACTTCGACGATCGACTTTCGAGCACTAACTCCAGGGAAAGAGGGCAAAAGAGAAAAAGAGAGATCAAGTGTGAATGGGAAAAAAAAAGATGATCAAAGCGCATCATCGGATGAATTCCACTCAAGGTCATTAACCTCCTCCACAGACTCCTTCACAACACCAAGCAACTCACGAATAAGAGCATCACGATCCCATTCCGTTCTGTGACGCCAAACATTCCCCAGACAAGTCGCACGCAGTTGTTCTAGTTGTTCAATCGTTAGCGGTGCTGTGGTTTCTCGGAGTTGTCTGTGCAGCTCCGCAAGCAAGGTCTCATCAACGTGGAACTCTGGGTGCGGCGGAGACGGCGTTCTTTCAATGACCATCGGCATCGGGGTAGGCGTAGGAGAAGCACAAACAACGGGCACCTCGGGTGTTCTCGTTCGACGGATGGGTGTATGTGGTCGAGGTGACGGCGTACGAGGATTGACGTGGTTGGTGACTGGAGGTACAAGGAAAGGGTTGTCCGTGTTCATGGAAGGGAAGTTGAGTTGGGAAGAGGGCGCAGGATTGAGTATGTGGTTATACGACTGAGGGACGCCTGAGGCAGATTGATGGATTGCTGCATCGATAACGGGACTAGCAGTTCGACTTGAATGGATGAAAATGTTTTGAGATGGGGGTAAAGGATTGAGCAGAGATGGGTCAAAGCCGGAGCGAGGCCGGGGTTGGTCGACAACCATCTGGTCGGATTCAGGAACCAGCGGAGTAGGTAATCGATTTGGACTATTGTGGCCCGCCAATTGTAGAGGTTGGATTGGTTCAACAACCTCCGCAGCAAAGTGAACAGTTCGCGGCACATGGGAAGGTGTATTCTGGTTGGTAGGACCCAGAAAACCATTGCCATCACGTTCTTCCGTGGACATCCTGGATCGTTTAGAGTCTCTTTCCTGTCCGGTTTTGTCATGGTCTTCCTCTTCTCCCTGAGAACTTCCCGCACTGCCTCCTCGCTGCCTCTTCAACCTACGTTCAAGCTTCACAGGATCCGTGATCGAGATCTCCAACGTCTGCCCGCTATTTCGTGTGCTGCGTCTGGTAACAAGTGCAGCTTCCTCCTTCTCCTTCTCTTTTTCCTTCTCTTTCTCCTTGTTCTTGCGGTATTCCTCCCGTCGCTGACGTTCCCGGACCGCCATACGTTCGCATTCCAGACGCAGAATGGGGTCAAACTCCTGAATGCTAACTTGTGCAGCAGTAAGCATAGCCTGGGCTTTATAAAACCGGTCCGGGTCTTCACGTGCACGTATCTGAGTGTTCCAAACAATCTTTTCGATGTCGTCAAGAAAGTCTTGAGGTGTGAGATATCGACCCTTGTATAAGTCCACATGCATTTTCTCGAGATCGATATCGTGCAAGCGAACTGCTGGCGGTGGCATAGGTGCAGGAGCATCTGCGTCCATGTGACCATTAACAATGACCTGCTGTTGTTGATCCTGGTCTACAACCTCAACCTCTACAGCACCATTGGCATGGGAAGCCTGCGCGTCAGTCACCATCCGTTGTTGTTGTCGTTGTGGTAGTCGTTGTCACAGCAGCAGCTTCCGGCGCAGGTTGCACAACCTGCGGATCGGAGAATTCATAATTGTATTCCGCCTATTACCTAATTAGGAAAATGGCGCAGAAACAAGACGCGTAGTAGGCACTCACGGAGGCGCGCTTAGTGAACCGCTTAAACTTGCGCTTAAGTTCTGTCAAGATTGGTCCCAAGCGATATTTGAGAAGAGTGATGGTGCGCTGGTCGTTCTCCACCTGCATCGACAGCTCCGTCGCGGTAGGCTTTCGAGGTTCCAGAGGCGGTGCAATAGGCAGTTCCTCAAGTACGCGCTTCTTCCTCTTCACACCATCGGGGAACTGATTCGGAGGTCGACGAATATCGTTGATGAGCGGTTTAAAGAACTCTTCGCGCCTGACCGGCAATAGGAAGCAGAGATAGCTACCCGGTTATCCTTCGTGTGTCCGAACCACTGTTTGACATCGCGTGGCAGATCGGAAAAGCTCCCGTCAACGATGGCAAGTAAAAGAACGGGATCAGTGGGCGCTAGCGTATCCAGCATAGCCCGGACGGTAGAACGTGACGCTTCCGACACCGTCGCACACCAGCCGATAAGAGATGGAATATATATGATCGATGGTTGATGGCGTTTAGCTTCCACGAAAAGTTGTACAATTGCAGCTTCAACCGTCTAAGAAGAGTTTGAGATTGCAAGATATCAGATATGGAAGTAGAGCAACACACCCGCGTGGAGTCACCTAAAAGGGTACCAAGTTCCAGGGTTTGAATGTGGTAGCCTTCGAGATGATGGAGTGCGGCGGCACCGACATATGCTTGGCCCATCCCTGCAGACCCGTGGACAATAATGCGGGGTCGATAAACACGTAATGTTTGCATGGCTATACGGGTCATTCGTAATGAATATAAACAAGTTATTTGCTAGTGATGATGACGTACACTGTGAAAACATCTCCCGATCCAAAGCACCATCGTCTCCCCCTTCGTCCTCATACTCAGCCTCCTCCAAAGCGTTCAATTTCTTCTCCAAGGGCAGCACACGATCAATGACAGATTTAACTTTTTCTAGGGTTTCTCCAAGAAGAGGAACAAACTGTTGGGGCAAAGGTGTCGCGGCTGATGAAGAGGACCTAGCAGATGATGGGACGATTTCTATCTCGAGCACTATTATTACGAGACCTCGCCAGTACTCTTAAGAAACGCACTCTTGATTGAAATCATGAAGTCTCTTAGCTGAACGCCGATCGTCTCAGGTTTGAGCAACAGCCGCTCAGTCGACTTGTATATTTGGGGATATCTGCGTTGAACGGCGTTAAGGGCTGCTTCCGTGCACAGAGCCTATAGAAATTAACAATCAGAAGCAGGAGAAATTGCTTCAGGGAGAAACAAACCCTTAGATCGGCACCACCATAGCCCTTTGTGAGTTTGGCTAGGCCCTGTAATCGTTCCTTCGCGGTTTCCCCTTCATCTTCACGCCAGCCTTGCCACCCTTTAGTCATGATCGAAAGGATCTTTTCTCTGGCTTGTAGACCCGGAAGCGGGAAGTAGAATTCACGGTCAAATCGTCCAGGTCGTCGCAAGGCAGGATCAATAGCATCGGGGCGATTGGTTGCCCCGATAACTACAACTTGGCCGCGTCCATCCATTCCGTCCATCAACGCAAGCAATGTGCTCACGATGGAGGCATGGATCTGATCCTGTTTGGAGGATCGCACGGGCGCTAGACCGTCAATCTCGTCAAAGAAAATGATGGAGGGTTGAGAGTTTTTAGCCTCCTCGAACAGTAGACGGAGTTGCCTTTCAGCTTCTCCAACCCACTTTGACAAGCAATCAGCGCCTTTGCGCATAAAGAAGGCTGAAGAATCTTGATGTCAGAATTTGCAAGGGGTCGAAACGAAGTGCTCACATATCGACCGTCCATTGGAACGACAGCTAGCTGCAAGTGCTCTTGCGAGCAAGGTCTTACCGGTCCCAGGGGGTCCGTGGAACAGTACGCCACGAGGGGGAGTCACATTAAATTGCTGGAAAACTTCGGGATAAAGTAATGGCAGGAGTGTCATCTCTTTTAGGGAGTGGATGTCTAAAGAATACGTGAGCGGGGAACTATACGATATCGGAAATTAACTGACGATCATCAAGACCACCCACTTCATCGAAAGTTACGTTCTGGTTTACTCCGAGCGGATCAGCGTCGGCCAGGGCTGGATCCAGCTTCAATACATGCGCACATAGTGTTGAAGCATATCCATACCTGCATCACCAATCTTACCCAAGTTGGATGGTGTCCCGGCAGCCAGGTCGCCAGGCAACATGCCTCCGGCGGCCACTGCGCCCCCAAAGGGTCCCAGTTGACCGAAAGGTTGTTTTCGGGGCGTTCTCGTCGGGAAGTCAGAATCCTAAAGAAGTTGAGTGTAAAATAGGGGTAGAGCAACAATAGAGACGTACTGAATCATCGCCACCCATTCCCATCCACCGACCCAGCTCTGCGCCGCTGGCACTCCAACCAGGCCCTTTTCTATTCTTCCCATGTCCGCTGCGGCCTCCACCATTGCGGTTAGTGCTGGCTTTTGGTGGTGGCCTCGGCATCTCCTCGAGTGGGGGAGGAATGGCATAGTTGATCTTCTGACGCTGCCGAAGCGCATATGGTTTCCCGTCGTGGTCAACGTCCTCTTCCTGATCAGGCTCGGGCTCGGGTTCACGTTCAATCTCAAGGTCAAGGTCAGAGGTGCCCATGGCTTCCTCGCCCTCATCCACAGACCCATCGGCATCCGCGGAGGAAGGCTCCTCATCGATGTACTGGTCGTCCTCCTCTTTCGGCCTCTCACGAAGCCTCAGGCGAGCAGTATAACGACTTTCTCTGGTAGAACGCTGCTGAGAAGATGTATTGCCATTCTTCTTGGGCGCGCTGGCGCTTCTTGTCCTCTTGCGCAGTGAATAACCTGCTGAGTCATCTCCCTTGTCCTCTTCATCATCGATCACAAAGCCAGAAAGATTGCGTGTGGAGCGTCTGCTTGAAAGGCGTCGGGGTTGTTCGTCGTCGTCGTCGTCGTCGTCACCCCGAGGTGAGGGACCCTTCACTTGGACGTCGTCATCAAATAAACCTTTCGCCTCCCGTGACCGACGGGTATCATTCACGTTCTCTCCGTCGGACTCATCGGAGCCCTCATCGTAAACAACCTGCCTAACCTTTCGCCCCCTCTGTGATACGGCATAGGCAGGTTGTCCCTCCTCCCCCACCTCCATCTCCCGACCAGCTGAAGACCTCTCGCTTGCATTGTACTCGGACCCCGAAGGGCCTAAGCTGTCAGACTTTGTCCTGTTTCGCGTCAGGACGGGCATGATCTTGATGGTAAGAGGTGTTGTGTGAGCACGCTCGTGAGTGACCGGTGGCGACGGATGAGAGGCTTCCAAAAGCGTCGAGTGGGGGCTCGGCATCAACAAGTGACACCGTCACCACTAGAAGAGAGCGTCGTATATGCAGAGTATGCGCGCGCGCCAAGTAGATTCCGGCTCGTCGTCGCTGTCGGCGAAGGGGGGCACAACAGGCTTTGTTATGTTCACTTGGAGGACAAAGCAAAGAGGGGACGAGTCCAAACAGGTGGCGGTGCTTGTTTGTACATGTTTGGTGCATACCGTCACCCTTGTTCCGTCTCCTCTCCGCAGGACAGCCAGACCCTCGTCACCGTGCAAGACAGTGACGAAGCTCGCTAGCCACGGCGAGGATGGTCGCTCTCTGTGTTCTACCCACACGGTGGTTACCACCCCCTTTTGTTTGTGCATATTTGTCGGTGACCTCGTGGAAGGCGGTGGTTGGTCAACCTCCCCTCATCCGCCCCCTCCCCTCCACCCACCTTCCGCATCGTTTGCCATCCTGAAATTCGGCGCCAGTCCGAACGCCAGTAGCCCAGGAAGAGGACATCGGTGATGGAGAAAAATTGAGCGAAAAAAAATCGGGCAAGTGCGGGCGCATGCTGGACCGCCTGAAGAGAGGTCCTGACAGAGATTCTAGTCGTTATGGGCGTCGAAAGCAAGAGAAAAGAGAATCGTTTTGTGCACACTCTGCCCTCGAAGATTGCCCGTGTGACACCAACATCTGTGACTCCGTGATCTGTCACATGGTTGCTGTCACACACATGCCCTTTGCATCATTCCTTGTCGGTGAACGCCCTTGGTTGACATTGGACAGGTTGTTGCCACCTTCATACGGGATGTGTGCACTCAACAAGTGGCTAGAGAGCTAATCAATCAATCATGGCGGTGAAATCTCTAACCAGGAACCGCTCCCAATCCCACACCGTGTTTGACAGAACCTTTCCCAGCTGCATTCATGAAATAACCTCATCTTCGTTTCCACCCAATCCTTGCGCTGCGTTAAAAACTTCTGCTTCAGCCTTAGCTTGCCCTTGCTTCCTTGAACCCGTACTACGGATTAGCTAGCGGTCCAGACCACCAGGTATCCATTGCCGGAGTCTGTTTTCCACGATAGTCACCACTAAAAATATAGTTCTCTTAATTTCTCCAAATGGCGTAACGAACAACCTTCAGCTGCATGTGTACTTAATCCCAGGCAGTCTCAGCCATCTTGAGACCCGCTGGATGTTGAACCTTCATGACCCTCTGGTCCAAGTGAGAGGTGAGCCACGACCAACCACCCCCCCTCTCCTATCCGACGTATTCATACGGTCGCTCCTCCCAGTGACATCCGTCGCATGCTCCTCAGTTGCCATTCTATCAACACTCTACCGCATGCTCATTCGGAGGAAAAGGGTTTGGGTTGATGATGTGAGCGTCTAACGCCGCCCGCCTGTTCACCGCATCATCCCACTGACCCCAATTCAAGGCAGCCGCCCTCTTCTCCCTCCTCGCCCTCGTCGTTCAAATCGCTGCCGTCTTCATAACCCCAAGTACGAAATCATCGCATCCGTGGTAGACCCACTATCGACGCCCGAACAGGACCTGGCTCGAGCATTGGAGTCACCCGCTATTATATTATCGCAGTGACATTCTTCTCTATAATCTGGCGAGTATTAACCACATAATGCATCTCTGGCATATATTTACTCTACACAGGTCCGCGCGACTCTCTATCTTATTTTCGTTAATCCGCATCAACCCCTTCCCAGATTATCAACTCAGGCTCAAATGCGTCGCATGTGCATTCATCATCATCCCTATCCTCCTCATCCTCCAATGTTTCCTCACCTGCGCCCCGAAAACGCCCTGGAAATCAACAGCGGTCCCTCAATGCGTCCTGGACAGCTCAAATGCTATTTGTCAGATAATAGGTGCGCGGCCCTCCGAATCCGAGCCCTCTCCACTCGATTCACTGACCTCCGTATGGTCTCAGCTGACATCCTATCCGATGGCATACTATTGTACGTCCCAACACGTCTCCTCATGATACTCAGCGACCGGGAACTGCGCCATCGCCTCATCCTCATATTCTCCACCTGTATCGTCACATCACTAGTAGGACTAGCTCACGCGATCGAGATTTTCAAAGTTGGTCACATTAAGGTTCTCTACACCGCAATAATAGAGGTGAGACTTCCATATAACTTACTAAACCCGGTGACTGATTTCGACAGAATAACATCGCCTTAATCATTTGCAACATCCCAGTGATCCTAACGTCACTGATAGACTTGAAGGAAGCTCCTTGGGAAGAACGCAACTTTTTTCATGAACCACGAAACTTGGAACTGTTGGCTACGAGCGCCTGCGCCGCAGGATGGAGGCAATAACCAACAATGCTGTTCTCCCTGTGACCGCAACTAATCCACCTCCGCCGCCTGAGAGTACTCTTCAATAGTTCTCATGTGTGTAGAGGCCGAGCTCAGCTTATGCTCATTCGTTGATGACCTTCTGGCCACTCTGAAGCTTTTGCCACATTGACCAATAACCTCTTTTAAGACCTCAACACCCTCGGCGATTGGAGTGAAATAGCAATCATGCTCGATACTGTGTCGCGTAGGGCGGTAAGAGCAAGTGTGGTATTCCCCATCCCGCCCGTCCTCGGGAGCGCGTGATTGAGCAATGTTTCAATAACCTTGGGATTTTCTTTGTCCCTGCCAATCATTCGATCAGGATGCCACGGAATGTGTTTGTAGAGAACATTGGGGTGCGGCTATAAGAGCTCCATTCATGGGCAGGACGGGGCATTTATAGCTCGCTTGGCTTGTACGGGGCTTGAGTAGAAGATTGGTCTGTGGAGTTGAAATGAGAGTAGGGAACTTAGCCATAGACTCAGAACGTGCGATGAAATCCACGTTGATGTCACCAACAAGACAATCACACTCGACCAGGGTTTCAGCTCTCGGTTTGAATCTCTGTTGAACGCTCAGCTAGGTGATCTTTGTTTTCCGGCAGTCCGTGCACCACTCTGACCTCAGTAAGTTGCCATTTTGGAACAAAAAACCTACAAAAACTTTCACACCAGGGCCATCATTTCAACCTAGCTCGGGGAAGCGTTACCGCCGCCCACCATTTGTATCGGTGACGAGGTATGTTTCACGGAAACGTGAAGACCTGTACGGAGTGCTAGATATCGCTTAATCCCAACCCGGTGAGCGAAACGCTGCCCTCAGTGTTTTGCAGCTTGGGCGAAAAGTGTGAGATTTGTGCCCGGAATGCTTTATCTTCCATCCTCTTTTTGGTGTTTTCCTGAGTAATTATATACTTACTCCCAGACTCTGCGTGATGGCGCCCAAGCCCGCATGGTCGATGGAAGAACGGGGGAGTGATCCTGTTGGGTGGCTTAACCAGATATCTAAAAGCACGGTATATATGTCATTATCATTCGACCTCAATGTTTGTGCATTCCGATCGTTGACCTTCACCAGATTTCTCGCTGTGTTGAGTGCTTACCACTCACAGATGATATAAAAGCACTTAAACGCACAGGAACATTCCGGTCCTGGGCCTCGTGGCGTTCCCTTTGACGCCCACTTCAAACTTAGGTTCAAATCCCGCTCTCACTGGTTCGTCCCTCATCTACATCACAATCGTCTGTTTCACCCGCTCACATTATAATCGTAGTCATGCCCCTCTTCTCAAAAGCACAGAACACGACAATAAATGGTGGTCAGTTTACGGATTCAAGCATCAACGTTACCAACGTTCATGGGGGGCCGGGCGCTGGTGGGGCAGCTCAGTCAAAGATCGGAACACCCAGCTCATCCTTTTGTCAGGCATCGACATCCTCTTTGAGGCGACCGTTCCCGACGCAGCGATTGATGCAGAAGCACGCAAGTACGCGCCTTCTTGCTCTCCCGGAACTCGCGAGCAATATATCGAGGACATCACTCACTGGGCAACTGCCGCTGGCGGTTTGGACCAGTCTCCATCGATTTTTTGGATGAAAGGGCCTGCCGGAGTTGGCAAGTCAGCCATCGCCCAGACTTGCGCAGAGAGAGTGAAGGAGACTGGCCAACTTGGTGCCGCATTCTTCTTCTCTATCAATGGGCGTGACGACCACACACGTTTCTTCACCACCCTGGCGTACCAACTTTCCACAGAGCTTCCCGTTTATCAGGACATTCTCGATGAACGCATTCGCCGAGACAGGGCCATTGTCAAGAAGGCAATGGGATCTCAGTTCAAGGCCCTCATTGTTGAGCCACTTCGGCAGCTGAACGAAAGAGGCGAAGGAGTACCGATGAGGGTGTTGTTCATCGATGGTCTCGACGAATGCAAAAGCAAAGACGCTCAGTCAGAAATCGTCGAGATCGTTGCAGCATCCGTTCGCGAGCGCACCACTCCTTTCCGTTGGGCTTTCTTCAGCCGTCCTGAAGTGAATATCGAGGACACATTCTCTTTGAAGAATATTGCTCCCCTTTGTCGCTTGGTTCTTCTCTCCATCTCTCGCGACATTGATGGAGAAATCAGGTTCTACCTTGAGGGCAAATTCAAGGATATCCTTCGACGTCGCCGCCTCTCATTGTCTTCAACATGGCCCTCAAGCGAAGACATGGAGAAGCTCGTGGACGCTTCGGCAGGGTTTTACGCCTATCCCTCGGCTGCACTTCGATTCATTGAACACTACCCCTCAGTTGGGTTGGAGGAACCACTGCGTATGGTTCTTGATGCGGCTTCGCAGCCCATGCCAGACTCTACTACCTCACCGTTTTCCCAGCTCGACGCTTTGTACACGCTCATCATACAGCGTATCCCTGCTCATCTACTTTCATCCACAATTGTCTTGTTAGCCGCCATTAGCGAGGAGCACGGGAATGTAGCCACACTATGCAACGGACTTGGATTCTCCAAGCACGACTTCGGCGCTATCTGTGACCAGCTTTCTGCGGTCCTTTATTTCCAGAGCAACCAAAAATCTTTTGAGCCTCCAGAAGACATTGATATCTCACGTCCCTACTATTATGAAGAACACCAGGGCTACGATCAAAATACCCTGGCCTCCCGTTTTACATTTCTGGCCCGCGGACCTGGAGAGGAGTTGGGTGTTGTTGGGTTTTACCACAAGTCATTCTCTGACTTCCTCGCTGACCCTGCCCGTTCGTTGACCAAATTCTGTACCACCTCGCCGGTAGTACGCCAGAACCTACTCGATCGCCGCCTCGAGCTTCATTTAAAACTTGCACAGAGCTATGCGCTCCAAGGTTTATGTATGAAATTTCCTAGCCCCACCTCGCCTTGCTGCACAATGATTGACATGTATACCATAGGCCTTATTCCAGCACCCGAACTGCCAAATACAGCTGCCTCACTCTCTTGGCCTCTGTCAAGCGAGTATGGCAATTCTCTTTTGAAAGACATTGTTTTCGATGCGTCAATAAGCGACCTCTTTAAGTACCTTCGACCGGGTAATTCGGACTCGCTGGGTTTCTTACAGAAACTCAAGGATCTCGACTACCGCAAGTTCTTGCTAGGTTTATGCAGGCACGTTCTCACAGAAGGTTGGAACGATGTGCCAGCAAAGGGGTTTTATTTTAATGGAGGTTGGGATGAACACGTTGATCGAACCACTGTTGGTTACCGAGTCTCGTCGGCCGACTTCAGGGACTTCCATCCCGTTGCATTTTTGCAGGTAAGCAATAACCGGTCGCTGTGTTCCGGCCTTCAAGTAATTGTCTTACGTCACCTACAGGGAGTCAAACGTTTCAAGGCATTGGGCATCATCACACCATATCAACCTTCCGTCACCTCCAGGTTTAAGGCGTTTTCTCAAAAACTATGGCGTCAAGGACCCAAGCGCTCGGGTTTGTACACTCGCGGCCGAGGCGACCAAGGAGTCCTCTGGTATTGGGAGTTCGACCGCAAGCTCGAATACTATGCCGAATTTTACACTATTGACTTGCCGGAGGCACTGGACCTACACCAGAAAGAGGTCCTGGAGAGATTTTTTTAACTGTATTGTTTGTTTGGGAAACCGTTCCGATCGGAGCCCATGCGCCAGACATCCACATTTTGTCCAAGTTTGGTGAAACTAGCTATTCCACGTTCACTATCCGTCTTGCCCTAGCCCAAGTATCAGCCTCAAAAACAAGCGTTCGTGTCTGCGTTCCGGTAGACCCCGCTCCCACCGACCCCCACCCATACACTCAGTACCCCAAACATCGCCGAGGCCTTTGAAACATGATTATTGAAACACATGCTCTTATCGCTCTATTCCCATCCCCCTAGTGAGCGGTTTCACCACTGGTCGACTTGGCTAGGTTCGAAATGCGAATAAGGATATGATACACGCTCACACGTTCATGGATAACTTTTTGTGCCTCACAATAGGGTCATCAGTCCGCTCTCGGGCGGTCGTCCTTACCACATGTTGCCACCGAAATATGTACTGTGCATCTCTCTCTTTTGTTCATGGTTGTTCTTCTCCTAGGCTTGTTGGTGCATCACTTGTTGAAATCATTTGTTCCTCGGAGGTCACGATTTGACAATGAAAATAACGGAAATGTTTTCTTTTGAACCTCCCCCGAGACGTTACACATGTTTAGGTACCTACAATAAATTTCAATCTCTGGAACTAGGAGATGGGGCTTAGGCGATTATGAATCCCATAGCGAAAAATGGAGATTACCCATGCATTGGTGTCGCCTCCCTGTACTTCCGAACATGTTCGAGTAAACGCAAATCTATGGCTTCGTCTCGGGATGACTGGCACCGACGATGAAGAAGACAAGCTTGATTAAGGTGTTTCTCAGCCTCCTCTAGCTTTTCCCGTTCCAAATACACTTTGCCCAGCCCCCGAACACCATGAGCTTCACCAAGTACAGAATGCAACTGACGATGGAGGTCGATAGCTTGGATGAAAGACGACTCTGCTTCATCTAGCCTACACTGTCGCAAATATACTTCGCCCAGACCTTGGACATCACCGGCCTCACCAAGTACGAAGTGCGTCTGGCGGTGAAGCTCAATGGCTCGCTTGAAAGACAACTCGGCGTTGTCTAGTTGATCTTGTCGTAAATACCCATTCCCCAGGTCCTGGATGCTATTGGCCTCACCAAGGACATCATGCGACTGACGATGAAGCTCGATGGCTTTTTTGAAAGACAGCTCGGCCTCGGCTGGCTTATCCCGTTGCAGGTACACTCTACCCAGCTTCTGGCTATCGCCAGCCTCACCAAGCACATCACGTGCCTGACGATGAAGCTCCATAGCTTTCTTGAAGGACAACTCAGCTTCATCTAGCTGGTCCCATCGCAAATATAACGCTCCCAGTTTTTGGGTATCGTTGGCTTCACCAAGTACATCATGAAGTCGGCGATGGAGCTCGATAGCCTTTGTGAAAGCTGACTCGGCCTCGTGTAGTTTGTCTCGTCGCATATACACATGCCCCAATGTCGAAATACATCGTGCATGTAGCTCCAATTGCTCCACTATTTTCTGTGATGCCAGCTCCATGATTTCCTCAGTGGGATTGCCAGTATATATGGCCCAGCGGGTATAGCTGATCGAAGCGTCCACCATCATCTCATCTACCCTGTCTTTGTTCAGTCCTTCTGCAAAGACTGAGTGTATGTTGAGAAGTTCTGGTGGAATTATTCCATGCCCAGCAGGATCAGCGCAGTTGACGAAACGATTCATCATCTCAGTGTAAAACGCGACCAAGCAGTTATGGAGGGGGTGTTCTACCTGCAACCTAATGCCAAACTCCCGGATCGGCACAAGCATTCGATACCTGCGATGCTCCCCAGTCGCATCAACATAGACCAATGAGACCCGTTGCAGGGTTATCAATATCTCCTGAAGACGGATGGTCCCTGGAAAATGATCTTGCAGTCCATCAATAGCATCCTGTCGGCACGAGAACCCATCTGGAAGCCTCGATAGCATGGAAAAAACCAGACGGGTTCTCGAATCTGCCTGCATACGCGGGCTGTACACAGATAGGTGAATGGAAGTGTCGAGATTGGACAGGCGGTGTTTGCCACCCGTCCCTATCGCGCTCGTCTGTGTCCGCTCCCACCGTGCCCACAACGATTCGGGCAGCTCATTCCCCTCTTGTAATTGAGCGATAATGAGTTTAATGGCCAGAGGTATCCCGTTGGCAGCTTTGAGCAATTTCTCGGTAAATTCGTCCATTGGCGTACCAGCGTCCTCGATTACCAGTCTCGAGTCAGCATCGCGTAGTTTTTCCAATGGCGAGAGCAATGGTCTCGACCAGGAAAGTCCGGATGGGCGCTGAGTACCTCGCATTGTTACAATAATGGCACGTCTGGGCAGGTGATCGAGGTGAGATAAAAAGTCCTTCCACGTCCCGTCGGATTGCTTCATCTTCCCATATAGTCTCAAAGTTGTCCAGGCATAGTATACTGCTCTCAAGAAACGAAGCAAGGGCGGTGTCGATCAAATGTTCATTACGTTCGGCAAGTGGAACGCGTAGAGTGTTAGCAATTTCCGAAATCAATCCGGATAACGACGTGACGGCCTCGCAGGAGACGAAGTACCGTGAGGAGTATCGCTCAATTACTGCAAGATCATGTAGAGCAGGTGAGAGCGAGTGTGGTTTTCCCCATCCCACCTGCTCCCAAGATGGCGATCCGAGGCGACAAATGATTGAGCAACGTCCCAACCACCTTGGACATTTCTCCATCCCTCCCAACCATCTGGCCAGGGCGCGGAACGGGTTTATAGAGGACACTAGATTAGTGGGACAAGTATTAGGGCTTTGGATCCCTGGCTTTGGGTAAGGGGGTTATCGTACCCGACAGGGCCTGAAGGTGCCTGAGTCAGTTGAGGTGGATGAACGATACGGAGTTTGAGTAGAAGGTCAGTCTGTACAGCTGGAATGAGACTATGCAACAGAATTATAGCTCTGACCGTACAACAAAATCTGTGTTGAAATCATCGATAAGACGATCGTACTTGGCCAGGGTTTCGATCCTTGAGTTCCGATTTACATATCGATCGAATTTGGCCCTAACGCCTTTTGGGACCTCTTTCGTGAGCGTGCTGAGGATTTCTTCAAGGAGACTAAGCAAGGGTTGAGCGACGTAGTAAGCACCCAAAGGAAAGACATCGGAGTTGTACCAATTGTACTCTCCCAACTTCCCCTCCGTGTCCTCCAGCTGATCTCTGTTTGATGATGCGGCAACTTGGAGCAGGCCATCAAGGATGATCTTCGATCTACGCAATATCTTATGAACGAGTTCCCAGGACCGATCCTTTTCCGTTTGAATTTCCTGTTCTGTGCTTAGTTCGCTGACCTATATTCTCCAAGCCAAACTTGTGCACTTCTCTGATCTTGATGATTTGGACCAACACTCCCGCAAAAGCCTTCACGTATGGTACATCCTTGAATAGTTCACCGACCTCTCTTGCGACTTTTGATATGGTTTCGGCGAGGTTGTTAGCTGTGGAGGCGATGTGTTCGGAGTTTGCTATGGGTCGGTTGATGGTATCCGGCGGTTTTACAGGGCTGAGTACGGTGGATAATCTATGAACAGTCGTGGTCATTGCTGAGGCTTGCAAGTATCCTCGTGTGGTTAGACGGATCTTCCCACGGGCGCTTCTAGATTACCGCACCGGTTGTACTACGCACTTGTGTCTTTCTGTCCCTTTGGTGGCGTCCACGACTCATTGTCATGTTACCATGGATATGACTCCGACCTCCGCTAAGTCCTCCGAAGCTCCGATGTATTGATCCTTGGTTCGGGCACTTGACACAGAACGATCACACGGTAGGGACACTGGGAAGGATGGAGGCGGGTGAATAATTCAAGAGCCAACAAAAAACCGCGCGACCGCAACACTCAATCTGCGCATCGAGTGAAAGTCGTGCAAAATATGTCGATGAATTGTTATCTCACAGACAAAATTTTAACGTATCCGTGGGATTCATGCTGGGTGGCATAGACTATAAAAGGGTTTGAGTTTGTGAAAGCGCGCTATTTGAGAGCTCTGTGCCTGGGTTTACCAGTGACACGTGTTGTTTCGTTTCTAACAATTTCCAAACACGGGGAATTCCCAAGCATGTATGAGAAGTCTTTCTGGCAGGAAAAATTTGCTTCCTCATTGTGGGTGGCTATTGATATCCCTCTGATCACACACGATTCGTTTACCCCGCACAAGAGGTGGATACTCACACAGTCTGTATGCACAGTGGGCGTGCGTTGGAAGCGAAGACGTGAGTATTCAATGCTTCGTTATGACATGCCTGGCAATGCGCTTTCGGGATCTGAGAGGAGTGTGGTGTGGGATGTATCACACTACAGTGGTACACTACTTTTTGCCTCCCACCTGGAAATTTTGAGATATTAATATCGACAGATGTTTCCATGGAGTAATCTCGAATTTCAGTAGAAGCAGAGGGGGGTCACGCCCCTGACACTACAACTCACCGTCATCTGGGAAACAAGTGTTGTGCCTGATCAGAGGAAGCCTAGATTAAGTATTTATACTCGCTCGAGTTTTGGACGTCCCTTGCTTCCGTCCGCCCATCATGAGCAACCCGTATGCGCCTCCCGGGGAGTCCTCCTTCGATCTGTACAACGAACGTACCATCATTGATGGTTTATTCCTCGGGGCCATAGCTTATGGTGAGTGTAACACTTAGTGCTCGGTGATTCCGCAAGGTGATTCACACGGAAGACCGTCAGTATCATCAAGGTGTTCATTTAACGCTGTTCTTTTCGTGCATGCAGTTGTTCTTCTCGGGGAAGAAGACTTTGAGGGAATATTGCCTTATGCTTTATATTTCCCTCTTGTTTATCATGGGCAATGTCGGAAATGCGACGAATATCAAGAGCGGTGAGGCGACTTTCGTGGACTACCGTAACTACCCCGGCGGCCCAAACGAATACTTCGCTACTGGCGCAGGCACCGTTGGTCTCGTTTGTAATGTTGTCTACATTATCAACACTTGGTTCCAGGACGGTTTTCTGGTAGGAGGTCATTTATTCTGTCACTTATTGTCATTCACTAACACTGAAATCTTAGTTGTACCGATTCTGGATGTTCTTCGCTCGCTTTGGGTGGTACTGGACGATTTTACCGAACCTGATGTTCCTTGCTTCATTCAGTGCGTGTTGAATTATTTTTGACTCCTGAAGCACTGTCTTAGAAATATGTGACCCTTATAGCTTTATCTCTCCTACTCATAATCATGCTCTGCACTCCCGGAATAACGCTCTGGTCGACGATCAGCATTAATCTGGGCATTCCTTACTGGGCAATCTCAATCGCAGTTAAATGTCCTCATAACGGCTTGTATCGTAACAAGGCTACTTTACATGAGGCGTCAGATGCAGCGGGTGGTGGCTGGATCTGGATCGGAATATGTTTCCGTGGCTTCTATGGTAGTAGAGTCCGCTGCCCTCTACTCGATAAACGGAATCATTTTCCTCGTAAGCTATGGCATCAATAGCCCCATTCAGAACCTAGCTTTGCCCGTCCTCGGTCAAACCCAGGTGTGTGCGATATTCTTTGAAGGGACCTGACGAAATCACTGAAGCCCTGTTACGCAGTCAATTGCACCGTTGATGATTATTCTACGTGTGCTTCAAGGCCGCGCTTGGTCGAGTACCACGCTTGCGCAGTATCAGTCGGAGACAGTGGCAGGGCTTCCAACAGTCAGCGGGGAGAGATCTGATGACAAACCACGTTCAACATCTAGCTTTCAGGAGAAAGAAACTAACTGATGATTTGTTATGATCTGAGGATGCTCAGACTGGTGTTACGTATATTTCGTTACCTTCAGTCGCGAGATAGATAACAGAAAAAGTGTATCCCCTCTTTTTCTACGCTCGACGCTCTCTCCGGGTGTGGTAGAATGATTTTTATGAAAATATTATTACTCAGTAGACGCCAAATAACCCCTCCGCGGCTCACCTATTGTCCAAGATGTGTGTGTGTTATCATTGATCTGATAAAATCAGGCCGAAGGTCATTAATGGCAACCAATCTGATGGAAAGGCGCCGGGTATCAAAGGGATTGATCACCGAGAGCATATGGCCCGCTCGTCTGTCATTATCGGAATGAACGTGTGGAGCGTTGAAAGTATCGGGACCCACAAGTTCGCAAAGTGGGACGTTTGAACTCACGGATAGTGATAATCAGTTCTTCGATAATCCTGTCTCTATTGAAGAAACCAATGAGATCAGAAGCAACCCCGGTCCGCAGAAATTGACTCGAGGGTGATGCACCAATTATCACTCACCATCTGACAAGCTCTACAGCAAATAGAAGCTCGTCAGTTCCCTGTTGAGAGAGTTACATTGTACACGGGAACCTTGATTTATCCGTAATCTTTCGGCGGGTCGCTGGACTAACTCCAGAGCCGACAACTCCGTTGCTGTAGGTAATGCAAAAGAGGACTCTGCGTAATTTGATCAAGAGAAGTTCATGGTTGGTATCAAGGTGAGTTCCGTTGAAGATTGCGAAAATTCTTGCGGCTTCTCCCAGAGCAAGTTCTATTCAGTGATGAGCCTAAAGAAACATGATGGCTGCCAGGAGGGTGCCTCCAATGGGGTAACAGAACCTTCCCATATCAGCACATTGTGGCGTGAGGCGCCCGTTGTACCGATCCACGCAGGCAGCTGCAGAATAGACTAAGCCTCCTCATGTTCTAAGCTATTATCGCGTTACGTCCCCAAATCCACCTGCTGCTGAGTCCAAAATACTGTGATGCTTGCATGCTATACGGTGTGGTGTGATTTCGAACTAGAAATATGTATCCGGGGGATAATACCGCTGTCAACACCCACCTCATGAATATCACTCGTCGGGAGCCACGGCTGTGTTTCCGAGGATGTAAGAAAATTCTCATCGTCACTACGAATGGTCTTCCAAGCTAGAAAATATCTCTACTACACGCCATCATCCCTATATACACTGGATTATGAGCGCTTGACTGCACACTCAATGTAATAGCTTGTAGCAACCACCTCAGTAGTCAGGTATTCCTGTTTCCAATACGATGGATACGTCATTACGGTGACGACTCGAAAAAAAATGGTTCCTCACCTTCAACATGGCTCTTGGCTGCCTCAGATAGCCCAGCGAATGGGTCTGGTCTTGGGAGAGATGTAATATCACGCCCCATAGAGACATACACCCCTTTAATCTCTCGTTGAGCGTGCCAGCTGACTGCTAAGAGTCCAGCATTCAACGCAAGGAGAAAGAAACAGATGAGATAGACTGTCCGGGAAGAGACCGTCTTCTTCAGCCATGTTTCTCGAGGGGCATCTTCCGTAGGCGGGGCGTCGAGGTCGCCCTCACTTTGTAAAAGAGCTTTCGTCTCTTCGTCGCGGTTGAAGCTCATGACTACGAGGGGAAGGACTTGAAGTAATGCAGTAGGTGCTTCTTATGCAAGAAAGACTTTATAATAATGTACCGTACCCGATCTGTTTAAGAGTTCATTTATCGGAATTGGAATGAATGATGACAACAAATGTTCAACTGGGATTGATGCCGCCCGGTACGAGAAGGTGCCCGCTAGTTACTTTATCAGACCCATCAACTACGCTCCTATCCCATCTATAGACTGTACCTAACTGAGATCAAACTCCAGTAATACGTCGTTCAGCGGCACGATCAAATGATATTCGAGAAGCTGTCATTCTCAGCCAAAGTCCTCAGCCCCTCCCAGTTCTTACACACATGAAGAATATCCATCCCGGTTGCGGACAACTACCAGTTTCCCGTTTACTTCTTCTGAATGAGATCGCTCCAGTGTGGTATCACCGTTGCAGAGAACTGCTTGACGTAGAACTATTAAGACAATGATGAGCCGTATCATGTTTCTTTGTGTCGTCTTCCCAACCAGGATTCATATAGAGCTTCCTGAGAGTGTTCAGACAGGAGATTTGGTGATAGACAGAGATGAAAAGAGTGCCCTCCCCGGATGACCCGAGGTGGACACCTTTTGCATGGTTGGAAGGGAGGAGTGTGTCCCATTCGTCGTCTGCACTCAGGCTATAGCGCGTGTTGGCATCAACTAACTGAACTACTGGTCCCAGGTCGAGGGGGACCTCATTTCTTCCAGGATAGCGCTCGAGCTCTGCAAATCCTCGCCATTGAGCTTTCCATTTTGTGGAGGATTCATTACATTTGGACTTACCTCTGCCCCGTTGTAAGCTGGACAATAGTTGGAGGCCATTCCATGTCAAGGTAGCATTAAAGACAGTGCTCAACGACATCACGAAGAGCAGAGGCAGAAAGTTTTTGAGAGATGTGCTAGGTGGATCGAAGAGCTTCATTACGAGCAATGGTATGGCTGAATGAATGAGTACGGTATATGTGGTCGTTGGATCATCATCTCATACCGAATCTGGGTACTCATCTGCGCTCACTAATGATCAGATATCATGACCATGCCCACTGGAAAAGTGGGTTACCCTAACAGTGAGATCTGAGAGTTGACTATTGTATAGTTAGAAATCACAGAGCCCTTGGCGGCTGATACCCGAGGCGTGGTATATCACTAAAAGTTCAACGCTGACCGGTTGCCAGAATGTTATGGGATGATGAAAAGATTGAATCGATAGCTCCAGGGAGTAATCACAATGATATTTCACCCGTTAATTTCTAGTACAGCTTCCAACACGGTCTGAATTCATCAAGAGCCCCGGCGAACATTCCGAATAGCCCCGGTACACATCTAAGTATAGTACGCGGAATACTTCCTGTAGTTCCTGTTCCATGAACGCCCTTATTTGTGTCCCAATCACGACAAACGTGTGCGGTACTACCGAGCCCATCGTGGCTCGAATCCAAGGTCAAGTCAAGCCCACATTGAAGACCTTGGCGAACATAGTTGTAGCAGTGGTGCGCATGGCCAAGTTCCGCCTTGGTGGTCACCTTTCCGATTTTGGATTGGGTCAGGTCGTAGCGCATAGAATTTAGGCAATGTAGCTGGTGATACATCGACACCGCGTATGACCTCGGCCCAGGCTCGAGTACCACCCAACCGTTTCCCGGAGGCGTGAGTGATTCCCAGCTGCGTACGTCGTGGAGCCCGTAATGCGATGTGTTATTGAACGTCATGGCCGCGTTCCGGATGTTCAAAGGGAGTTCGCGAAGGAAGCCGTCAGGGTCCCATGCTTAAGAGGGAGTAAGCGCTGCTGATCCTAAACTACCAGTGCTGGACATCCTCACGGTGGTTGGTGTGTGTAAAAACCAGCTTCTTCAGCTCAAACATCATGGAGAGCTGAAGACCATTGAATAGAGTGACTGATCGTACACGCTGCAATAGCAATTTTGTACGATTTGCATGTGAGGAGGGCCTACATGACAACATGGTTCAGGAACGAATCGGATACTTATCCCGAAGAGACCCGCGCAGACCTGGAGAACCTTCATCCAGAGGCAAAGAATGGCTGGGGGTTGGTTGTAAGTGCTGCAGTGAGAAGAGCCAGAGGACTAAGAAATAAGTGTCGAGCCAAATCGATTGATCGGGCACTTGCTCGGTGTTATTCGGCCCCTATCTATGTAAATAGCAGGGCAGTCGAAGTACGAGATGAGATTCAACGATGAATGATTTCTTTGCAATTATTTGTGTATCATTTTGATCGTAGTCAGAAGTCTCGCATGCACCGGCTTCCTAGTGGGGGTAACCTAATTTCAAGGGGTGTGAACTAGACATTTCGATACCACCTCATTTGAAGTGGTCGATTAGGACAAGGTTAATTCGTTGTCTTGGACTACTTGGTCAGGCGACGTATGTGGCCTTTCAAGCCCTCCGAAAAGTGATTAAACTGGGATAATCCAGCCGTTCATTGTAAGGTCAGGGTAGAATGCAGACAGGTATACAATTCCAACACTAAAGGACTCAATCGATTCATACTCAATGTAACAAAAACAAAGGCGCCCACTAGTCACTATTAAGTTGTTAGATATTGAGTCCCAAAGGGGAAACTCAGGCTATGTACTGGGGTCTGTATCACTCAGTCAGAAACTGTCCGACTGACATCCATGAATTTTTCGCGCTCCTCGAAGTGCGCCATATGACTGGATTTCTATCATCTCCAGATGAGAGCTGTTCAAGGTTGACAACAAAACGGCTGTTGAACGCACCGGGAATTGAACCCAACGAACACGTGGGATCAATTTAAAGAAGGGCTGGATACAGATATCGGCCGCCTCATCATTCCTGCCGTTCGTGAGCAAGGTAGGAACCGAGATTTTGTGGATTTCGTCGACGATTGTCCAGTCCTTATTTGATCCAGTCACAGTGAACTCGTTCGGCCCATTCCTGGAGATTGTGTGAGTGTCATTTCTCATGAGCATGTAGATGGAACAGACATTGTAAAATATACAGTCGGGTCTTTTTCGAGCCACTCGAAACCTTTAACAATCGGTTCCGGCATTGGATTCAAGGTGCACACAAATCGTGCATAGAATGCGTTGACCGCATCCTGGTATTCTTTACTGTCTGTTTTCCCCTCTCGTTCTCCCTTATCCAACGCATCCTGAACATCCTGTGGAAGCATTTTCCGGTGGATAGCCTGAGCCTTGTTCCAGAGCTCAGTTGAGGCAAGCGACGACATGAGGATCAGACGCTTCAGCCCACCAGCCTGCCTCACGGCATGTCGTGCTCCCAGTTGGCCACCCCATGAATGACCCAGGAGGTCGTAGTCCTCGTAAATCCCGAGGTGCTCCACCAGGAGCTTCAGCTCGTCCAGAAACAGTTGCTCCGTCCAGAACGAAATGTCTCCCATTTTCTCTGGAAGGTGCGTCGAGAGTCCATTTCCAAGTTGGTCGTATATGACTACCGGAATGGACCTTTGTTGAGTGATATCGGAAAGAATTGCAAGGTAGTCCGAAGATACGCCGGGTCCACCGTGGAGGGCTACTAACGGTCGTCTCCCGGACCCCAGGTCACCGTAGATTCTATACCACGTCTCACACTCCTTTCCTGCGCCCTGCACAGACCACGACATTCTCCCTTCTGTGCTCGCAGTAGGATTGGACGCGGAGGAACGTGGTGCCATGTTGCAGTAGTAGTGAGAAAAGCGAAAGAATAAGTAGAGGTAGCAAGTTCAGCTTCTGGTTAGAGATCGATGAGTGCAGGCCTTGGGACGTAGTTGCTCGACTTGTGAAAGTTTATGAGCGTCTCTATGGGAATCAGCGTAGGTATGATCATGAGAATTAGAACTTTGATCTTTGAGAGTGGAAGATGCAACTGACATGGGTATCCGGGAGACCACAAATAGATAACACCTACAAGGGAAGATACAGGGGGGACTCACAATGTGTTCTCAACGAGTAAACTGCAAAACCATGGGATCAGTTCTACCACAACGAGATAGATTGCATCGCTCATCCACCTTCGGAGCGTCTCCAGAACTATCGGAAGAGAGAAGACCCTATCGCTAGCGCGCGCTAACTGCATCGTGATGTAAGTTGAAATCGCCGTTACCTCCGGGGATATCGAACCTTCCATTCCCGTGGTCTAATGCTGTTCCTCATGAAAAGATAGGAGTGGTATCGCTATGCCCAGGGATACTGTCGAAATACGTATAGCGCTTGGGCGTAGCAGGTAGGGACGATGGCCGAACCACGCCCTAATGCCTAATATGGGTTTTGGGGCCTACCTGTACGGGTCCCGGGCGCAGGCACCGTTAGCCAGTCCGGCAGACCGATCACTATATCGGGTCCATACTAGTCTGATTCTGTCGCTCACGCGTTAGAGCAGCGGTTAAGCGCTAAGCCTTCTGATGAGCCCCTTTGCAAGGGCAAAACCCGCGCGAGTCCCCCCATTCAATGTGCGCGCACACATAAGCGCATAAATGATCTCGCTGCATTATCTGATGTGCAAGAATTTTGCGGACGCAGGACAAAGGTAACCATACCCATGTCTACAGCATGCACTCGTGTTGTCACATTGCGACTTAGTCGGGATGACGATCTTCAGCGCCAAAGCCGTCGCATTGTTGTCTTCTGATTCCCATGATGGAACTCGTCCTTGGTTATCCCACCCATACATCTCAAATGCACTGAATTGTACTATTTATTGTCCAGGGTGTTTGCTCCATCTCACACAGAGTGACCATGTGTTTCATTGAGATTAATCCTCCCAGCTGACAGTGATCACAGATCAGTAAGTAATCTAAGCATTATTGATTGAATGCCTGTGATCGATTCTCTCAACAAAAAAAGACCTTCCCCATGCCGCGAAGCCCGACCAACAGAGTTAAAGGATAATTCGATCATGATCTATAATCCGCAGTCAAACTCATAAACACCTCCTTTGCAACAAACGTTCCCCCCTAACTTGGAGTTGTCTCGTCATGAGTAATCAGTTTGCTCCACCTGGTGAATCTGCCTTCGACTTGTATTATGAGCGCACCTTCCTTGATGGCCTCTTTCTGGGCACCGTGGCTTATGGTAGGTGACCATCGATATTCAGCTCGTGTTAGTTCGCACCCTGATCTACCTCATCCAGGCGTGCACGTTACTCTTTTCATCTGGTGCATGCGCCTGTTAATCTCGAAGAAGAATAAAGACCGAACACATTGGTTCTTCATGGCTTATATCTCACTTTTGTTTATCATGGGCAACGTCGGCAACGCGACCAACATCAAGGTTGCAGAGGAAGCCTTCATTAACCAGCGCAGTTTTCCCGGAGGGCCCGGTGCATTCTATGCAGAGGGCGGTGGACCTTACAATCTCACATGCAACGTAGTGTACATCATCAACAGCTGGTTTCAGGATGGCATGCTGGTACGGAACAATCGAATTCGTGAACACTTCAAAAGCGATATCTTATTGTGCATAATTTAGACCTGGCGCTTCTGGATGTTCTTTGCCCGCGGGGGCCGATGGTATTTGGCGATTTTGCCTGGGCTCATGTTTCTTTCCGTAGTCGGTAAGCCAGTTTCTCTGAGTTCTCAATTTGCGTTTCAAGTTCAATATCTATTTTGTAGGCTTGTCGTTTGTCCTCATTGTGATGCTTTGCATTCCTGGAATCACCCTGTGGTCGACAATAAGCATTAACCTTGCCATTCCCTACTGGTCAATCTCTATTGCACTCAACATTATGATCACTGCATGCATCGCGGCCCGGCTTCTCTACATGCGATATTCGATCCGTCAAGTAATGGACTCGGCAGGTGCTGAATATGTCTCCGTCACGGCAATGCTAGTCGAGTCTGCGGTTCTATACAGTATTAACGGCCTGATCTTCCTGGTCAGCTACGCCGTTAATAGTCCAATTCAGAACCTTGCGCTTCCGGTTCTAGGTCAAACTCAGGTGTGTCTACTGATTGTTGATACATGTAACAAATGCTAAGCCTGAAAAAAGTCGATCGCCCCCTTGCTGATTATCTTGCGCGTGCTCCAAGGTCACGCTTGGAATTCTACCACTCTTACCCAGTACGGATCTCAATTGAAATCTCATTTCGTTGCCGCGGACGGAAATACCAGCTCAAACGACAGCGGTCCTACTGTATTTATACAAAATAAAGCGACGGATAGTCAACAGAGCATCGGAGCAAAGAACGCAACAGTTGCGTAGTACATGTAGTCAGTAGGAATTTGGCGTTCGATTTCGTAGCTTCCTAGCGTAGTTACTTTGAGTTTCAAGCAGTCAATTGACGAAGTCACTGTTGTTCACCTTGAGATCAAATTTCACTTAAAGTGGGATCTTACCTTCCCTACCCTTGTAAGGCGCCGGGGGGACGCTTTCCTAGAACCTCCAGGACCAGAGTACCTTGCAGGTTCGATTCTTTTTTGAGATCTGGTGTAATGCAAGTGTCCCCGAGCAACCGCCGACGATGGGATCAAACTTTTCACTCATTGCCTTGCATTAGAATGGAGCAATGTCCACCGTTCTCCCCGAAACACCATTGCGTATCAACGTGTGATTTTACAAGAATAGCCATCTGGGGAAATAATTCAAGTAAATTGGAAGGTTGCTAATTCAGGATTGGCCGTTGGGTGAGAGTGCACAGGAGTGCGCATATGGTCGAGGTGGGTCCAGGGGGAGCATGGGACTGATGCGGGCGCTAGTAGCAGGTAGCACAAATAGATTGATATCGGCTTTGGAAGTCCTAAATTATTATGATCTTTCGCGCGCTCACTGATATCAACCATCTGACGTTGAATATGCAGCGGGTATCAGATTACTGGCCAATAAGAAAACCGCCCGAGATGCCCAGGCTGGTATTCCATTGATCTACTTTATTGCTGTACTCACCCAGCAACACGCAGAGGTATCGCAGCCAGAATGACAGTTGATGGAGTTTCTGTTCCATTTTGAACCAGACAGAGATTACAAAAACATCGTTTCATGATTGATTGTTCAGATGAGTTTGGGTGGATTTAATCGCTTGTTCTGGACAATTTTACCTTCAGAAATCGTATTTAACCCAGCGCTTCAGTTAGAGAATGCATCCTCCTAACGAAGAAACATCGTTTATTTACCGTGAACTAGAACCATGAAGCTCGTTGCAATCGGTTTCGCCTTCCTGGCTATCTCTCTCGTCACCGCCATGCCTGTTATTCAGGGTGAGTGGTAAATATTTTTGGCAATTACGGTTTGCCAACTCTTGACTCAAGAATTGGAGGAGAGGTCCCCAAGTGGTTTTGCAATTATAGGGAACCCTACCCCTGATGTTGTGGATGGTTAGTAGTACCCACGTCAGACCGGGATTGTCTGACTCCTTGCTTCAAGGAACGGAGGCTGGGTCCCCCGATGGATCCTCGACTGTACAAAATCCTACACCTGTCGCAGCCGCTAGTGAGTGATTCTATAAACACTGGTTAGACATCATCTGATCTTTGGTTTGAAGAACTAGCGGCCAGGAGTGGATTTACGATCATAGGAAATCCGACCCCCGATACCGCAGGCGGTAAGTGTCACATAGGCCGAAATAGCACTATCTGACTTCCTGCTCGCAGAACTGGAGAGCAGGTCTCCTGTCGGATTTCTAATGTTAGGAAGCTCGACACCGGATACTGCAGACAGTAAGTTGTGCAATTGCCCGGAAGGGAACCCTCTGACCTCGATTCAGAAGTTTAAGGAAGGCCTCTGCCAACGCTGCTTTACCAAAGAAGCGAGTGTCCCCTCACGACCTTCCTTGTGATGTAGTGGATATCGTATGTTTGACTTTCCTTGGGTTGCCTAGATAGTCTCTGTCGTGTGTCTTTGGTCCAGTATAAATATACTTGTTAACGAGCGAGACACTGGAATGGTATATGCGCATGTTCAATAGCAGCAAGCAAGTCAAGGATGGTGTCTTGTTTCAATTCTTTTCACCACCGAATCATTGGAATGAAGTGTACTGACGTAGGTCATATGATGTTGGTTCGCGCCTGTTACACACGCATTCAATGCGCGGAAAATTGAATTGTCCGCGGAATAAATTCTGTCTTCTTCAGGACCGTCTTCTCACATTGCTGTGATTGCAGAGCAAAGGCTTTTGTGTCTCCATGATAGAAGCTGTTCAAAATGCATTTTCAAGACACAGTGCCGGTAATATGTCGGGAATCGTCGAGGTTTGTCCAAGTGATTCGTTGGGACCTTGTGAGTGGTTTACTGGGTGACGGTTTTCCGGTTTCTGGCCAGTGGCTGGCTCCCAGGTGACTACGTTTTTCGCCCTGCCCGGTGAACCCGAGGGGCAATTCCCGACCAATACACGATCACGTGCTCTTCCACCGCTCCAGCCATGACTATCTTCACACTCACACGCCTCTCCCTAATCCTGCTCCCGCTTTGTGACCTGTATCCTTAGATGCCATTTCTGCACTCTGCTCTTTCTCTCCCTCCACCGCGACACCGCTGTTCAGCACATCCCCCCTCGCCACAGATCTCTACCCACAGAACACCAACGGCTCTACCGATGGTCTCCGCATTCATTGGGCCTACGAGGAGGGTGTGGGCATGCATTCCTTGGACTCATTGCTCTCCACGGGTTTCAGTGGACCGGACACCTCCAAACGACGCGTAAACGTGCTCCAGAGCGCCCCTCTGCCCATCTTGATCTCCCATTTCTCGGCTTCCACGATTTGCGGGATACCATCCATACCCTCGGCCTTGGAGGGTATAGGAATCAACGATTCGGTCCTTGGTCGTGTCATCCATGCCGCGGGTGGAGTTGGTGGTCGATTGGAAGCTCTCAATTACTGGGCGTGACGCCGGAGGAGCTTTCCAGGGAGCTGTGGTCGCGCTCGGCAGCCGCGGAACTATCAATCAGCACATGCATTTCTCTCCCCACTCGATCTTCCCAGTTCTCATAGGCTATATGTGGAAGGAAGAATCGGGAAGCCCCGACCAGGGGGATGCGCGACGGACCTCGAGTGTCAGGATTGGTTGTCCAGGCTGTCGGTGCGGGGTTTGCGCCCTTCTTTCAAAGGACCTCTTGTGAGCTCCTCTCCCTGCTGTTTTCCCCTTGTATGCCGCCGACGAATTCACGTGCTTCCTGGTTCTCTCCTCACCTCCACCCCGTGCCGGTACCCACCTCGTCCAGTATGCCCGACAATTCCAATCCCATCGTCCTCCTTAACCTGTTAGTCCATTGCCTGTCAATATTACTTTCTTAGAGGCGAACGCTGTGGCAATGAAAGAAATGGAACGGGTCTTCTCCAAGACTTACCATGCCCAACACATCTTACCCCTCACATCATTGCTACCCTTCCCCAAACGACGTGCGAGCGTGTTTCAGGAGTGCTCCCCACTCCAATCCCTGATCTCTTGGCCTCATTGATCTTTCGATATTGCCGAGATACCCCCATTCACGTCTCTTCCCGAACAACGAATGACGCTGGGCATGCACGTTGTAGATGTCTGGAATTCGGCTATCTTGACCGTTATCCACACCGCCGCCAGTCAATCACAGCCCTTTGACTGTACTGCCCATACCATGGGCGGAACTGGTGGCCGGTTTCACTTCACTGCATGGGACATGGGAGGCGCTGTGATTCTTTTTGGTCAGTCGGTCTCAACTGGTCCACACCATCCGCCTGCAGTCGCAACTTCAAGTATGTGCAATCAAGCCCGTACTGCAGCCACATTAGTGTCTAGATCGGTTGGTCCACTATTGGGCGATGCCTCTACCGCACGAGTCGTGTATTTGATGTGGTTTTTCTTCCAGTGATATTCGACTTTGCCTGACTCGATAGTGCACGACCCGCTTGACAGTCACTTACTGAGAGATTATGTCCGTGAAAATGAAATAAATGGAGCCAGTCTTCCTTAGAAGCTCTCTGGGACTTTACGTATGCTTAAATATCCTGTCCCTGAATGTTAGCTCTCGTCTAGAAATGTCCGCCCTTTGGAGGGCTTGAACCGTCTCCCTTCTCATCCCACACTTTCAAGCAGAAAGGAAAGGATATCAGCTTCTTAGGACCCGTCATCATGCTGGAAGTGGTAAGCAGGATATTTGTGTCAAGTATGTTTCCGTGTGCACGATGATATTCCGAACCCCCACCCTGCAACTCACTCATTGTTGTTGCACTACCTACTGAGACAGCCACGAGATGCATACAGCTGAACAATCGGCAGGCCCTAACAGCATCACTCAGATCACACTCACCTGCAACATTTATCAATGTGCTCACCGATGAAGGTCGCTTCAGGCTCGTTCTGGCAAGGAGAAGAGCCCACCATGACATGGCGCAGTCGGTGGTACCAAACGCGCTCCCGATCAGCGTATATCCCTCTTGTCCTTCTCTGCTTGTGTATCGACAGGTGAGGCGAGGCAGGGACGGGAGACGGTATCGTGCATGCACGGGATATTGGGGTGTTGGGAAGAGTAACAAGCTTATGGCGTCTGTACTTGCACGAGAACCTGGCGGGATAAGTGCCGGCGACGGATGCCCATGTAAGAAAACGGATGATGGGCGGAAGGAGATGGTTGAAAATCACAATATTTCACATCGTGGATTCTGCACTCCTCCTAGACCATCATTCTTGTTATCGTCATCGTGGGAGATGAAGAACTTAAGAGACGCTCAACAATCCAGGATTCTCATTACCCGGTTTAGGGAGTCCATCCACCGCCCTCATCTTATTGTTCCCTTCCTTGTTCGCCCACTGCCACTCCTCCCTGTCGTGTTGTTCTCCCTTATAAACTCGCGACCCTCTTCTAAGACAAAATAGCCCCATCGCATTCATCCCCTTATCTGTTCTCCCGCAACTTGTCCCATCCATACCCGTCAATCGGCCTTCGCCTTGGCCAGTGCCGTGAAGGAATACACCCTGCACTGTTGGTAACTATATTGAAATTAAGATTGAGGTCGAAACGTTGGGTGGCAGTCCCGGAGTAAAGAGATTGGGGCCCTCGAATGTGAAAAATGGATTGGATGAGCTGCTCATTTCACGCTTTGTGTGTGGTAGTCGCTTTAGTGAGTTACTGAGTGCCGATGTCATTGGGATCACCAAGAAATGACGTTAGTTGCTTGCTCTTGTTCGAGGCAGGTGGGCGGTGTCGATCAAATGCCCATTGCACTCAGCAAGTGGAATGCGTATTGCGTTAGCAATTTCCGAAATCAATCTGAATAAGGATGTGGCGGCTTCGCAGGAGACCATGTACCGTGAGGAGTATCGTTCGTTTACTGCAAGATCATATAGAGCGGTGAGAGCGAGTGCAAGTTTCCCCACCCCACTTGCTCCCAAGATGGCGATCTGAGGCGACTAATGACTGAGCAACATCTCAACCACCTTGAACATCTCTCCGTCCCTCCCAATCATCTGACAAGGGCGCGGAATGGGTTTATGGAGGACACTGGATTAGTGAGACAAATATCAGGGCTCTGGATCCGGCTTTGGGTAGAGCCTCTAGAGGGGGAGGGGGGGCTATTATCGTATCCGAAGAGGGCCTGAAGGTGTCTAAGTCAGTTGAGGTGGATGAATGATACGGAACTTGAGTTGAAGGTCAGTCTGTGCAAGCCGGAATAAGAATAAGCAACAGAAATATAGTTCTCTGACCGTACAGCGAGAATCTGTGTTGAATCATTGATAAGACGATTGTACTTGGCCATAGTTTCGATCCTTGAGTTCCGATTTACATATGGATCGAACCTTGGCCATAATGCCTTTCTGGGATCCTCTCTATGAGTGCGCCAAGAGATTTCTTCACGGTGACTAAGGAAGGGTTAGCGACGTAGTATGCACACAAAGGAAAAGACATCGGATGTTGTACCAATTGCACTCTCCAAATTTCTCCTCTGGGTCCTTCGGCTGGTCCCTGTTCGATGATGCAGCAACTTGGAGCAGGCCATCAAGGATGATATTCGACCTGCACAATACCTTATGAGCGAGTTCCGGGACCGATCCTTTTCCGTTTGAATTTCCTATTTTGTGCTCAGTTTGTGTTCCAAGCCAAACTTGTGCAACTCTCTGATCTTGATGATTTGGACCAACATTCCTGCAAAAGCCTTCACGTATGGTCCATCCTTGAACAAAATCACCGACCTCTCTTGCGACTTTTGATATGGTTTCGACGAGGTTGGTAGTTGTGGAGGCGACGTGTTTGGAGCTTGCTATGGGTCGGTTGATGGTATCCGGCAATTTCACGGGGTTGAGCAAGGTGGGATAACCTATGAACAGCCGCGGCCGTTGCTGGGGCTTGCAAGTATCCTTGTGTGGTTAAACGGATCTTCCCACGAACGTTTCTAGATTAGCGCGCCGGCTGTACGTACTATACCATCCTACTGCGCATTGTGTCTCTCTGTCCCCTTTGTGGCGGCCATGACTCATTGTTCTGTTACCATGGATATGACTCTGACCTCCACTATGCCCTCCAAAGCTCCGATGTATTAATCCCTTGGCTGAGGCACTTGACACAGAACGATCACACCGGAGGGACACTGGGAAGGATGGAGACGGGTGAATAATGCCAGAGCCAACGAAAAACTGCGCGACCACAACGCTCGATCTGCACACCAAGTGAACTTGGAGCAAAAGATGAATTATCATATCACAGGACAAAATTTTATCGCGCCTGTGGGTCGGTTCGGCTTTGAGTTGGTGAAAACGCGCTATTTGAGAGCTTTTGTGCCTGAGTTTAGCGGTGACATACGTCGCTTCGTTTCTGAAAATTTCCAGGCTCGGGAAATTCCCAAACAGGTACGAGAAATCTTTCTGACAGCAAAATTTTGCTCCCCCCCTGTCCCTGTGGGTGGCTATTGACGTCCCTCTGATCACACATGATTCGTTTGGCACGCACAAGAGGTCTATACCATGCTTGGTCACTATATGCCTGGCAATACCTTTTCGAAATCTGGGAGGGGTGGGGTGCAGGATGTATGAAATTACGGTGGTACACCACTCTTTGCCCAAACCTGGAAAATTGGAATATTGATATCGGCAGAGGTTTACATGGAGTAATCTCAAATATCAGTAGAAGTAGAGGGGATCATGCCCTTGACACTTCGACTCACTGTCATTTGGGAGACAAGTGTTGTGCCCGATCAGATGGAGCCTAGACGAAGTATTTATGCTCGGCCGAGTTTTGGACGTCCCTTGCTTCCGTCCGCCCATCATGAGCAACCCGTATGCACCTCTCGGAGAGTCCTCCTTCGATCTATACAACGAGCGTACCATTATTGATGGTTTGTTCCTCGGGGCGATAGCTTATGGTGAGCGTCACAGTTACCGTTCGGTGAAACAAGGAGGTGACTCACAGAAAATCGCCACACCATCAAGGTGTTCATTTAACGTTGTTCATTTTGTGCATGCAGTTATTCTTCTCGAGGAAGAAGACTTTGAGGGACTATTGCCTTATGGCTTATATTTCCCTCTTGTTTATCATGGGCAATGTAGGAAACGCGACGAATATCAAGAGCGGCGAAGCGACGTTCGTGGACTACCGTAACTACCCGGGCGGCCCAAACGCATACTTTGCTACTGGCGCAGGCACCGTTGGTCTTGTTTGTAATGTTGTCTACATTATCAACACTTGGTTCCAGGACGGTTTTCTGGTAGGAGGTCATTTGTTCTGTCGCTTATTGTCATTTACTGACACTGAAGTCTTAGTTGTACCGATTCTGGATGTTCTTCGCTCGCTTTGGGTGGTACTGGACAATTGTACCGGGCCTGATGTTCCTTGCTTCATTCAGTGCGTGTTGAATTGTTTTTGACTCCCTCGGCTTTGTCTAAGAGAATTATAATCCTTATAGCTTTATCTCTCTTGCTCATAATCATGCTCTGCAATCCTGGCACAACGCTCTGGTCAACAATCAGCGTCAATCTGGGCATTCCTTACTGGGCAATCTCAATCACATTAAATGTCCTCATAACAGCCTGTATCGTAACACAGATGCTTTACATGAGGCGACAGCTCCGCCGGGCGGGGGCTGGATCGGGATCGGCATATGTTTCTGCGGCTTCTATGGTGGTAGAGTCCGCTGCCCTCTACTCGATAAACGGAATCATTTTCCTCGCGAGCTATGGCGTCAATAGCCCTATTCAGAACCTCGCTTTGCCCGTCCTTGGTCAAACCCAGGTGTGTGCGATATCCTTTGAGGGGCTGGCGAGATCACTGACGTCCTGTTATGTAGTCAATTGCACCGCTGATGATCATTCTACGTGTGCTTCAAGGCCGCGCTTGGTCAAGTACCACGCTTGCGCAGTACCAGTCGAAGACAGTGGCAGAACTTCCAATAGCCGGCAGGAGAAGATCCGAAAATGAACCACGTTCAACCCCTAGCTTCAGGAGAAAGACACTAACTGATAATTTGTTATGATTTGAGGACATTCAGACTGGTATTACGCATATTTCGCTACGTAGTAGAGCTAATGGGAAAAAAAGTATCCCTTCTTCTGCGCTCAAAGTTCTTGCTAGTCGTCTCGGCTGCACGAGGACGTCATGATTGTCTGGGTTACTCTCGTTCACTCATTTACGTAGAAATTCACTCCTTATCTCAAACACGTTCTCTAGTTTTTAAATACTTACCACTCCTTTTAGTCCCAACTTTTCGTAGAAACTCGGACACGTAGAACTTAGAAACTATGTGCCACGTAGTTACCGAAATACAGCGTCATTTACCCCCGAACTCAGCAGCAGCCTTACACTAGGTGCAGCGGAACGACTTTTATGAGAATATAGAGGCGCAGAATGACCTCTCTGTGGCTCACTCATTCTCCAAAAATATGTGTTGGTATAATTGATGAGATCTGCGGTTGCTATTCTTGTGAAATCAGCCGAAAGGAGCAGTATTAACGACAACCAAGCCGATGGAAAGGCGCCGGGTACCAAAGGGACTGATTAGTGGGATCATAGGGTCCACTAGCTTGTCCCCATTGGAATGAACCCGTGGTGACATATCGTGACCCACAAGTTTATGGTTGTTCGTTTGAACACATGGGTAAATATAATCCATTCTTCGATATCTGGTTACCAATGAAGAAATCAATGTAGGATTTTTACAAGCCGGCGGACAGTCGACGCGACGTTGGCTGGACTCTTTATTTAATCTTTATTTGGACATGGACCCTACTTACGCAAATCGCGATCCCGCGATTTGTTTACTATTTTATTTCTATTCTCATTCAGTAGAACTTCGGTTACCTGGCATACGGACACGTAGCTAGGCTTTCCTCAGTACTCGTGCGTACAACGAGTGACTGAGGTGAGCATTCATGCTTATATCCACTATACCTATGTTAAGCTTATGTTCTTAGCATTATATTCTTACAATCAAGGGATTGAGAGTACCCCTAGCCCACGAAAATGGATTTGAGGATGATACCGACTCAGCATCTGACAAGCCTTACAACAAATAGAAGAAGCTCGCTAGTTCCCCATGGAGAGAGTTACATGTGTAGCCTGATTCATCTGTAGTCTTTGATTGGTCGCTAGACTAACCGGAGAGCCACCAGCCCTATTGCTCAAGGTAATAGAAAAGATGACTCTGCAGAAATTATGATGCGCGAGATATCACTGTAATTACTTCTCAGAGGCATCAATCTTTTCATCATCCGGTACCACTCTGGCAACCCATAACTGTCAAATTTTTAATATATGGTACACTACATCTCTGATAGAAGCCGCTGAGACCTCTAAATATGCGTTCATTATTTAGTTGTATAAAGAGATGATGGCATGGATACCTTATGCTAGCATCAGAAGGTTCCGCTGCCCCGATGATTCCAACCATGAAACACAGCACACCACGTACTGTGACTTGCACACCGGCACAACTAAATCCACAATGAGCTCCGAAATTTATATTTCGCAATCCCCCCTGATTAGATCACGGTATGGTTCTGCTCATGGTCTAGATTCATCAAGAATTGAAGTGAGCATTCGAAAAAGCTGTGGTACACAGCTAAGAAAAGTACATGAGATGCTTCCCGCAGTTCTGCTCCATGAACACTGTCCCATCACGAAAATGTGTGTAGTAATGACCAGGTTGCTGATTCAAGGTCAAGTTTAGACCACACTAAAGCCCTTGGGGAATATAATTGTGGCAGTGGTATGGACAGCCAAGTTCCGCCTTGGTGGGCACCTTTCCAATTCTGGATTGGTCAGGCCATAGCACATAGGATTTGGACTTTGCACACCCTGCGCTCACTCAATTACTAGCAAGTTCAGCTTCCAGCCAACGCCCCGGATGGCACGGCCCCGGGATGCGGCTGCTCAACTTGGTGAGTTTATGGGCACCGAGATGGGAATTGGAAGTGTGATCATGATTCATGAGAATTAGAAGCATTGTTCCAACCCTGAGAAGGGAGGATGCGATTGATATGTGTATATCCAGTAAACCACAAAAGGATGGCAGCTACAAGGGAGGGTACCAGGGCGGACATTGTTTACCTGACGAGCCAACTACAAAAATGATGGGGTCAGTTCTACTACAACGACTGGAAGCATCAGGGAGATTGATCGAATTCTGGCAACTGATTCTCTCCAAAAAAACACTGCCTCCGTACATACATACCATGATGTCCGATCAAGAGAGTTATGAGGGCGGTTTGATCATGATCCATGGTTCGGTAGTGCCCAACACGAACGGACAATGTAGTTTATGTCATAAACACCTCCTTTGCAACAAACACCACCCAGGTTAGAGTTATCTTTCCATGAGTAACCAGTATGCCCCGCCTGGTGAATCTGTCTTTGACTTGTACTATGAGCGCACCTTCCTCGATGGCCTCTTTCTGGGTACCGTGGCTTATGGTATGTGATCATCGACCTTCAGTTCGTGTTAGTCGCACCCTGATCTACCTCATCTAGGTGTGCACGTTGCCCTTTTCATCTGGTGCATGCACCTGTTAATCTCGAAGAAGAATAAAGGCCAAATACATTGGTTCTTCATGATTTATATCTTGCTCTTGTTTATCATGGGCAATATTGGCAACGCAACCAACATCAAGCTTGCAGAGGAGGCCTTTATTAACCAATTCAATTTTCCTGGAGGGCCCAACGCATTCTATGCGGAGGGCGGTGGACCTTACGGTCTCACATGTAACATAGTGTACATCATCAACAGTTGGTTTCAAGATGGCATGTTGGTACGATATGGTCTGTTTGTGACCCAGAAGTGACGCTGATCGTGTGTACTCTAGATTTGGCGCTTCTGGATGTTCTTTGTTCTCGGGGGCCGGTGGTATTTGGCGATTTTGCCTGGGCTCATGTTTCTTTCCGTAGTTGGTAAGCCAGTTTCTCTGGGTTCTCAATTTGCGTTTCAAGTTCAATATCTATTTTGTAGGCTTGTCGTTTGTCCTCATTGTGATGCTTTGCATTCCTGGAATCACCGTGTGGTCGACAATTAGCATTAACCTTGCCATTCCATACTGGTCAATCTCTATCGCACTCAACATCATCATAACTTGCATGCATCGTAGTCCGGCTTCTCCACATGCGATACTCTGTTCGTCAAGTACTTGGATGAGGCAGGTGCTGAATATGTCTCCGTCACAGCAATGCTAGTCGAGTCTGCGGTTCTATACAGTATTAATGGCCTGATCTTCCTGGTCAGCTACGCCATTAATAGTCCAATTCAGAACCTTGCGCTTCCGGTTCTAGGCCAAACTCAGGTGTGTCTACCGATCCTTGATACATGCATGAATTCTAAGCCTGTCACGAGTCTATTGCGCCCTTACTGATTATCTTGCGCGTGCTCCAAGGTCGCGCTTGGAATTCTACCACTCTTACCCAGTGCGGAACTCAAGTGAAATCTCATTTCGTTGCCGCGGACGGAAATACCAGCTCGAACGACAGTGATCCTACTGTATTTATACGAAATAAAGCGACAGGTAGTCAACAGAGCCTCGGAACAAGGAACGCAACAGTTGTGTAGTGCATGTAGACAGTAGAAATTTGGTGTTCGATTCGTAGCTTCCTGGCGTAGTTACTCTGGTAATCCATATGGCAGGAGTAGATAGCTCGATGTACTAAGCCTTTCCCTGTTCTCGACTGTGAGTTCCAAGCAGCCAATTGACGAAGTCACTGTTCTCCCTTCCCTACCCTAGTAAGGCTCCGGGGAGCGCTCGCCTAGAACCTCCGGGACCAGGGTATACTGTGTATTCAATTTCTTTGAGATCGGGTGTAACGTAGGTGTCCCCGGACAACCGCCGATGATGGAATCAAATATTCATTTTACCCATTGCCTTGTATCAAATGGAATGCCATCCTGGAAGCTTCGTACCAGATGGATATTGTGAGTTCGACTCTTTTCGAGATCTAGTGCGATGCAGGTGGCACCGGGCGGTCGCCGATGATGGAATCGAATATTTTACTCACTGCCTTGTATTAGGAATGGAATAATGTCCGTTCGCGTGGAAGCACTAATACATATCAATGTGTGATTTGATAAGAATAATAGAACAAGCATTCAAAGAACCAGTTGTTAATGATTCAAGTAAGTTTGGCAGATTGCTGTTTCAGGGCTTGCGTGTTAAGCGTACTTTTTGTGGAGCATACAGATTGTCGAGGTAGGTCCGGAGGGCATGGGACTAAGATAAGTGTCGACAAACAGCATGGACAGGTTGACGTCAGCCTTGGAAGGTCTGAAATATGATAACCTTCTGCCCGCTCACTGATATCAACCATTGGACGTGCAACACGCAGCGGGTATTAGGATTTTTCCTTGAGAAGTTGTATTTAAGACAGCGCTTCAGTTGGGAACCGCATCCTCCCAATGAAGAAGTGTCGTTCATTTTACCGCGAACCAGAACCATGAAGCTCTCTGCAGTCGGTTTCGTCTTCCTGGCCATACATAGTGCCACAGCCATGCCTGTTATTCAGGGTGAGTGGTAAGCCCTCTTCGCAATTACGGTTCGCCAACCCTCCGATCCAAGAATTGGAGGGGATGTCTCCAAAGGGTTTGCAATTATAAGGAACCCGATTCCTGATTACTGTGGATCGTCAGTACCTCTTCACGTCAGACCAGCAATATCCGACTCCTTGTTCGAAGACACGGAGACTAAGTTCCCTGTCCGATCCTCGACTATATAAAACCCGATGCCCGTCGCAGCCACTAGTGAGTGGTACAAACACTAGATAGACCTCATCTGATCCTCGGTTTGAAAGAAGTAGCAGCTAGAAGCGGAACATCGATTATAGGAAACCCGACGCCTGGTGCCGAGGACAGCAGGCGGTACGGATGCTTGGACGGACCTTACCCAGTGCTTTGCTTGAAGAGCTGGAAGCCAGGTCTCCTCACGGACTTTGTAATTGTAGGGAACCCAACGTCAGGTACTGCAGGACAGTAAGTGTCACACGCGCCGAGCCAGCACTATCCGGCGTTCCGCTCACAGAACTGAAAGTCGGGTCTCCCCATCGGATTTCTAATGTTGGCTGTTGATCAGCTGTTGGTGTTGCCATAAACCTTTGACGCACCGCCGTACATCAGCAGAGCCCACAAATTACTATACTTGTGATAAAACAATATCATCGATGCGACAGAATATATTGTGTGTATACTTTATGTTCATCGGGTATTCCTGCTTTCTGAGCGGTCGATAAATGGTGGATGAAGCACGTCGATGAATACGCGCGCGTTATTACTCATCAGGGGCACAATTTACGATACACGATCACGTGTCTTTCCACCATACACTCTCCGGTACCTACCTCAGGCACACAGGTGCTACACCCCCTAAGGACGCGCGAAAATGCTCAAGAGTGTTCCCACTGCCCATCCTGACCTCCAATTTCTCGACTTCCACAACTTACGGGGTTTCCATCCACACCCTCGTACACCCTGACCTTGAAGGACACAAGAACCCATGATTCAGTTCATGCCGTGAGTGGAATTGGTGGTCGGTTGGAAGCTCTCACTCACTGCGTGCGATGCCATAGGAGCTTTTCCAGGGAGCTATGATCGTGTACTGCAGCGTGGCCATCGCCCACCTCGGACGCTCGTAAATATGCCAAAGAGTACACGATGAGATATGAGACTAGACTTTCTTCCCGAGAATACAGTTTTGTGCGATTTCATACCCAATGGAGCAAAAAAAAAGAAAGGCGCATGTAGCCACTACTAAATTGTTAGAAATCGAAGCCCGATTGTCACTCAGTCAGAAACTGTCCGACGATATCCATGAATTTCTCTCGTTCTTCGAAGTGTGCCATATGACTGGAATTCTATCATCATCTTCAGATGAGAAACTGCTCAAGGTTGACGACAAAAACGACCACCAAAACGTACCGGGAACTGAACCCAACGAACACGCGGGATCAATTGAAAGAAGGGATAGACACAGATATCGGCCGCTTCATCACTCCAACCGTTCGTGAGCAAGGTAGGAACCGAGATTTTGTGGATTTCGTCGATGATTGTCCAATTCTTATTTGAATCCAGTCACAGTGAACTCGTTTGGCCCATTCCTGGGGATTGTGTGAGTATCGTTCGCTATGAGTATGGAGATGGAGCAAACATTGTAAAATATACCTGTCGGGTCTCTATCGAGCCATTCAAAAGTTTTGACAAGCGGTTCTGGCATTGGATCCAAGGTGCACAGAAATCGTGCGTAGAATGCGTTGACCGCAGTCCTGATATTCTTTACTGTCTGTATTCCCCTCCCGTTCTCCCTTATCCAAAGCATCCTGAACATCCTGCGGAAGCATTTTCCGGTGGATAGCCTGAGCCCTGTTCCAGAGCTCAGTGGAAGCAAGCGGCGACATGAGGATCAGACGCTTCAGCCCACCAGCCTGCCTCACAGCATGTCGTGCTCCCAGCTGCCCACCCCATGAATGACCCAGGAGGTCAGTAATCCTCGTAAATCCCGAGGTGCTCCAACAAGAGCTTCAGCTCGTCCAGAAACAGTTGCTCAGTCCAGAACGAAACGTCTCCCATTTTCTCTGGAAGGTGTGTTGAGAGTCCATTTCCAAGTTGGTCGTATATGATGACCGGAATGGACCTCTGTTGGGTGAGATCGGAGAGAATTGCGAGGTAGTCGGAAGTTACGCCAGGTCCGCCGTGGAGGACTACTAGCGGCCGTCTCCCGGACCCCAGGTCACCGTAGACTTCTGTACCACGTCTCACACTGCCTTTCCTGCGCCCCGCACAGACCGCGACATTCTCCCCTCTGTGATCGTGGTGGGATTAGATGCAGAGGAAGGCAGTGTCATGTTGTAGTGGTGAGAAAAGCTTCTGGTTAGAGTTGGATGGGCGGGAGCCTTGGGATGTGGTTGCTTGGCTTGTTGAGATGTATGAGCGCCAATATGGGAATCAGTGTAGGTACGATCATAAGAATCATAACTGTGGTCTTTGAGAGTGGAAGACGCGATTGACATGACCACGAATGACCACAAATGGATGAAAGCTAGAAGGGAAGGTACAGGGGGGACTCGCATTGCGTTCTCAGCGAGTAAACTGCAAAAACGATGGGATCAGTTCTACTACAACGAGCTAGAGTGCATCACTCATCCACCTTTGGGGTGTCTCTAGAATCGTAAGAAGAGAGGAGGCGCGCGCTGAGCGTCTTGCGATGTAAGTTCATATCGACCCGATGCCGGAAAGTCTCACGGTTCCTTTTTTCTCCATGGCCTAATACTGTTCTTCCTGGCAAAAATAGGAGCAGGCGCCGCCAGGCCAAAGGATGCTGTCAAAGTATGTATAGCTCTTGTTGGGAACGTGGCAGCACCTGGCAAGCAGGGAAGATGACTGAACAGCGCCCTGATGCCTCGAAAAAAACATAATATGGGGTCCTTAGGCCCTCGCCCCCCCATCTAACTACCTGTACGGGGTCTCGGATGCGCCCCGGCACAGTTAGCCAGTCCGGCGGACTGATTACCATATCTAGCCCATACTACTCTAATTCTGCCGTTACACGAGCCAGGGGCAGGGTAGGGTGGCGGTTAAGCTCTTGATGCCCTCCCAAGGGCAACCCGCACAAGTTCCCCCATTTGATGTGCACACACGCATGGACGAAGATAATTATACCCATGTCTACACTTATGTTGTCACACCGCGACTTGGTCGGGATGATGACGTCTTGATATCCGTATAAGGTACCGGTCATCAAAGGCTAACGATGTAACTGAGCTTCGGGGGGGCACTCTGCAAACGTTGCCTTACCTAATCATCAAGCGTCTCCCCTACAATCCTCCCTGGATATAGTGATATCTTATGTTTGAGTTGCCTCGATAGATTCGGCTGTGTGTCTTTGGTACAGTATAAAATTTTGCCGTGTTCAGTAACTTGCAGTCGTTCCTCGATCACGTGGCTTCCCATTACGCGGGACACTCCTCCACTGCGACACCCCTGTTCATCACGTGCCCCATCGCCTCCACATTCATTGGGCCTACGAGGAGGGCATGAACATACACTCCCTGAATTCATGGCTCGACGAGTTTCAATGGACTAAATACCCCCAAACGATGCACAGACATGCTCCAGAGTGATCCCTCTGCCCCTCCTGATCTCCAATTTCTCACCTTCCATGACTTACTGGGGTACCGTACACACTCTCATACACCCTGACCTTGAAGGACACAGGAATCATTGATTCTGTCCTTGGCTGCGTCATCCACGCCGTGGGTGGAGTTAGTGGTCAGTTGGAAACTCTCACTCACTGGGTGCGATGCCGGAGGAGCTTTGCAGGGAGCTGTGGGCGTTGTTTGGTAGCTGTGGAACTATCAATCGAGAACGTGCATTTCTTTCTCGACTCTTTGAGTTCTTTCACCCTCTTCCCAATTCTCATAGGTCATATGCAGAAAGACGAATTGAAAAGCCCCGACTAGAAAATCGCTCATGGGACGTCGCTGCGCGCAAATATGCGTTTGGGGAGGGATAAACTCTGAGTCGAGTAATGTACCAAAGCAGATTGGCGCATTAAGCTTTGAGGCTCAGGGTCGGGGTTTTTGCACGGCCTCTTGCTGAGTTCCTCCCCCATGGCTCTTCCACCTTTGCTAGCGTGGCATGCAGCATTCGTGTGCTCCTGGTCCTCTCTTCACCTCCATACCGCGCCGGTACCCCATCCGTATCCATGACAAGTCAAATCCTATCGTCCCTCCCAGCCTGTCAGTCCATTACTTGTCAGCATCGCTTCTCGAGGAGACGATGCTGTGACAATGATAAAAATGGAACGTTATCCGAGACATTATAATTATGCCCAACACATCCCGCCCTTGCACCTGCTGCCGCCTACCCACTGCACTGTTCGCCCGAGTCACAAAACCCTTTGCTGATCCTAACCTCGCTTTCTCTGGGACTTTTTCGTTGCGACCGGACACCGGGTAGCATGGATTGAAATTGAGATTCAGGCTGGGGGTTATAATGGATAGCATGGGAGGAGTGTTTTGACACTAAGTTGGGAGTATTGGTAAGGTGAGACCATCAAGTGCCAAGAGGCATTGGACGAATTACTTGTGGGCCGTAACGGGACAAACTTCCTTCGCTTTCTAGGCTGCCTTGACGATATGCTTGCATACGATGTGATACCTACCTCCTGTCGGAGCGAGACTGAGGGCGCCCCGATGAGCATAGATCCTGTATGACAGGATTGAGGCCATCATGTTGCGTACAAGAGTTACCTCTTTTATCGGCTAGTTTGACGATTGCATTTTATGATCCGTACTTCTTACTACCAATATCACTGTTCGCCATGCGTTCCACGCCACCAGTTCTACCTTTGCTGAGGGCTATCCCGATATATCGTACCAGTGTCGGACAAATTCTTTGCCGAGCATCTCCACATTCATCGGGGCCAAAACCCTGCCTTGCCCGAATTCATCACCCTCGTAATTCAAGTGGAACCAGACGGCCTCCAAACGACGTGAGAGCATGTTTCAGAGTGCTCCCCACCCTACTCCAACCCCTGATCCCTTGACCCCATTGACGCTACTTCAATGTTTCCGAGATACCTCCATTCATATCTCTTTGAACGAAGAATGACGCTGGGCATGTACATTGCAGACGTCCGAAATTTGCCTGTCTCCCATTATCCATACCACCGCAGGAGTCAATTACAGCCTCTTCGACCACAACTGCCCGAGCCACAGGAGGAATAGGTTGTCGAATTCACTCCTTTTGGTGGGTCGGCCCCAACTGGTCACACTTCCATCTGCATCGCACAGCTTCAGGTACAACCAAGCCCGTACCGCAGCCACATTACTGCCTTAGATCGATCTGCCCTACTATTAGGCGATACCTCTACCATACATCCACCACCAAAGCACATGTCGTGTGTTCGACGTCGAGTTTTTCTTGTTCAAGTGACCCTCAATTTATCTGGCTCGGTAGCACACGACTTGCTGATATCACTTACTGAGGATCATGTCCTGAAAATGAAATAAATGGAACCAGTTTTCTTTTGAAGCTCTCTGGGACGTTATGCATCTCTAAACATCATGCCCCCTGATGTTGGCTCTTGTCTAGAAATGTCCGCTCTTTGGAGGACTTGAACGTCTCCCTTCTCATCTCACGCTTTCAAAGAAAACATATCAACTTTCTTGGACCCATCATCTCAAAACCCCTCCCAACACGTGAAAGCGGTAGCAGGATATTTGTGTCAAGAATGTTTTCGTACACGGTGACTTGGGGACCTTCACCGCCCGCAACTTACCCATTGTCGGTGAACAACCACCCACCGAGATGGTCACGAGGCGCTTTAGCAAACGCGGCAGAGAAGTGTGAGAGGGTGTTGCACGTACATACAGCTGAACAATCGGCAGCCCTAACGGGGTCACTCAAATCACACTTCACCCGCAACATTCATCAACCTGGTGACCGACGAAGCTCAAGGCCCCATCAGGCCCGTTTTGGCAAGTAGCAGCGCTAGCAGTCGGTGGTACAAAACGTGCTCCTGATCAGCGTGGATCCCTCTTGTCCCTCTGCCGGTGTATCCACAGGCGAGGCGAGAGACGGCATCGTGCATGTACGGGATATTGGGGCGTTGAGAAAAGTAAAAAGCTCGTAACATCTGTGCGTGCACGGGATATTTCACACCAAGGATCCTGCATTCCTCCAAGAACATCATTCTTATTATCGTTACCGTTGGAGACGAAGAACCAGGCGCGCCTAACAATCCAGAATTCTCATCACCCGTTCCAGGGAGTCCATCCACCGCCTCACCTTTTGTTCCTCTCTTGTTCGCCCGTTCCCTCTCCTCCTTGTCGTGCTGTTCTCCCCTATCAACTCGCGACCCTCTTCCAAGCGAAATAGCCTTCCCCATAAAAGCCAAACTTCCCCATAAAAGCCAAACAGATCATGGCCCTCGAATGCTAAAATGCATTGAATGAGCTGCCCATGGGTTTACGTATGTGTGTGTGGTAGTCGCTCTAGTGCGTCACTGGGTGCCGATATCATTGAAACCATCCGACTCCTGATGCACCAAGAATGACATCTGATGTTAGTTGCTTGCTCTTGTTTGAGGCAGGGGTAACTCCAGTTCCATTCTGCCCAGGCCAGGCGCGGCTTTGGGGCTTAAGGCGCCCAAGAGACGCGGGAAGTGTTAATACTATCCATTGACCAGTGTGCCCGAACGCAACCATGGCGTCGAGAGGGGGACTAACAATTCAAGCCGGGGGACTCGGGCGCTCGACCCACCCCGAAGGGGGTCAGCTAGGATGCATAAAGATGCACATAGCTATGTATTCGGAAATAGCAAGCACAAGATATGTTACATATATTCAAGAAGTCCGAATAATTTAGCAGAAATGGATGTTGAGTCCAGCCTAGCGCCAAGATTCCTTTCAGTTCTGAGAGAAGAGTCTACGATCAGATGCACTTACGTTCGGAGCTTGGCATCCAACCTGAACGTCCGTATCGCCGGGCTTCCTGAATGCCTTAGGACAGTCAGGCTTGTTGCCTGCGCAGCAGCAATTAATCGGGTTGTCCGGAATTCCGGGTTGGGATTGACTTACAAGTTGCGCCCTTGTTACAGCCGTTGGTGTACCTGATAAGATGGGTTTTAGTCATCCATTTCCTCAAGGCAGTGAGTCGGCCTCTAGGTGGACTCACTGGAAACCGGCTGGGTTTGAGAACTTATGGCTGGTGATAAGAGAAATTAGAGCCAGATCGACAGGGTAGGTTAAGTGGCGTACGGAGGAATTAATGAAATGTCCGCGCTTGACCCGCTACCAGGAGAGCCAGGGTCGGGGGCTTTCAAAGTCAGCTCAACGAGAGTACATCCCTCGCCGTTGAAGCCGCATTTTCCTTTACAAGGAAAGAATGTCATATAAGCAAAAAAAAAACAGAACGAGGGCACAATGCCGCGTACCATTATCCAAATAACTTGAGGCACGGTGGGGATCAACATGAAACGCGTACCAAACGACATTGAAACTTACGCAATAGCGGACTCGAGTGGGCCATTAGAGGTATAATCTTTCCCGCGCGAGAGGACATTCGACCCCTGGATGAGCTTGGGCTACGAAGTTCAAGATCCGAGGTCAAATGGCTGGTCAGAGAGAAATCCATGAATGGCTCACAGTGCCAGAACCACAACTACCAAGGGCGATGTCAGCATGACGACCTGGGCAAGAGCAAAGTGACATTGGGTCATACCGATTGTTGAAGTGAACTTTATGGGTTTCAGCGAGAACACCGAGAGCAGCAGCAAGAACGACGAAGGACTTCATGACGATATTGCAGTAGATGATAACACATTTCTCTGTTCTAGCGTGCCTTTTTATGCTCTCACAAGTGGCATCATTCTCCACATACTTTTTCCCCAAGTGGAAGGACTCAGACGGCCTGTCGTCGGCGCGCCCGGACTAAAAAAACAATAATCAATTCTTTGGCTATTTCGCTCCAGACCCTGAAACAAACCGAGCACGGGTACTGTGGATAAGTTGGAATATTTCAGAACAGAATATGTAAGTCACCGCCACATGCTACTTCAGTCGCACGTGTAATGATGCGATGGCACTCCAGGATATTTTAAGGTACCTCCGAGAACATAGGGGATCGGGGCTTTCCAAACCTCGAGTCGCCCAAATAGACGTGGAGACTTTCAGGCGGAGCCAAGTAACTGGGCTGCAATCCTCCTGCTAATTCTAGATGGTAAATATTAGCACATGCGAATTTTATAGCTTTCTAAAACATCACCCACCAATTAAGATCGAATGTATCTTTGAGTGGAGAATAAACATATTTTGAGATTATGGTCCCGGAGATTACGTTACTGAACTGAGTACCAATAACGATAATACCATTCGGAGCGATTAAAACTGTCTACTCCACGCCAGACGGGGCATCAGGCATGGACTGGTGCACACCAGAGGTTTGTCAATCAAGTCCGATGGCGATGGCGAGTGGACAATCAGGGCCCCTGCCATTATTTGAAGGAAGGTGTAATGAGTCCAGCTACAGTGACATTTCCTGGGTGGCCTGGTAGTGTTGAAGTTGAAGAACTACTAAGGTTCACCAAACTCATGATGGGCCGAGGACCACGGTCACGGTCAGTGAACTTGCATGTCTCTACTGTCCGTTCTTCCTGTCGCCATAATCTGTACTCTACAAGCTGCCTCTACCCATATCATATACGAGTCTAACACCCGTGTTCTCTTCGATAACTACCACAACTACTTGCTCCAGTCACGGTGATGAGCGCTGCAACAGCTTGAGTCTTCCTCGCCGGGATTTCAGTGCGAACTACGATCGTGACTAGTACTCAACTGACGGCCAAGGATTGCGCATTGAGCTTGCCTCTCATTTTTCTTGTTGTCCCAGCTTGATTTTCACTGAGTGAGGATACCCTGGAGTCCCCCCGCTGAGGGTACGTTCGCATTGACCAGGGCATGATGTCACAGTACAACCAGCCACTGGGCAAGGAGTCCATCCCCACTGATTGTTCCATATAATAATATCTCGTGACGGTGTCCCGAACAAAGGAAGGGGAACACCTCGTGCGGGAGTACGCCATTTTTATAGACCGGCTTGCGATGCTCGCATAGCAACATTAGTCGGATCAGGCACTTAGCGTTGTCCACTCTAACCATCTCGGCTCCCCCCCCCCCACTCGATACACGCTTGACTCGGCCCTTACATGTACGCGGCTGAGCTTTACGGGCATCGGGACATGTAGCTCGATGCAAAATTCTTCCTTTCATGCTATCTCTCTCTCTCCCTTTCCCCTTCCTGCAGCTTGGCCCCCGTTGTCTCGCTCCTTGACAAAACGTGATGGATAAATTTTCTCTTTCTTATCAATTTCGTATCATTTCACGTCCTTAAATTTACACCGGACACGTGGTAGCAATGTAGGACAAAAATGTAGTAAGTAATGGAACATATGTGATGACATATCCGGTACCAAAGGGTGGGTGTCGGTCATACAATCGGTGGCGCCTCCCTGCGTTTCCGAACTTGTTCAAGTAAAGACAAATCCTCAGTGTGAGGGAGGAAACTCGCCTACGTGCAGAATCTGTCCCTGCATCATATTTTCTTTTAGGTATTTAAGTAGCACATTTGTACTTAGATACCTCAGCTCCCAACGACGAGGATGTCTCCGCTGCCATAAGACCTCCGATAGGCTACAGCGTAACCAGCCTGAAGTTTCTTTCCCTCAGTTTCGCTCTCTCTCTGTCTCTCTTTCTCTCGCTCTCTCAAGTTTCCCTACGATCCCTCACTCAACTGGAGTTGTAATTGTACCCAGTTTCACGAGGTCGGGAAGACGAGCCCGTGGTCGTTTCGCCAACCACACCTCGCCGTTACAATTGTCTTGGAGGATGATTCTCTTTCCTACAAGTGGAGCCCACCGCGAGGGGCCCTGTCTTCTCACTACGACCTCACCAATTCCTACCCACTCCATCCTGTCCCTACCGACCTCTACATACCCCGACTGCCTCCTTGAAGCCTCGTTGACCATCACCTACTCCCGCCTCATGTTCCCTATGTGCCCACAGAGCACAGCCACTCCTTACGACCCTGCCCTGTCCCCTGGTCACACCCGTCACCCGTCACCCCCTTATTCACCGCCTCGTTCCGTCCGGAAGGATATTTACAGTAGCTTCCTAGTTTACTCAGTGTTAGGAATGACTGGGAAGTCATTATCCAAGTCCCCACCAGATGTAAGGGAGGAAACTCGCCTACGTGCAGAATCCGTCCCTGCATCATTTTTTTCATTTAGGTATTTAAGTAGCACATTTGTACTTAGATACCTTAGCTCCCAACGACGAGGATGTCTCCGCTGCCATAAGACCTCCGATAGGCTACAGCGTAACCAGCCTGAAGTTTCTTTCCCTCAGTTTCGCTCTCTCTCTGTCTCTCTTTCTCTCGCTCTCTCAAGTTTCCCTACGATCCCTCACTCAACTGGAGTTGTACTTGTACCCTGTTTCACGAGGTCGAGAAGACGAGCCTGTGGTCGCTTCGTCAACCACACCTCGCCCTTATGATTCTCTTTCCTACACTCAGCTTCACCCTGTGACGACTGGCCTTCACGATGATGATAAAGGGCCTGGTTGAGGTATTGCTCGGCTTCATCCAGCTTGTCCTGTTGCAAATACACTTTCCCCAGCTGCTGGACAATGTGGGCCGCACAGAGGACGTGATGCTTCCCATAATGAAGTTCAATGGCTTTCTTGAAAGACGATTCAGCTTCGTCTAGCTTTTTCCAGTGCAAGTATACGCCCCCCAAGCCCTTGAAGTCGTGAGCCTCCGCAAGTACCGAGCGCGACTGGCGATTAAGCTCGATGGCGTGCTTGAAAGACGACTCCGCTGCATCCAGCTTGCCCCGTCGTAAATACACCTCTCCCAGCTCGTGGAGACCATCGGCCCCACCAGGTAGATAACCAAACTGGCGGTAAAGTTCAATGGCTTGTTTGAAAGACAACTCGGCTTCGTCTAGCTTGTCCCATCGTACATAGACTTGGGCCAATAGCAGGAAATCATAGGCTTCGCCTTGCGCGCTCTGTGACTGGCGATGAAGCTCGATGGCCGCCTTGCAGGATGACTCCGCTTCGTCTAGCTTAGCCAATCGCCAGTACACTTGTCCCAGATTCCGGAGACTGTTGGCTTCTCCGGGAACATCATGCAACTGGTGGTAAAGCTCAATGGCCTTCTTTAAAGATGACCCCGCATCTTCGAGCTTGTCCTGTCGAAAAAGCACTTCTCCCAGCCGCTGGAGATCGCGGGCCTCGCAGTTCACGTGGTGCGACTGGCGATGAAGCTCTATGGATCTCCTGAAAGTCGACTCTGCATCATCAAGCCTATCCCGTCGCAAATACACCCTTGCCAGCCCCTGGACATCGTGGGCCTCCCCAAATACAGAACGAGACTGGGAATGAAGTTTCATGGCATATTTGAAAGACACCTCGGCTTCATCTAACTTATCTTGTTGCAAGTAGAGTTGTCCCAGTGTCAGGACACTTTGAGCCTCCCCAGTGCGTCATGTGACTGCTGATAACATTCAATGGCTTGCTTGAAAGATGACTCTGCCTCGGCTAGCTGATCCCTTCCCAAATAGACTTCGCCCTAGGGCTGCGCACCGTACCGTATCGGGTGACGGCCGTATGCTGACGGGTCAAATACGATATGCTAGCGGGTGTACCCGTAACCGTAAAGGCAAACCAAATTCATTGACGGGACGGGACGGGGGTTCATACGGCCGGTAACGGGTCGGTACGGTACATACTTTATATTTCTTCACTCTATCGAAAAAAGGGTCTATGGTAAAGTGAGTATTTAAATTACTTTGTCAATTGTAACACGAGCGAGCCTCAGGCGCTGCTTGACCATCATTAATGTGCGGATCATCCCTGGTTGCAGGCTCGCACGACGCAGCGAGATTGTATCACGGCCACCAGAGAAGATTCGCTTGACCGCGACAGCCGAGCCTAGTGATGATTTATATCAGGATTAACATATTTTGGATGCTACACAATCTCCCTTTTATCTTCGAACATGATGGCTTGACATAGTGCCAAGATAACATGCTTCGTCAGACTGTCATTAGTGCAATGTTCTAGATATTAATCAGATACAACACGAGGCTAGGAAGATGACCGATGCCAATGAAAGAGAAATAATACCAAGCCATCATGGGATCCCATATAACTCATTAGCAGGGTCAAGTGCTAACGAGCATGAAGGGGAGTGGTGACTGAAATTAGTTTTAAAGCGCACGGGGCGCAGATATCGGGTACATCATATGCAGTCGCAATGAAAAGTGAACCATGGGGTACTTCGTGGCCGTGTGAATTTCAAACCAACAGGATCACATTGTCGAACCTGACAAATACTATCGCAACAAACCGTACATGCCGTCGACGGCCGTTAACGGCCGTCACCCTACGGCTCAATACGGCTTGAACCCGTAAGGCATACGGCCCTCTGAGGTATACCTTTGGCCACTAACGGTACGGTATCGGGACCCGTCAACGACGGCCGTACAACCGTTGCATACGGTGACGGTGCGCAGCCCTACTGGCGATGAAGCTCCATAGATGTCTTGAAAGATGACTCAGCTTTGTCTAGCTGATCTCGGTTCAAATACAATTCTCCCAGGAGCCAGATGCTGCGGGCCTCTCCAGGCACATTATGCAACTTTTGATAAAGCTCCATGGCTGTTTTATAAGATGATTCAGCTTCGTCTAGCTTTTCTCGTCGCAGATACACTTCGCCCAACCCCTGGACGCCGGTGGCCTCACAACCAGCGTCATGTGACTGGCGATGAAGCTCGATGCCTTTCTTGTAAGACAACTCAGCCTCGTCTAGCTTCCACCGTCGCAAATACACGAATCCCAAGGCACAGATATCATCAGCCTCGCTGGGCACATCATACAGCTGGCGAAAGAGGTCTATGGCTTTCTGAAACGATGACTCGGCTTCATCTAACCTGCCCCGTCGCCAATACGCACGAGCCAATGTCGAAATACATCGTGCATGTGACCTCAATGGCTCGACTGTTTTCTGCACCGCCAGCTCAATGATCTCCTCAGTAGGATTGCCAGTGTCCTATTGACCAGCAGGGTGTAATTGATAGAAGCATCCATGAGCCTCTCATCCACTCTGTACTTTAGTAAATGCATTGGCAAAAAACCGAGTGCATGTTGAGAAGTTCTGGTGAAATTATCCTATGGGCGGTGGGATCGGTATGTCCAGCGAAACGATTCATCGTCTCAGGCATAGAAGGCAACTAAGTGGTCATCGAGTGGGGGCTCCAGTTGGCAGTTTCATCCCGAATTCCCGGATCGGCACAAGCATTCGATACCTGCGGTGGTCCCCGGATCCACCCACATAGACCAGCGAGACCCGTTGTAGGGTCACCAATATCTCCTGAAGGTGGATAGCTCCTGATAAGTAGGGTTTGTAGTTCATCCGACGGCCTCCTGTCGACATGGGAACCCTTCTGGAAGGCTCGATAGCATCGTGAAAATCCGCAGCGCGTTTGGGTCTGCCTTCATGCGTGAACTGTCCACGGATAAGCGGATGGAGGTGTCGAGACTCGATAGGCGATGTTCGTTGCCCGTCCCTATGGCACTTGTCTGTGTCCGCTCCCACCGAGCCCATAACGATTCTGAACTCTCGATCCCCTCTTCTAGTTGAGCGATGATGAGTTTAATGACCAGAGGTATCCCTTTGGCGGCTTGGAGCAAATTTTCGGTGAATTCATCCACTGGCATGCCGGCCTCCTCAAATATCAATCTCGAGTCTGCGTCGTGCAGTTTATCCAAGGGCGGGAGTAATGGTTTTCGACCAGATAACACCAGATGGGCGCTGTGCACCTCGCATAGTTATAATGATTGCACGCCTAGGTAGGTGACCAAGCTGAGATAAAAAGTCCTCCACACTCCATCGGGTGCTTTTCATCTTCCCAGATCGTCTCGAAGTTGTCCAAGCATAGGATACTGCTCTCGCGGAACGAGGAAAGCACAGCGTCGATCAAATGTTCATTGCGCTCTGCAAGTGGGATGCGCAATGCATTGGCGATTTCCCAAATCAAATCGGGTAGGGATGCTACGGCCTCGCAGGAGACAAAATGCCGTGAGGGATATCGCTCGGCCACTGCAATGATCGTGTAGAGCGGTGACAGCGAGTGTTGTTTTCCCTATCCCACCCCAGGATGGCGACTCGCGGCAATGCATGATTGAGCAATGTTTCAATGATCTTAGACATCTCTTCGTCCCTTCCAATCATGTGGTCGGCGAGCGGAATGGGTTTGTAGAGGACACTGGATAGAAGGGGCAACTATTAGGACTCTGGTTATAGATAAGATGGGGGGCGGAATGAGAGCAAGGAATAGAAACGCGCATTCAGAACATACAATGAAATCCGTGTTGAAATCATCGACGCGACGGTTATAATTTGCCAGAGCCTCAGTCCTTGAGTTCAAATTTATGTATCGGATCGAATTTGGCCCGCATGCTTTGTGGGTCTTTGGGCGTGAGTGTCTTGAGGATGTCTTGAAGGAGACTGAACAACAAATGGGTCACTTGATACGCACATGGGGGAAAACAGATGGGATGTCGTACTCATTGTACTCTCTCAATTCCCTCTCCGTGTCTTTCAGGTGGTCCCTGTTCGAGGACGCACCGACTTGACGCAGGCCATCGAGTATGACCTTCGATCTGCGCACTATCTTATCAACGAGTTCCTGAGACCGGTCCTTTTCGATCCGGATTTCCTGTTAGGGTGCTCAGCTAAGTCCACCCTTTTTTTCTAGCGATCTGTGCACCTCTCTGATCTGTATGATTTGGAGCAAAGTTCCCGCAAAAGCCTTCACGTATGGCACATCTTTGAACAGTTCGCCAACCTCCTTTGCGACTTTCAATGCGGTTTCGGCGAGGTTGGTAGTAGTAGAGTTAATAGATTCAGAGTTTGTGATAGATGGAATTGACAGTATTCGAGGGTATGACAGGGCTGGCCACGGCGGTTGGCTCATGAACAGCGGGCATTATCGTTGCTGAGGCTTGTAAGTCGTTGGGTGGGGTGGGGGTCATCGTCTTAGTCTCTACCTGCGCCTGGGAGCATTGTTACCAGAGTTAACGGATCTTCCCATGGCCCTTCCACAGCTTTCAACCAGTACCTAGTCGAATATCTGATGATGCCATCCGACTTCTTGATGGGTTCATTGATGTTGTGTTTTGTCCATTACACTAGCGGGCGCCTGAGGCAATGGCAGCGTGGCCACCGCCCACCTCGGACGTTCGTAAATATCCCAAAGAGTGCACAACGAGATATGAGGCCAATCTTTCTTCTCGAACTTCCCGAGTATACACAGTTTGGTGCATCTGTCTCTTTCCTCTCACGATCTTGATCTTACAACAGCCGAGCTCGGCTTTCCTGCACTTGAGCGCCAATAGTATTCATCAAACAGTGGTGCATCTAGAAATATCTACCTTGTTATAGGGACAGGTGTTACCGCGGATACACTAGGAGAGGGAGCAGAATTCCGAAATACGCCACAATTTACACCATCTTTTAAATACCAATATGCACATAAGGCACCCATTTATACATCACGTCCTCCCCATCACCAAGCGCCCGTCTCAATTTCCTAATCGCACAATGCAACGCCCACGCAGAACGAGAACTATCACGCCCAGCGTTCCTATAGACTTCCTGGGCTACAATCGGAGCTTCGTCGTCACCTATCGACCACATCGTCGCGATAACAGATTTATACCCGGCGGCAAGCATACCCCCCGCAAGATGCACCGCTTCCTCCGAAAGGTGTTCGTCGCCCCCTAACCGTCTGACACGCCGAGAGATACGCAAAGTCAGCTCCTGGAATTGCCTTTCGTATTAGGGTCGAAAGATACAGAGCCCCATCGTCGAGATGGAAGCTGGATTGTGCGGGGGAGGTGTTATCCTGGGACGCATGACACGCAAAGTGAACCCAACTATTTTTCTCCATGTTCTCTAGCACGGCGTCGATCGTAGCCGCCTTCCCATCAAGATTCGTACAGTGAGTGGAGGAGGGGAACTGGTCTTGAATAACGCGGACTTCCTTTTGAACATTCGGGAGGGGTGGTAGTGATGGGGCGGAGGCTTGACTGACGACGAGGAGTCCTGTAAACGACCGTTTGCTCTGATCTGGTGTTTTTTGCGTCCCCGAGCTGATGGTCGGAAGGTATGAAGAGATGACGTAGTCAGAGAGAAATGACCCAGGAACCGTCGCTGCCGAACCATAATCTCCAGCTGCATGGATAGGAAGAAATGAGAGCGGCCCAGTTGGGCACCACCAAATTCTTGGTGGCTCAACACAAGGCTGTATTTATTGTCGGGCTTGTTCGAGGCACATTGAATTGATATGTACTTACCTGGTAGCCCAAGGCATCAACGATAGGTTTCGCGAGTGATACCCACAACTCGAGAAGTGCATCTTTCATAACCTGCTTCTTCCGAAAATGCAGACGGTCTCCCCGCCCGCGTATCCAGCTCAACAGCTTGCCTTACTTTCGACTGCAAAGACGATGTTAGTGTATGGCGCAATTTCGAGGCGCAATCGAGACTGAAAGACTTGAGGGGAATGTGGATGACTGGAGCGTCATTTTTGCCAGTCAATACAAGGGCATCGCATCGAGTTGAATGAACATTGAGAACGACAACAGGGAAGCATTTAAGAGACTTGACCAGCTGGGTAAATGTGGCCGGTTTCAGAAATTCTTCAAAGCCAGAAATTTGTCGAACTTTGTCCACGAGACTCTCCCAGGTACGAGCCAGGTCATGGCCAGCTTTAATCTGATCATGCATATCAACTTTCTCCACAATGCTCTTCCAAAACGCTAGCTCGGTCACTCGGAACGTTGACGCATCCAGCGCACGAGCAACACGGCTCAGTTCGGCACCAAGTTCCTCATCAACTTTTTTGACATCCTCGAAGGAAGTTCTGAGATGGTCGAACTGGGACCAAATAATACCACGGCCCTGCTCCAGCCACTCGAGCGCAAGCTCGTATTTCCCCACGGATATCGCAGCTGCGGCAGCTTCTCTGGCCACATGCGAAATGGACGGGATGCGACTGTGTCGAATGGCCATTGGTTGTCCTAGCCATACGATTTGAGATAACAGATCGAGTGCAGCTTTGTATGGTTCCAACGCGTCTAGGGGCTCGTGGCTGTAGGCGCAAGATGCCCAAGTCAGGGATGACCTGATACGCACTGCAGCCGAACTCGCCATCGTGAGAGCTTTACGGAAGGCTGTCACGGCCCTTTGATAATCCTCTTCGTCATCATTATCCAGAAAGCGTTCGAAATACGCTCGACCGGTTTCGGTATAGAGGGCAGTGAGATCTTTGTAACCTTCTGGCACTCCTTTTTCCGCCTCTTCTAGCAACTGTATTGCCTCCTCGAGATCCCGGAAATCCCCTGATTCTTCGAATCGTGTGCCAAGAGAGGCCCCAAGATTGAATAGTGTGCAGAACCTCGAGGCACTGGGTTCAGGTTGAGTACTTGCCAGCGCTCGCCGACCCAGATTAATGGAAGCGTCGATATCGTTTGGGTCCCTTGTGACGGAAAACCGGTTATTGTATACGTTGGCCAAGTTGGTCAGATTCTCTGGCCTAGTGCTATGATCATCTGGGATGAGGTCCAAAGCCTTGGAAAGGCATTGAATCGCACGCTCAGCATGTGCCAGCCTAGACGAGGGCGTGTCGTGATCGAAAAAGGACATCTCGGATATGCCAAGGTTCGTCAAATGTACCGGAAGGTTTGGGGAGCTGTCGGGGGTAATATCTACCGCTTCTTTGAAAGAGGAATTGGCGATCGAGATGTCATTGAGGTCGTATGTAGTGTTGAAAACGGGAAATATATGCCCTTCCAATACCGCTAAGAAGGAACGCGATTCTCGAATCATTTTCTTCGATGATTTCATCCACGGCCTCTCGGTGAAGCGATATGGCAGTATCAATGTCAGCTAGTTCCCTGGAGTGTTCGAAGCGGGATTGGTACGCGTCTCCAAGACTACTGCGCCTTTCCGCTATTTTGGTGTGATCGGGTGGGGTAAGGGCGATTGCTTCCTTGTAGAATACAATCGCCTCCTCAATGTCTGGGAGCTTTCCCAAGCGCGTAAAACGACAGCTCAAGCATGTAGCAAGATCGTGGAGGATGTTGGTGACAATGATCTTTCCATCGGCAACGAGGCTTCGGGCACTACGGAGAAGCTCGATTGCTTCGTCGATATCCTGGAGGTGTCCATATCGTTGAAATTGACACAAAAGTGTGATCGCAAGAGTGTGAAGATACTCATAGAATTTGTGATCTGTTTCTTCAGCGATGCTGATTGCGCGTCTCCTGAGCGAAATTACTTCGTCCAGATCTTCCTTCTTCCCCAATCGCCGAAAACGACATAGAATCGAACCCCCCAAGTCATCAAGGACGAGGGGAAGATACCAATGACCCTGGGGTGTGAGTGCAACAGCAGAACGATGCGCTCGAACCGCATCCTCTAAATCTTGCAAGTTTCCTTCGACTTTGAACCGGCTCACGAGCGCATTTCCCATGCTTCGGAACAAGCTCCGCATCATGGGATGATTGGGAGGAGTTTGTTCCAATGCCCGTGTGTATGATACGAGTGCGTTTTGGATATCATCGATGCTGTGGTTGAATTGTGAACGACAGAGATATGCATTCGCGAGGTCGTTTTGGACTAAGGGGTATTCTGAGTCATCTTTCGGGGTAAACGTTTCCGCGGTCTCCAAGCTCTGTATGGCCTCGTCGATATCCGCCATGTCCCCTTTGTGCTGGAAACGGCGCAGGTATGCATTTCCTAGGCCAGTATACACAACTGGGATAGTTCGCGTGGCCGGGTGTTACCAGGTTCACGACCGAATGATGGGTTGCTATGGACTTGTCGATATCCGCGATTTCGCCCAAGGCCTCAAAACGTATGCGACGAGCAGTACCTATATCGTAGAGGAACAGAGAGTAATCACGATGCGCTCTAGGGGTCAAGTCCACGGCAGCTGCATAGGCCATAAGAGCTTTATCGATGTCGAAAGGGTCTTTTTCAACTTGGAATCGCTCTTTAAAGATATCTCCGAGCTGGTTAAGTGCACCAGCTTTTCCGGGCACATTGTCTGGGACACTGTGAGAGAGACGCTTGGTATCTGGACACCTCATAGGAGAACCTTAGCACGCACAACATGAGCTGCATGAACTGCAGGGTATATGGATCAGATGTTGCTCGAATAGTGTTCATGGTTTCGGCTGTGAATGCTCTCAGAATCAATAACCTCGGGGTTGTATGTTCAGCCACGGGACGTACCAGGCTAGGTGGAGGTGGGGTGGGTGTTGGTTGTTGAGAAATGAAGATGCCCTGGGAAATTGAGTGTTTGCAGAGATGGTCTGCGGAGACTGGTAGGTAACGACATGGGACGCTTGACTCCGTCTGAAATCTACTCACGGTTATCATCTTGAAGACGTGAGGGCTGGGTCTCTGTAGTAAGTCCTGGAAAATGACCGGAAGATGAAGCGATGAGTCTATGCAATGTTGTTGCTACCAATATGTCTAGTTGCTTAGCCTTGGTGTTTGGATTAGGCCTGCATCATCCTCGGGTACTGTCCCAGTGGTCGGATGGTCGACAGGGTCGGACTGGTCACATCAGTCACATGCGATCTCACCAGCAAATCTCACACCCTGGCTAGAAGTGACAGAATGTGACATTCGTCCACTTCGCCTTCACAATACCCAGAAAACAATATATAACAAGTAAGAGAAGGTATATACCGGAAATTGTAACGATTGAGCCGGTACAGAGCGAGATAGAAGAGCTCGTTCGAGGTTGTCGATCATCCGACCTACCTAACCTATCCCAGTACACTACTTATCTCGAGTGATTCACAAGCCCCAGGCAGGATGGGAAAAAGCACGAGACGTCGTCACATTGTCACAGGTAGGGTCGAGACTCGAATGCGACGACCATGTGACTCGAGAAAACAACTTTTCTCCGTCACATGTCCGCCTCGCCTCGAGGAATACAGAAGCATGTACAGCTTCAAGCGCTTATCGGCTCCATCTTCCTTTCGCCACGACCATGGCCGAAGTTGGAGGAGCCGCCCTCGGGGCGGCCGCCACCGTTGGTGCCGCCGTCTACACCGCTACTTTAGGATTTTCTGCTCGTCACGATCACAGCCACGATTCGCAAGTAGCGGAGACACGGAGACTAGTTGAGGCTTTTGAGAAGGCACATAAAGACAGGGATATTGATGATACATATTACGAGATGTATGTGGGGATGAGAGACGAGTATGTGAGCCCATTCTTTTCTTCGTCGACGTCAAATAATGTGATATCCACTTTAGTGCTATTCAATCCGCCAGAGAATATCGCGACAGTATCTCTGTGTTCAAGGAGACCAGCTCTCTTAATCCCTGTGAAAAATTGAGGGGACGGAAAGAGGTTAGAAAAAAGAAGAGGCGGGCCAGAAAGCTGAATCAAGATTTACAAGATCATTATTATGTGTGATGCTTTCCGGGGTTCTTATCATTTGAAAGGCATTGACATACTGTCTAGTATTCGTCCTCCAGCTGTTCTGATGCATCATCTGTCATTGCAGCATCTGGATCTCCGCCTGGATCTGGACTTGAAGACATGCAAATCCGAGAATGGGTCGATAGGGTCGAGGCCTCCGCTACTGATTCTGATGGCCGGCCATGAGCCGTTCCCGAGGTTGGGTGGCTTAGTGGAGGAGCCAGAGCCCTTAACAAAAGGGAAACCTCTCCCCATTTCCCCCATCCCTCATGTCGATATCCACGCTGGCCTGTGGACCGTTAGTGTGGGGCAGGTTCCTGATGATGCACATTCATACAATCTTTACATCAAGAGTAAGTCCCCGGTGGTTGCCTGACCCCTCTGCCCCCTTCCCTTCCATACTCTGCATCGGCTCTATTCCCGCTACGTGCTATCTTCAAATACACACTACTTAAATTTTTTCATCCCTCTTTTGTAGCGCCCACCCACAAGCTGACCCTGACTCGAACTGCCACGGAGATTGTCGAACTTGACCAGACACTTCGCGCGACCAAGCCAAATGTCAAAATACCACCCTTGCCCATCGGCATCGATTCTATTCCTCCTTCACTCGAACCTGAATCTAATTTTCTCAACCGACTTTCTCGCCTTGCATTTCCCACCTCCAGCAAAGCAAGTCGGCGAAGCACCAGCCCATCGCTTGTCTCCACTATCCCTACATCGGTGGTTTCCCCCACCGGCGAAACAATAAATGACCCTTTCGTATCACCTAACTCGAGCAACTTCGAACCGCCTTCTATCACCCGCTCCGTTATCAGCACCAGCATTGCCGCTAACCTCGCAACCATTTCCAATACCCCTTCCCTACGTCATACTCGCGTATGGAAACGTTTTTTACGCGTGCGTACTGACGACCTACAAAGTGTACGCGTAACAAGAGTCATTAAACGCGTCGGATCTGATTTCATTTTACGCGGTGGTTTGCCGAAAGATAAAGACAAAGGACAGGAGGATAATCGTGCCCTCGCTAGGCAATGCTAGTGCAGACCCTAGTGGGAAGAACGAAGCCGGCAATGGGAAACCTGTTAGGTAATGAAGAAGCTCATTCTGCTATAGTGCCATTCCCTGCTCGCAATACAACGTTCCCGGTCTATGGGTCCCGACAAGCCCACCCAGCTTCCTCGTCAGTCTATTCCCGCTGGCCAGCTCAGTCGGCGAGATATGGATGGTGCACGGTCCGCCACTGATGATGAATCCCTCGACTTCTCCGCCCGAGGACGTAGCAGGAAGGAGCGGTCAGGATCCCCTGTTCCTCATAAAGAGATTGAGTCGAACAAGAGCCGAAGAAAGGTTGCCATTGATGATTTCGACATGATACGCGTATTGGGGAAGGGGTGCACCGGAAAGGTCTTTCTCGTCAGGCTCAAGCCCACTGCAGACCTGTATGCCCTGAAGGCAATTTCGAAGCGGCATGTGCTTGCTACTCAAGAGGTGCAGCACGTACTGACGGAGCAAGCGGTGTTAAAGAGGATGACTGTAGAAGAGCGGAATCCATTCGTCGCCAAGTTGTGGTGGAGTTTTCGCGATAAAGAAAACCTGTTTTTGGTCATGGTGGGACTTTAGAGCGTTCCACTGCTAGCATGTTCATTGACGAAAGAAATTTAGGATTACCACACTGGAGGTGACCTTACCATGTATCTAGCCAGGTGGGGGCCACTTAATCACGACGATGCGAAGTTTTACTGCTGCCGAGATCATCGAGGGCGTTGAAGGTCTGCATGCGGCTGGTGTCATCTATCGCGACCTCAAACCCGATAACATTCTCATTGACGCGAAGGGACATGTCGTCCTGACAGACTTTGGGCTTTCCAAGGAATTCCCGCGGCGGAAGGCCTCGGCTAGCGTGCAGCAAACGAGTGTAGCCTGGATGAAGAATGATAACGGTGGAAGTGGGGTTACATTTGGGTGGCCCGGGCAGCGTCTGGGTCTGAGGGATCTGGCAACAACGTTTTGTGGGACTGCGGAGTATCTTGCGCCTGAGGTGATTCAGGGCATTGCCCCTATGGCTATGAGGTAGATTGGTGGAGCTTTGGGATACTGCTTTATGAGATGTTGACTGGTGTCGTGAGTTTCTTTCCTATCAGTTATGGCATTGCGAATGAGTACCTAATGTTGCTTTATCATAGACGCCGTTTTGGGCCGATAACCATTCGGATACCTATGTGCGTATATTGCAAGACGAGCTGCAGTTCCCGGAGCGCGCGCCCATTGATCAAGATACGAAGAGCCTGATTCGCGGGGTGGAGTGTCGAATGTCTGGTGCCAATGCATCATAACTCATCTTTTTGGGACAATAGTTGTTGCAAAGGAACCCTGCACTGCGTATCCTGCGGGCAGTCGTATAAAGCGTCATCCATGTTTCTCTACAATGTGAGTGTAATGGTCACTCGTGAATCGTTACGGAGCCTTACTGTTGTTTACAGTGATTGGTCTCGTGTGTATCACAAGCGCTATACGCGTGAGTTGCTTTACCCGACGTCTTAACGTACGCGGTTCTTATTTCACCGTAGCACCATACACCCCTATCAGCCCACCCACAAGTGATAAGGGACCGCAAGTAGCAGAAGACACTACCGATGTGTTTGATGGCTACTCGTTCAAGGGAAGACACTCGGTGTTGATTGAGAGTGATGACGATGAATATGAGGCAGCATTGGGCGCTTCTATTCACGAGGATGGCGACTCTTTGCCCTTCTTATGAAGCCTTGCCCGGGGCACTGCGAAGCCGGACACAACCATGAGGGAAGATGGTATGGAACAGGTGATCGCCGGGACCAAACCTGTCAATCCTCGTGGAACCTGTACTGGTGGGTATTGATGAAATTCCTGGGAAGGAGACGATGACCAGGTACAAGGTCGTGGATTCCGTACAAGGACCAGGGACATCTATTGAGAGGAAGGGAAGGAAGCGCAAGGAACTCTCAGGGGCAATCTCTGGGGCTGCTGAATATGCGTATCGACGAAGGATGACAATGCGGCTATTGTCGCAGTTCCACTTCACGCAAACCCCTTGTGCCTCGCCCTGCTGACGGTCGCAGCAACTACCATGAACGATTTGGTGATACCCCTGCGCTTGCGATAAACAAGGACTTTCCGGATGGGGTCGGCAAGGGTATTGGGGCTGCTGGGTATGGATGACGATGATGACTGGAGCTTCATCAAGGCGCCGGATCCCAAAGAGAGCAACGGTGCAAGGGCGACGAGTTCGTCTCTTCACGAAATACTGGGTCAGCTGTGTTCCGTAGGGCATCAACAATAATCTGCTTTTGGCACGTCAACCTCGCCAGACATTGACGCCAGAGGAGCCGGGTCTCTATGCCCCCATCCAACTAGAGAGTATCACTTTCCTTGTTGCCGTCGGTTTCCTACTCGTGCGTCATCAAGAAGCCCGTCCGAAAGATCATGCGATTCGCCTGCATGCAAAAATTCAATTCCACAACCCCCCTACCCCTCCGTTGCGTTGCGCGTCGCGTTCGTGGCCGTCCCATCTTTTCCATCCCCAAGCCACGGATACGCACACGACCCCTAAAAAAATAAGAGCATGGTACCCACCAAGCACCCTTTTACCAAGCTCGGTTTTTCATCGCCTGCACTCGTTCATTTCATAGCAATTAGTCAAATATCGATAGAGAATCTCCTACCTACCCAATTCCGAATGGTAATCACAGTATCAGTTTCTCCATTCTGGACTTCCGTCTATTGTCTACAAGGCTACAGGTTCCGAGAGCTACATACGATAGATTCATGAGGGGGCATAGAAAACAACGCGAGAATGCATAGGACATGACGAGTCGCTATACTTTAGACATAAACAATTATTCGGCACAACTGAACGGAAGGAAGTGACAATGCTCGGTTATAGTACAAATGCGACCAAGAAAGCTTCCAGAGGAGGTGGGGGAGAGAGGCAGTATAGGGTCAGGGGGAGGGCTGTATAGCTTGTAGCCTGCGACGAAGATCATATATCTGAGCAGGGGTCAATTTCGCAATATCCCGGCACGCGTCCGGATGTTCTTTGAGGCAGTGGTCGCGCAGATCGTTCCAGAGCGCGTTATTTGGGAACGTCTTGACCGAGTTGCCTTTCTTCTGTTCTTGATCAGTCGCACTATACAAACTCGCAAGTAAATACGCGTCTCATCAGCAATATTTTACTTTTACTCACCAAGCCCGACAAAATAGCTCGCCACCTCGGGGTATGTACATGATGTCAATGTGGTGGATGCCAATCTCACCTGGTCCCGTAGGTGTTGGGCAAAGACGGGGTGGTGCATCTGGGTTGAGAGCATCTCGAATGAGCTGGGGCCCGGGGGTTCTGATGTTAGAAGCCGAATGGGACGAAGCGGGATTACAACCGATGATGGTAACATCGAAACAATCATCAGCACTGCGAGAGGGGAGGTAAGGCTCTGCGCTCCTAGGACGAGGATTTGGACAATGTTCAGACGTAGGGCTCTGGGAAGCACGGCGACATCGGGTTGGGGGAGATAATGAGTACGAGCGCACGGGTCCAATCTTTGAGAACGTCTTCGTTGTTTCGTTCTCCGGCACAGACGGCGGATTGGGTGGGTTCTTCGCGTTAAGCTCCAGGGTAAGGGCCCTGAGCCTCTCCCTTACAACATCTCGTTCCCGCTCCGCTGCCTCACACTGAGATTTCCACCTCTGAGCCTCTCGATGAACCCTGTATATACTCCCTCGCCAAGCAGCTCCAATGCAATTGACCTCTGCCTGTATGCGCTCGATGCAGCCGCGAAGTGTATTGTCCAACGTAGTAAACACGGATGGAGACGTCAACCGTGGAACCAGGGGGCGCGAAGGAACATGGATTGCGGGGATTTTAGGGCGAGCATATGGATGGGATGAAGTGGCTCGGGCTGCTCTCCGGGTTGTCTCTATGCGGTTGGCGCTCGTGATCGACGGGGGCTCGTCTCCTGGCTTCATGCGACGGAAGATTGGAGCGCCTGGAGGTGGTGTGCCGAATGAGGCCTGAGGATTCGTTACGATCTGTCGTTGTGGTTAGGATGCTCTGTATTGAAGATATACGAGGGGACATACCTTTGGCCCATATAGTGTATACACGATTTGATCGTTAGAAGTACCCGTCGTGCCCATTACGAATAGAGATAAATAAGTTAGATGCCCAGTGAAGAAAGGGTCGACGATAAACACGAGCAGCTGAGTGCTGTTTGAGTACCAGCCAGTGGTAACAAGGAGAGGTGGGCAAGGAAACGAGCCATGGACATCGTCCAGCGGGTATTAGTATGGGTCATGGTCGCACCACCCAAGTCCTGACAAGCATTCGAGACAAAAAGGACAATAGACACCGAGAAGTGGCTCGTTGCCACAGGGGTTGGAGCCTAACAATAAGAGAGAATGAGTGTACTGCTTATTGTTATGTATTGTTATGGACTGACACCAATTAAATCTCACGCGGTGGATGTAGACAACAAAACCCGCGAACGCGGCTCTGTCGCCGGGATCTACAGAATTGTAACGTCGATAGCCGCATTAATGGAGTAGAGCTGGAAAGAGTGATCGTTGAGAAGGCAGGTGGTGCTAGTGGAACTCGGCTCAGAGGAGCGGAGCATAGCCTTCAGGCTTTCAGGTTTCTCAGGAAGCCATCTTCCTCAGGTCGAAAATTTCTCTCGGTGCACGTTGAAGGCATATCTTGGTACCCCTGTGCCGTCGGCAGCAGATCGTTCTCGACCAGGTTCATACGATGGTCTCCAGCCTCGGGTCCTGCCATGCATAACCATTTTTTCTCCTGAATCGCAGAGGGTACAATCCACTGATGCATCCGCCATGATACAGGTTTCAACCGACGGAGCAACCATTTCCATCTTGCTTCAAATTCGGTTCAGCGGTTGATCCCTCAAAGAGAACTTAAAAATCAGACTCTGTGTTTGACGCCCGTCTAAAAGTATATCAAAATCTCATATCGAGGCATATGAGCAAAGAATAGCAACTCGTACAGCAACACAGAACTGGTATAGGCACCGAAAGGTCTTTGGCCTCTCCATACCGAAAGTATGGAGTCAAGAGGATGTCGTATTGTCGGCGGCTGGAGGACAATTAGCTTGTTGTATACTCATTGTATGATCTTTGTAATGGTGTCGCCATAGCTGCTTAGAGCTTGGGCCATTAAAGACCCGGCCAAAGTGTATATAACTCATGAGGGTAGCGAGGAAATAATTTCCTGGTTTTACCCACCTCACGAATTCACTAATCAGGTATATTTGCATAGACTTTAACCAAGCGACGACACTCTAAGCTGCTATCCAGTAAAAGAACGCTTGCTCATCCTATGACGTGGGGGCTCGAACGCCTTCCGCTTTTTCGAGTTCGATCCATTGTGTGCCTGGGGAGGGGTTTGTCCGGGCTTCGCCTTTCCCGTCGCTGTCGTAGTTTTCTTCTGCTGCTTTTTGTTGGTGTCATCTTGATTAGCAGCGTGATCGACCTTTGAAGACTCTTGAGACTGAGATGCCTCGAGCTCAATGCCCTTAGAGGCCTTGACCGCATCAATGAATTGACCAAATTGAAACCAGATGATTTCATAGAGTTCATCTTGTTCACCTCTTGTAGGCGTATGCTCGTGATGGGCGAATGCCAATAGTGTTTCATGGAGAGCGACAAACTCGGAAAAGGCGGAACCGAGGTTCGGATGGAAGGCCCGTTGAAGGGGCGGCCAACCAGGGTTTTCAAAGAGCTCAACTCGTTCGGCGGAGGGTGTTGAGGCGTTTGTGAAGATATGGACACCGAGTGGAGTCTGCATTTGATCTACAGGCATGGTTTGTGGTTCGTACTTAATACGGCAGATGAGGAACCATAATGCAATCCACACTAAGGATTCCAGGTCATGCCGATGTTGGAATTTCAAAACGGGATGGCTAGTCGGTTGGGAATGGGCAGATTTGTGAACAACTTGGCCGGGGCGGTATTTTCGAAGAATTTCCTGACGAGTTTTTGGGTCCATGAGTGTTGGGTCCTTTTGAATGGAAGAGCGTAGCTTGTAACCACGATGGATCTCTACCGGCATGAAGAAGGGCGTTCCCTGAAGTATATGGTCAGAATTCAATAGACTTGGAGGAGTGAACGTTACCGTTTTAGGATCATGACTAGGTTCATCAGCACTATCGACCTCCTTCGCATATTCAAAGTCGCTCAACAAACCACTAAAAGAATCACCTTTTTTGACAACGATGATGTTACCGGTGCTAATATCTCTGTGCACCCAACCAGCGAGGAACAAAAGAGTTAGAGCTGGGCCATCATCAGCAACGGAAGATTTAGAAGGCTTTTACGCAACACACCTACGATGACGTCTCGAATGGCTTCAAATGAAGTCTTGAGGTCTTGGGCGTCATGCAGGGCAAAGCCAACATTGCTATAGACAAGCCGATATTGCTTCTTAGCAAGGTACTTGCGAGGCGGATGACCGATCCTGCTAGGTGCTGGGCTTGAATGACCACTACTAGTAGTCGGAGCAGAACCTCGGTTCTGAGTAGAGGTTCCCGCCATGTGTCTCGCAGATTGTCGCTCCGTCGGCACGAGTGATGGAGGTTCTAGGATAGTGGGCTTGGGTATGGCCGCTTTCAAACACTCTTTAGACTTCGTCCCCCGTCCATCACACTCGATCATCATAAACGGCAGATTGGAGGGAAAGTCTTCGAATGCAGCGGTAATGCGCTCACCCAGATACGAATCGGGCCAGTGCTGGAGACTCGCTTGTTCTTCCAAGCTGTTAATGATGAGCTTTTGGATTTCCTTTTCTGTCCGTGCCCCCTCGTCGAGCCAAACATCTTTGAGAGCCACCTTCTTATCATCGAGTACCTTGGCTTCATCGGAGCTTTCGTTCACTTCCTCAGCCTTCCAAACGCGGGTCTTCCGTCCAGTGATGCACGCAACTCGCGGGTTAAAGATCAGTTCGATGGTCCTGAAGTATCTCGGCGGGCCCGAGTCCGGCGTGATCGTATAAATGTAGCGTGTCTTGTTTTCGTAAGGGACGCGGCGAACGGTAGGATCAAATCCCATCTCTTCTTCTCTTGCGAAGAGAAAGGACATGAAAACTTCCAGGAACGTCCTTCGATCCTGTGCAAAAGACAAAAACAAGTCACGACAGGTTCGTGCGACAGAATGGTGCTGTTACCCTAATGAAATCGAAATCTTCTGACTTCACAGAATGAGAACGCGAAAAGTACCAGACGGCCATTTTCTCCTCTTCAATGGTGATCTACTAGCGTGTTTCGTGTGCTTCTTAAAAGAGAAAAAAAAAATACTCATACCCCGTACATCCACATCCTCCGAGGATCGTCGTTCATAATGTGGTTTGCAGCTCCCACAACTTTCAAGCGATTCTGGATGACTGTATGAGTCCACGATATACTATTCATTTCATCCGTGCTCACGTCGTAAGTAGTGTCAAGCCTCGATCCTTTCTTGTACTCGGTGACCACTGCCGTTTCCCAAGACCGAATTTCCGGAGGTGGGGTCTTGTACAATATAGTTGATATACAACCGTCGACTCTGAAGCTGCTCCCCATAATCTCTGAAGTTAGGTCCGCATCCCCGCAATCGATGTAGTGGAAATGACAGTCACGGGCGCCGTCTTCGCCCGCGCACGGCTGCTTGGCCAATGCTTTGACAACTGGTCTGAGCTTAGCGAATTTTGCCTTCTCGCTTTCTTTCTTGTTGTCGAAGCCAGGTAGCCATGTCCCGTGGGCGGGCAGGATCTTTTTCTTATCCAAAGCACTGACCGCGGTATCGACAGAAGCCTTAGTTGGAGTGAACGGAGCGTAGTGTCGAAGGAAATCCTGGACCCCGCACTGCAACAGCTCGTGAGCCATTTGCTGGGCAACGTCGGGTCGAATCTTGTTTTGGCCAACACGACCAACATCACCTTTCGCGCTCCTTGGTGTATCCCTGTGCCCTTATGTCAGCGGGTCCCACGGTGCTGCAATCAACCAATACTCACTCAACAGATGCTAAAGAACGCTGCGGGGTCTGTCTGGGCTCCGTCGAAGGCTGAGGGGTGCTCGGTCGAGAGCATTGTGACCTGTGGAACGTATGAATTGATGAGTGAAAACTCCATTACGACGAGAAAGGCGGGCTGCACGAGTAACTCCCTGACGATTTTTCCATCTACGATTTTGAAGTGGACAAACGAATTGATACTTCGAAATTAGGTGTATGGGGAAAGAGGGGACGAGCTTTGGAGGAGGTGAGGGAGGCGAGTTGGCATACAACTTCTGGCTTTATCCTCTTTGAATTAAACCGAATAACATAATAATGAGCCATCGATCATGCACGTTTTCTTCCCTAAGGCCGTTTGTTCCAGCGAAGCAGCTTAGAAGCGGTGACGATATCAAGATATACCGGCGAAGCTCTCTGACAGAAACAGACCTTACGACCTATTTCCTCATCCGATCAAGAGCCTCCAATTTAACACTACCTTTGGCTTGAACTGGATGCTTGAGCGTAGAGCTGTTATATTTATCGTGCCATTTCAGATCTGAGATAAAAATCACACATCGCGAAGTGGGGAAGGGAATTAACCGGCCACCCATGTATCTGCTAGGCCTACAATAGCTAGACAGAATACTCTGACTCGACCATTCGAACCTATAGCGGAAAACAAAAAGCTATGGGCAGAAGCCTGACAAGCAGGGTGTGCCTTGAGGACGACACGCGCCTTCCATCAACATCGTTCTGATTTCTCAAGACGGCTATATTCACTAGTCTGCTTCCGGACGAGCCCACTTGAGTCATACATCCATACAAGTGCTATGAATGTATTTTCCAACCACGACAAAGGCCACTTACCTCGGACAATTCTATTTGGAAATCCGGTTTACAATGAAAACCCACGAACGGCTGACGGACAACACCGATAGCTCGCAGTCCCCGCTGTCCGTATGTTGGTCCCCCTGTCAAACCCTTGGTCATGGGTTTGGTCATGCAGTTCGTCGCCACCGCTTGCCTTACCCATCACTAAGTTAACAAGTTAATGAAGTAACCCGCACGAGGCCTGAATGTCCCAGTATCAAGTTCACTGCACATTCACCTAGCCGAGGGTATTTGTAGCACTACTTGAATAATTATGGTTACCCACTTCGAACTCAGTTGAACACAGTAACGACTCTTTGTATCATGGGTAAATGTCTAAGCAACCTGAGGGCAAATGAAACCGTGATTTATGAATCGTACAAATGATGTAATGGTTTACTGTACCTACTGGTCGCCGGCTTGCATTTCCGGCGGCTAGGTGAAATTCCCTTCTTTCCAGGTCAGCGCTTGTAGGTAGAAGTTGAGACCTAGCTTACATATAAACCATGTTGGAATACCAAGCGCTCCGCTGATTCGGATCCCCGGCTATTGTTCCCACCTTCATTCATATTTTTATTGTTTTATTTCATTTTTACAGTCTCATTATTACCAGGAGTATATAATAGGTACAAACAGAGAAACCCCTGCGCGTATGCAACAAGTCCCTGTTTTTCTCGCTCTGACCTCCTTAAATCCAACAAACCACTGATATTGCGTGGTATTGAACGGCACAGAATACTGCATAATTCGCACCCGAGTATCCATTAAACTTGACATGACACATGCCCAAAGATTTGGGTGAGGCAACTTGAGAGCAAAGCCCGAGTCCCCGACTTGCGGGCCCTGATAAAGCCTTCGAGCCATACGCTGGAGGCTCTCTCAGCACTTTGTCCAAATGGCTCTCCACTTGCAGCCCTATGAGGCATATATACTGCCACCGGTCCTCGGGCTCAAAGCTCGGCCCTGCACTTGACGATTAACCGGATGCACTGAAGGCCAATCCCGGGTACTGCTAGGGCTGGAAGCTACCGGCAGTGCACAGCATGTAAGCAGGTCGAGCACAATTGGAGCACATGTTCCAGGCCAGCAGAGGGTGAAATGCTGGTTTATCTCAGTGAAAGGGGGTGGAACGGTAGGCAATGTATCCTTGCAGACCATACTCGTCATGCAGCTAGGTCGTTCACTACGTGCAAAGGCACCTCGCAGAAAACCCCTTTTCAAGCCACCACTAATACCCCTCATCACTTCGGGAACCGTACCACCTGCCCACAGTGAGTTGCCAACCCTCTAAGCGACTGTTCTCGGGCAGTGCTCTGGCCATGGCGTGGCGCGCAGTGGAAGATGAAATTGCGTCTCAGGTCTCTTGGGCCACCACCCGCTGCATTGCAGCAGTCACTGGGCTCTCACCGGCAGCCTCCCCGCTATTTCGGCGCTGCCCCCCCGATCCGGTTGGTAGAAGCTTTCAGAAACCAGGTTTCCGAATAGAATTATCCCACTTACCTTCAGATAAAAGCTAATATCCTCGGGACCACCTGCAACTTTCGAACTCCCAAAAAGCTTGACATCGCTTAGAGACCTATAATCAGTGGTGATCCTCCGGACTCGTCAATTAGGTGATCAATGTTGGCCTTCCAATTTGAGGATCACTTTCTCCTAGGACTCCAAATCACGAGGAGGTACACAAAACGCATGTGAAAAAAGAGCCAAATAGATATGAAGGATCGGCCTCGAGAAGATGATCATCGGAGCATAGGTGGCGTGGATACGTAAATGTTAGCAGTGGGTGGGCATCGCTTGGAATTCGATAAATATTCCCTGTCAAATAGAAACTTTGGCGATAATTTTGCTTGGAAAACAAGGACGATGGAGCTGCACTGCGGCACCTAAAATTACGAAACAAAACAAAAAAATGAGAGGGACTTAAAACAACCCGATTCAGCTTAAGAAACGCCACCCAGAAGGGGAGGGGTCCTATCGGAGATTTCTAGCACCTTGATGACATCAGGAATGGAGGATGTCCCTTCCCACAAGAAGCTTGAGTCATACAGTCAGACCGAGGAAAATCCACAGCCGCTGACACAGCGACCGTTGAAAAGGAAGGGGAACGGTCGCTTCTACTGTAACGTGCCACGTTTATGCACAACAAATGCGTACACGTTTACTGTGGCGAAACCTCGGACTGACTGATTTAAATCATGGCCACCCTGTGGTTTTTCCCACTCACTTGAGAGGATGGAAAGACTCGAAAGAACTGCATCCCCGTCAAACTTTTTATTCGGTTTGAATGGAGTTGAAGCATATTGCTACGAGAAATGTGAAGAGAAAGAAACACTGATATGCGCTGCACATTTCTAATCCGTGGCGTTTGGTATAGTTTCGAGGCGACTTGAATTTGGTTTAACGTTTAACACTTAATGTTAATATCGGTCAGCTCCTGGACCCTACTTTAGTGATTCCCTCACACGAACCCCCTTCTTACCCTACAATGCTGCTCTCGTTAGCAAGGGTGCACACGAGCACTGTAGAAGCTGCCCGGGAATTGTTTGTTCAAAGGGGTAGGTAGGTGGAGGACCGTGAGAGTATTGTCGGAGCCCTAGCAGTGTCCGTCGATTGATCTTATCTTCGCTCACTGCCATCATGGTAGGATTCACTCACTTACCTCTCGATATCCTGTACGCGGTATGCGCTTATATCGGCCCCCAAGACTTCCTCTCTCTGACCCAGGTACTTGAGTCTCCTTACAGAAATTACCTAACCGTTTACTCCGCATAGACCTGTCGTGAACTGAGGGCCCTCGGTTCAACCAATCATGCATGGCGCCAACTCAACGTTAACATTCCCCTGAGCGTTGGAAAAATCGAAGATCAACCCGTCTCGGTGCTGCGCCGTAGCGTGGTTGAGGCATTGAAAATCGATGCAAACTGGAAAAGCGGGTCATCCTATGTCCGAAATCAGACCAGATTCACGCACGGCGATTTCATTTACTTTGTCCACTTGTTGAGGAATGACTGGCTTTTTACGCTTTCGCGTAATGGCTTTACTCAGAGAGCACACATATCCGCATGGAATCTCAAAGCTCGCGGTGGTCCTCGCCGGATTGCAATGGTCGAGCCAACTTACCAAGGGGTTTCCCTCCTACCCGCCAGGTTCTCAGCAGCGGTACATAGCAATGGAGAAAGTGTTGTGATTGCTGCATTTACGGACAATCGGAGAAATGGGTATGTATGATATCCACCTCTGGCCCTATTGCGGATGACATAACATATTCAGGTACCTTCAGTTCTTTTCACTGTCCCTTCGCCCGGAGGACTTGCGCCCAACCTCCCTCATCTCCCCACTTCAACTTGAGGACTCGATAAATGTCATCGCACATCCAGGACTGCTTGCTCAAATACACGATGTCCAGATATATGATCACATCATCGCAGCTTCCTATACGGAACTTTCGATATCCCACCAACCCGAATCCTATAAGCTCATTATATTGGATATTGACAATCAGCACGCAAGATATGTCGATATTGGGAGCAAGGAAGTACGCGCTCCCTCTTGCTTTTAATACACGGCTGACAGCACGCGAAAGGATATGGCGGGGGATAAATTTGTTTTCAAGCTTCTCCCCGATTCCATCGTCATAATTACATCTACAGACGATGATGGTATGGTATCCATCTACGATTTGAACCAGGTCCTAGAGTCGTCTCCTCCCGCTGCCCCCTCGTCCCCGAACGCTACTGCAACGATACACGACACCAACTCGTTACGTTCTAGATATACCTCCCCATTCTTCTCTTCCTCCTACTGGATCTACTTTACTGCTGAGGCGGTGACGTCAGTTCCTGCAGAGCTCATAGTAGTAGCGATCGACAAGGACACCAGCGATAGCCACCTGTTCCGTCTTCCTATCCCCAAACAGAAACCAATCAAGGAACCAAAATCGGCCCCTATCGAACCTGATGCTAGCTTCTCGCTTAGCTCAGCAGATAATCTCCTTCAGAATGTCTGCATTGGTCCGAAGGGGCGCCGGATGATTTGGATGGAGATCATACCAGGGCCTGAAGAAATCAAGCTGATGAAGGCTATTTTGCCTGTCTCTGGAGATACGGAAATAGTAGTCAGCGAACTTGTACCGAGGGCTGTCCGATCCCTCAAACCGGCTGATTGTTTGTCACTTTGGTTGGATGAGACTGCGGGTCGGATATGCTTTGGTTTGCTTGACCAGCAGATATGTATTCTAGAGATATAAGGGCTTGTGTTGAGCGTGTATTGTATGGCCATGGGGCGGCGGTTGAAGCAACTACGGGTATGTTGACTCCCGAATTTCTTGGTTCTCTTCCATAACTTGCTCGGCACTCACCTGAGTTTAGGTTTTGGTACATGTCACAATATGGCGTCATTACGAGCACCCGCTCGATCCTAACTTCGCAAGCCCTAAATTTATTAATCTCAGCAATCGGAGTGTGGGTGTTCCCTCAACGAAAACAGCTTAACGCGGCCACCGGTGAAGGATCACAAGGTATCTTGCCACCCATCCCCTGCTCCAGAGAAATAATAATTACTCCGGAGGAGCCGTAAAAGCATTACTAATCTTTGGTTTGTCGTCAGAACAGTCCCCCGGCGTAACGGTGGGCTTGGAGTTGGAAGAGGATTCCGCATCGCACAGGCCATGATCGGCCTCCTCGAGCGTAGGAAAATAAACTGTGACGACTGAAGGGTCGTTTGTTGTCGTTGTGCGTTGTGCGTGTCGAGTGCATGAACTTCTGCTCGGCGCGGTGCCGGTTGCCGTGTCGATTCCTTTTAGACATATAGGTGGTGGAATGTCGGTCGTTTCTTCTTCGTACCAGTTTCTTCTCCTCAGGATGTGTGCGATGCAGAGTGGAAAATTACAGACAATCAGGGATAAGGAGGTCTGAAATACATATGTATATGAGCCGTTGGGGGTTGGGCGGGTTCACTCACCTCGATTGTACCGATGAGCGTTGCTTGAGGTCCACCAGCGATGATGATGAATGCCGCGTGAACGAGGGAGACGATCGTGGTTGTAATGCATGTAGAGAAAATTAGCATGAGACGAGTGCGAAGATGCTTGTTCAAGAGGACGCGGAACATGCGTATAGGGATAAATATTAAAGCACCATCTGCAAGGATATCGGCTGCAAGCGGGTTCGCCAATCAAAAAAGTTGAGGAAATAATATCTGGCACGTACTAACAAGCTGTGGGATCACGACATTATTTCCCAAGCCGCATTGGGGATCGGGGAGCTGTTTCCACTCTTGATGTTCGCATATCCAGAATAACTGAGCAAGCAACAGAGCCCAAGCTATGACGAAGGCCACACCGATGAGTTTCCAAATGCGTGCCCAAAATAATTTGGGTTCAACACGAATCAGTGAGAAAAGGAGGGAAAGTCGCGCGGACCTTGATCGCTAATGGGTTAAAATGGCTGCGATGGCGTAGTATACGTAATGGTGGCTCACCAAATGACCGAGTAGAACGCTACAGCCACCATATAGTATTTGACCATCCCCGTTTTAGCCGCTGATTCATGGTTAGGCCCCCTTGTGCGCCAAGGAACCAGGAAGGGATGCTCACGAGGGGTCCGTGAAGGCAGGAAAATACCCACTACTTGGGAAACAAGCGCTAACGTAGCAAACATGGCCCAAGCCTACGGGACCGGAATGAGGGCTTGTCTGTGGCTGTTGAGTGTAACGAGTTACTCACATCATCGAACCATACTCTTCTTCTCTGGAATCGGATAAATATCCGATGAATGGTGGTTGCGAATGCTAGTGAAGAGCAGATTCCACACGTTACTGTTGAGAAATGTCGGTTAAAATGTTGAATAGTGTGAGGTCATAAAGAATTAAGACCTACTCTCGATCTGGGACTGGGGGTCCATCACTTTGGTGTAGAGAAAGGGATACAAGGACGCGTTATCCGGACCTTTCAACGTTGCTCGAGTTTCATAGGTGGTGAAGCTCCTGGCCTTAGGAAAATGGTTGTGTTATTACCGGTTGTTATAAACCACGAATTTGAATTGAATCCATTTTTGATGGGAGATGATAGGGTTGATCTCCCACATATTGACGAACCTAGCTTCCTCGTGGAACAGCAACACGTACCAAATTTGTTCTTCTCGCATCACGTTGGGAGCGAACATCGGAGAGCGTGTGCCTTCAGATGTCAAGCCTTCTCGGCAAGATGCGACCCTACCTACACAACCTGCCACCAGATTTCTTGAACCGCTCAGCGGCTCCGACACAACCAAACCTGACACATCAGACTCCCTCTTCTTGAAACTCCTTTCTAGCCTCACTAAGTCGTTCCTGTCTCTCTGGTCAATTCTGCATTTACTAGTATATACTCTCCCCACCACTTCGCTCCCGCGGTCCCCCTGGTCCCGGTCCCCTTACCCTTCCACCCTTCCTTTCGCCGTCTTTGTGCCAGACCCCTAACAATATGCGGTGTAGATTATGGCAAGTATGTACCAAATGGACTGCAGCCGCTTGTGCATTCCCATCGATGCATCACCTTCGTGAAGTCCGGTTCATGCGCATATGTATTTATTTCAGAGGCTCTTTTGTGCCCTTGTTGGGGATAGATACTAGGTAGACCATGCGGTGTTGAGGAATACTGTCGCATCCGCGGAATGTTTTGCTTTGTTTCGCCGGGGCAGACCAGCTCAAGCTTGGGGATGGTACCGAGTATAGGGTACTACCGCTACCCCACCAGCTCTTTAAGGCTCTGTCGCCCACCATCACCAGGCCGTTGCATGAGATAGGTAATTGACGTCTATAGTAGGTGAAAGAGAAGCTTCAAGTTGAGGATATCAGTATCACTATAAGACCTCAGTGGCGCGGGCAGGGGGACGGCAGTGGTCCATATTTATAGGTATATATTTGTAGAAGTCTGTAGGTTAGCATGAGTTGATACCCAAGTTGCAACACGATTACTCAGGGTTACCCTTGATTCGTTGACCCTGAGATAGTGGAAGATAACCCTGTAATGCCAAGCTCAACCAGGCTTAACCTCGCTTAACGCGCAGAGTGAGAGCAAGTCCAGGTACATCTAGTTCCGAGTACATAATCAACAAAACGCCTAGTCCAAAAAATCCACTCTCCACTCGGCTAAATTGTACTGATATCAGCACCTTGGCTGCTAGCGAAGTACTCAGGAAGGACAAAGGCGAGTTTGTCTCTGTCTTCCTGTTTCTGTTGAAGGGAGCGGGGCATGATGCCGAATTTCATTTTGCCCACTTCCTCAAGGAAGATGTGACCCTTCTCAGGGTCGATGATTGCGTTTTGGAGGTCGTCCAGGATAGTTGCAGCGACAAGTCGCGCAGTATCTGCATTTTCCTTGAGGGTCTTGAACACATCAGCAGCAGTAACCGCCTCTTCTTGCGTTCGCCAAGAATCGTAATCTGTTGCAGTGGCAATCAGCGCGTAGCTGAGCAACGAAAAATAAGTACATGTGTGGTAACCAATGCAACGGGAAATGCACACCTCAGCTCTGCCTCTCGTGCTAATTTAGCTTCAGGCAGCACGCTCATGTTAATAAGATCGCCGCCCCATTGGCGGTACATCAAGCTCTCCGCTCTCGTGGAGAACTGAGGGCCCTCCATACAGACGATACACTTGTCCGTGAACAGCTTGGCACCTCGGCCTTCTTCTTCCAGGACCTTTGCAACCCTACCCTCGAGCCACTTCACAAAGTCCTTGCTAAATGGATCTCCAAAGCCGGCATGAGCAACGATGGAAGTTCCTTCAAAAAAGCTAGCTGGCCTAATTCCCTTTGTCCTGTCGATGATCTGGGTAGGCAACACAAACGATCCCGGAACAATTTCCTCTCGAAGGGATCCCACGGCGGAGAAGGCAAGGACGACACGGACTCCGAGTGATTTCAGCGCTGCGATGTTAGCGCGAGCGGGAACCGCAGATGGATTTATCGTATGCCCTATCCCGTGCCTTGCGAGGAAGGCCACCAGGGTTCCCGAAGGAAGAGAAGAAATCACAATCGGCGACGAAGGGTACCCCCATGGCTACTTCGCCGTGAGCCGAATCCTAGGAAGTGGTGAAGGAAAGCCTACTGTTACTGGATTGACCTTTTTCCTGGAATTTAGGGGTCAATCACTCGCCCTACGGTTATCGAACTTTGCTTACACGAAAGTGAGGTTATCCAGGTGGTAGAGCCCACTGCCGCCGATGACCCCAATTAGGGCTTGAAGAGGCGCTGAGTCAGCGAAATACTCCATTCACTCTTGGTGACCACTCACGTTGCTCTGCTGCCATCCCTGTTGATAGTGGGTGAGGCCTGAAAATTCCGTGTGCAATTGATCTTATCGTGTATTTGTTAACCAAAGGAAGTTATTTGGCTCGGTTTGTACTCAGATCAGTCGGATGGCCGGAAAGTCCATAGACGAAGACCTGGGTCGTTAGTTTAATCTATATATTACCTTGTACTGTGGAAATTAGGACCCGGGGGATGAAATAGGTGCCTACCAAGTTATATTGGATGATAGGAGCTCATTGATGACTGTAGGCAGGGCTTGTACCGGTGGCAGCCGGGCGGGGGTACAACCCAACTTGGCAATAGTTAAATACAACAGAACGACTGTAATCTCTCTCGTGGAATAGTGTCTTGAGTCCATTCATTATATCGCTCCTATGTCCTGCTCAACATATACACGTTCTCCTTCCGCAGCAAGGGCTACTGTCCACGATTTGTAGAGTGATTGAGTGCACATAAAGCTGAGCATGTCTTCCCATTCTCTAACTACCCGTTGCATTCTTCTGCAATATTTCGAGACGTACATTCATCAAATCATACATTCTAATCAGTAATGGGCGAGCCAATCGAGAGCGTGCCAGCTATTGATCCAAAGCCAATAGCTTTTGATAGCTAGCGTGGCATTGTGGAAAAACGAAGCTGATTAGATTTGTACTAATTGATATGTATCTTACTGATTTTCAGCCAGGCGAGCATTTGCATAGGTTTTTCGAGGCGTGGATAAGATCAAAACTTAGCGTCCCACGCGGCGCCGCCTTAGCCATCGCTAGTAGTACTTTAGCTAGCTATCAAGCCAGCTGGCTAGATCAATGGCTTTCGACAGCTCGCTAATAGCTCGCCCATCACTGGTTCAACGTCCCCTGGTCGCATGTATTCTCACGGTCACCTCAGGCCTTTTCAGTTCGAGCACTCGCGTCGCACAGCCGTTATCAAGCACATAGAGGGTATGTATCAAATTCCGTTTGGATGGGACCCAGCATCGGATATGATTACTTCCCATACCTGGTGACACATACGGCTTCGCAAGCCAATCAGACGGGCAACTTTGCTTAAAACAAGATCGTAACGTCGTTATCCACTTTCCAATTCGCAGAGGGTATAGAGCTAACAAGAGCGCTTAGAACAAGGACATATCTCGTGAGAAAGCTTCTTTACATAGAATCTACACTTTCTTAAGCATAATTAATGACCTCAGAAGCAATACAAAGAACCTAAAGTGAAAGAGGTTCAGTCTTTAAAAGGTAAACTGCGGCAACGTATTTGGACTAACCTCTCCAGGGTATATGTTAGTGCAGGCAGCATCAACATTGGGGTTGTTGGCTGTAAGAGTTGCAAAGGCGATGCCTGCGGTGGCTGCAATATCAAGGCAGTTATCATTTTCTATGACGACGTGAACTTTGTTGCAATCCTGCCCCGTAATACCGAGGCACAGTGGCTAGAGCGATTTGTTAGTTTGCACGTAATAAATCGTTCCTATTGCTATTGTCAATACCTCTCCAACGAACAAGTTCGAGCAATCGGGGTTAATTACACCCTGGTTCACATGGGCAAGCTGGAACCTGAATTATTTTGTTGAGTCACTAAGAATTGACCTAGGAAAGTGAGAGCATACGTGGACACATTCTGAGCAGCCGAAATAGCATCGCAAACGTCCCCGGGCTTGACAGTGTACTGCCGAGCACAAGTGGGAGTGGGCTGCGCACGTCCGGAATTCGCTGGTGGACAATAATCGAGTGAGCATCATTGAAAATGTAGACAGGTAAATCAACGGACCCAAGAGCAGAGCAGCGGAGAAGGCGCCGAGAGCTTGAGTAGTGAAGGCGAACATTCTACTGCGGATGGCAAACGAACTTGCTGAGGATCCAAGTTGTTTTTTTCTCGTTTTTATACCAGAAGCCACCTGAAGCGAATCAGGCGAAATTTGTTGTTTTCGTGCTGGGAGGACACGACAACATCGGGGAAATCAAATTTACACTGAATCACCGCACAACTTCATTCTCCGCGTGTGAGCGATAGAAGGTATTGGGCCCTGTGTTCGTGTTAATATGCAAGGCCCTATCCAGGATGCAACTGATAGATGCGTCGGTAAGTGGGTCCAAAAATAAACTCTCTGAGCATGGCCCATAGTGACTCGTGCTACCGTTTGATGATCATGCATATTTTGTTGTTGAGCCTAGAATTGTTGACAGTCTTGAGAAAACTGTAGTTCCGCTCGTGACGGAGGAACTTTTGCCACTACGAAGTAGCCGTTATGTCTGAGGATTTTGGTACAAACATCGAAAGTGGAAAACAAGAGCTCTGGTGAGGATCGACAGTGCTTCAGCTCTTCAGTGTTCAGAATTTCTTTCGTTGGTTATGACACGATATCCCCGCCGCATAAACCCATTAATACCGGTTCCATTCGCCTGGCCGGTCAGTCCATGCATGAATTCTGATCAGACGGACAGTTTCAGCCACGAGTCATCAAAAATGTGGTGGGATCGCTGTAGGCGGTTGAAAACGCTGGGCGCTGGTCTTTATTTGGTCCGGTAGGTAATAGTAAATACCCATGTCATAAATTTTCTTTTTACCTCCCACTGCGACTTTCGATGACCTCGGCCAATCCATGACGAACCCTGGCACATGCTAAGGACACGTGTCTGCCTTCTAAATAGGGCTCGTGTGTGCAAGTTCCGGCCACGGCCTACAGAGAGGGCATTCATAACTGCAACCAAACCACTCGCATTCCGTCGAACCAAGCAGGGTGTGGAACGAACACAATGTGCACAAATGACCCGGAGCTCCAGGATTGTAGCGCTATACAAGGCTCTCGAGTCATCAATCGACAGCACCGATGATCACGAACTCATCGTTTCCCGTATCAAGGAAAAACTCGACCACTTCATACCCATCATCTTTCATCCGCATGACGTTTACGAGAATGTTATCCGGTTTCTCATCGGCCGTTGCTGTCTACCCGCTGCCGCTGCGGCCTATGAGCGCATGATTGCGGAAGGCTTTATTATTTCGCCTTCCCTGGAAGCCCATATGCTTGCGGTTGCAATCGCGGTCGCTGATGAGGGTACCAAAGTGGAGCTCCTCAAGTCACTGCATGCGATCGTTCAAAAGCCATCGTTCACCAGTGATGATTTCATGCAGTTGCTTGCCACCATGTCCGAACTTCAGATGTCTTCGGACACTCTGAATACGACCATTACCGAGTTCTACAAGACCCATCACGCAAACGATGACTTCGATCCCAAGCAAGATTTTTACAAGAAATTGATTGGCTCCCAAACTCGGATTGGCGAGGTCAAGCAAGCTCTGGACACGTTATTCGAGCTTCCGGACTCAAATATTGCCAACGACCAGATGCGGGCGGCCTATACCTCATTCATCGGTGCCATTCGCGACACACGACACTGGGATCGAGAGGCCATCAGTACCGCTCTCCACATGATGGATCAACAAGGCCTAAAACCCAATATACCCATCTTCAACGCCCTCATTTCTTACGAAGCTCGGGCAAACTCGCTCCATAGACCGTTTGCCATCTATCAAGTTCTCAAAGGCTATCCCAAACTTCTCCCTGATGATTTCACTTTCGGAAGCCTCTTCAACGTGCTGAATCGTCTATATAATTCCCAAAGAAGAAGGATTCGTCGTGGCCGTCCCCTCTCTGACGACAACGTGGTGCCCAGTCCACGCCAGCTCTACCACGACATGATCGAGGCGCTCGTCCGAGATCCGAAAGGGCCAACATTCGAACTCACAACTTCTCTTCTCAACACTGTTCTCCGCTCCTTCATCTCCAAACAAGACTATGCAGGTGCTTTTGTTGTCATTCGTTGTTTTACCGCCTTCCATATCCACGTAAACGTCAAGACGTACACGATTGTGTATCGACATCTCATGAACCGTATTACGTACGGCCTCAAATCGTTCAGAAAAGTAGGCGATGATAAATGGTCAGATCGCTTTCTGGGCTTACCCTACCCCATCGACCCTCGCGACTTAGCCGACTACCAGGTAGGCGATGCCCTGGCGAGTCGGCTATTGGAAGTCACTAGTCGCCACTCTTTCAAGCTCTCTTGGCCACTTTATATCAACACCAAAGACGCCCCATCCGAGGAAAAACCGGGGAAGTATCGGGTGCCGACGGTTGGCAACATGGCAGGCAAGGATCCGATTCCTCCTGACCGCCCCTTTCGTCCCATCCCGCTCGAAAGGCTTCTGAGGAAGGCCATACTGGCGGATTCGGAGTCTATGCGAAAGCTTGGGTATGGGCAAGCTGCCCATTCCTATGTGTCGGCTGTGATCGCTGATGCGAAGGGCGAGATGATTCCGCCCACGATTAGTAGGGGGTTGAAGGCGGCTCTCAGGAGATTGCAAAAGTCAGAGTTAGCTCTGTTGTGAGCGGGCGTCGCCACGGCGTTTTTTTAGTGTAGGTTACAAGGCCTGTACGTAGATTTTAAGTTAACCCCTGCTCCGTTATATCCTTTAAGGCACTATGGCTCCCAAACAATTGTAGTCCAGGCTCTTGGAAAGTGTGCAAGTATAAAAACTTCGAGACGGGATTCGCTACATGCACGGCCAACGTCAGCGAGGAATGTGACCTGCGACTAGTTGGAAATTGAAAGTGGTGAAGAAGCCACAACGCCGACGCCGAATTTTCGTGCGACGCCCGATCTTTTCCCACGGAAGGGCTCTATGCTGATCTTGCTTAGGTTCCTGTCTGTCGACCGCAGTTGCCGACCCCCGCCAGACTCCTGGCCACCGCAGAGCATATGCCGGGGCCCTGTTGCAGGCCCTCTGAAATTCGAAACTCCGGCGGGTGCACGTGATCGAACTTTGAAACATTCAAGGGGTCGTCCAATCCCTATGACCCCTCGCCGAAAATGACCGCACTACCAACCGAGACTGCTCTGGATCAGGGTGCCCAGACCCTGTATTCTTTCGTCCTCGAAGCTGAACGAGCTGCGGAAAGCAGAGATCAGAAGATTCATGCCCGCATTCTTGGCTACCTTGTGCTAGATCCTGTCAGCCGTGAAGCCCGTGATCAATGTCCTCAAGGAAATCGCGGACTGCAGCAACAAGCACCGACATCCGGCTGAGCGGAATCGAGACTTGTACTGAGCTCGGAAGGCGTTATTTGTTGTATTTTATCCGTCCATGCAAGTCCGAACTCTTCACCTTCAATTCAGTGCCAATAATGACACACAATGCAGTCAGAAAAAGTAAAGGGACAACCCCTTTGTCATCACAACACCCTTCGAGGCAAGGGTTTGACCGGCTGCGACAAGACACTGAGAAAGCTTTGAAGGAGAGTCCGCAAGATCATAGGACTGCAAAGAAGCAGGTATGTGCCTGTCTAGCTATCATAGCTTTATATTCATCAGTTTTGGGTAGGCTCTCATTAAGAGATGGCTTCCATTGCATGGTTACTGGAAAGTATGATGATTCTAGCACACAGGCTTATCCACAGGTGCTCAAAATTGCTGAGGAAAGTGGCAAACCGTTTACTGTGACTTGCTGCTATCACATTTTTGATGAATCTATGAACTACTTCAAAGTCAAACAACCTGAACAAAAGGTACTTATGCATTTTCCAGCAAGAGTATATAGCATCTTTCTGGACTGTGATAAAGTGTTTTGGTTATCCAGAGATTATGAATGAGCTCGAGGGACATAAAGTCCACTGTCTGGAGAATACTATGACTCTCTCATATGAAGTGCATCACAAGATGGGTACTCTTGGTATTTGGTTTGAGGAAATAGAAGGAAAGGTATGCTTAATTTTCCCTTAACAATTTCACTCCAATCACCCTCACATTTTCTTTGCATAACACAGAATAACCACTACAACTTGCAATGTGCTCATGAGAAGGATTACAAGAATTTTCTCCTTCCACAGAATGTACATTTCATTGCCCATGAGAACCTACCTCTCCCAGATCCAAGATACCTTCATCTCCATGCAGCATGTTGTAGGATTGCACATATGTCAGGTGCTGCAAATTACCTTGGTGACCTGGATCGTGACCTAGAGGACTCGGATATGCTTGCTGAGGATGGTGGATCTGCTCCCTTGCTCAGAGAGGCTCTCCTCTCCTCTGTGCCTCCAGTGTAACACAGTATACATATATACAACTACCTAACAACCAACTGCAACTACATTTGCTTCTATCTTTACAACTCATTAATCAACAGCATTCAGGTCGTCTGCATCCCCATCGTCGTCTTCTGACGAGCTTTCCTCTGCGGGGGTGGCCCTTCCCCACAGTCGGCCCAGAATATTCCTAATCATCCTCGGCATAGGCTACGAAGCACCTATGTTCAGTAATAGAGCCTCCAAGTGAAAAAGAGATACAATCTTACGGAAACATCCTCCCTCGTCCTCCTCGTCCTCCTCTTCATCAGTCGCCTCGGACTCGTCTCGCTGATCAGGCTCAAATGCACCCACGCCGGGATCGCCTTCTTCACCACCCGGAACCCCAGCCAACATATCTTCTCCCGGCATTTGCCCCGGCATCCCACCCGCAGCCAAATAAACCCGCATCAAACGCAGCACCAAGACCAGGACCACCGCCATCACCCATAGCGAGTAATCCGTTCAACAGCATATCCTCTAGTTCCTCCGGCGGCAGCTGCGCAACGAATTGAGCAAATTGGACAATTCCTCCCGGAAACCGGTTCGCTAGACCATGCGCCTCGAAGAATCCCTAACACGAGTGACGACAATCAACACACAAATACGAGTGAAAAGCCAGAGACACACCTCCAGCTGCTGCCTGAATCCCGCATCAGGGAACCATCTGCGCCAACCTCCGCCGATCCAAAGCTATGTCCCTCCTTGTCCTCGGCCCAACAGCAAATATATCCTCCGTACCCTCAAAGAATGACGCATCGTATTGTGTTACTGCGTCTTTGGGCGGAAGCGGATCGCATGCGAGTGACTTGCCTTCGAAAACGTATCGCGGAATGAAGGAAAACAAGCGCCTATAGGAGGATTCAAGCACGACAATATGTCTGTATACTGAATACCTGAGGCTTTCGCTGGAATCATATAATGCAAACAAAGCCTTGCGCCGAGGAGTGAGCGGAAGTGTGGAATTGGGTGAGGGGAGGGAGGCGAAAGTCTGTGTAACGGTGTCGACGAACCAAGAGGTGTGATCTTTCCAAAGTTGCGACGAGCGTTGGGTGTAAAGATGTGAGAGGAGGTGAAGGATTCCAACTGAATACGAGAGTGATGACGCGTCTGTTTCGAATTTTGCAGTCTGGGTGACTGCGTACGGACGAGGGGAGGCTGATCTCGAGCTTGTCTGCTAGGAGGGGGACGATGCAGGGGTAGTCTTTGATCGCTTCAATCAAGGCTCTCGTGGCCGTCGTATAGGTTCCGTCTTTTTCGTGTGTTCGAAGGACGAGGGCACGGCTGTAGGCCCAGCTGGGAAGTAAGCTTGGACTGAGGCGGGCATCTTTGCTTGATTCGCGACGACTGTCAAAGACGTCGTAGACAGTCCAGCAGCCACTGTCCCATGCCTGCCTTTGACGGCAACGTGGTCAAGATGCAGCAAGCGCGCCATGTGGATCGGTCCATGGGTCTAGAGAGTAGAGTAAGCGGGCAAACTCAAATCCTGTCCGGACGCAGCCTCGTCGCTGCAGATCCCTACGCAAGGGTCAATTGGATGTAATGGTTGTTGAGGTAGAAAAATACTCACACAACCTGACGATGTATTGCGAGAAAGAATGGTCGGTTTTCAACACGATCGAAGTCTAGTCTGTTGAGTCCACTCGTGAGGTTGAATGCACCTATGAAAGATCGTTCATAGGTAAAGAGGGCCCGATCGACAAAATCGACAGCCTGAGCGTGCTCTAACGTGACTTCAGCGCAAGTCCCCGACAGGCAAATCAAACCCACCTTCTCGATGGCGGAAGACCTCGGATACTTGGAGGAGCGTGTCTGCGTGCCACGGTAGTTTGCGAAGAAGATCCCAAAATCCTTGGGGATCTGTGGAGAGACGTTTTTGATCGGTTGGAACGACCAGCACTAAAGAACTAACCTCCGGACATGACCGTCTGCATGAACGACTTGGTCATACTCTTGTACTTCTTGCTGTACTCCACGGTCCACCACTTTTCATCAACAGCGTCCCAGCGGTGTCGTTTGAGCTTATCTTGAACCTCATCATCGGTGAGGGGTCGTATCGAAAGACCCTCTCGCTGATTGGCGGCCCACCACGTTGACTGTGGCCGTGTGAGGTGGGACCTAAGTGCACCAGCATTCCGCCTGGATGAAGCCGAAGATCCTGTTTTTGTCGCCTGTACAACCCGAGAGCCAAAGAACTTGCGTAGTTCTGCTTCTGAGTCCAAGTGTTGGAGTGACACCCCAAGCAGATTGGTAAGAGAATGATCTTTGGAGGTTGACTGTGGAATGTCCCCCTGGGTCGAGGGCCTTTGATGGCATGAGTAGCGGGTTATCGGGAGAGGAGCACTGCACGCACTTGACAGAGAGCTGGGCAAGGACCTGGTCAATATCATCCGCCTTCGCCCTTCGCTCCTTCTGCTTCGCTTTTTTCAACGCCTTCCGCTCGCTCGCTGTCAAAATCTCCCCTGCTTCGACCTGAGGATTGGGCTTTCACCACAGCTTGAGGCGGCGTGGCGAGTCCTTGCTCTGGAGTCGTCATGTCGTCATGCTGCTGGCTTCTGGCTCCCGACGCAGGCTTTTTCCTCTTTTTCTTTCCCTTCTTTGACTTTTTCGTTAGCTGTTCTTCGTCCTGTGTGATCACCGTCGCCATCGGATTCGACAGACTCTAGAAACTAGTGGGTGAGTTCAACACGGTGGTCGCGGGGGACAGTGCCAAGTCGCCGTACCGCCCCTGAAGCGAATACGCCCGTATTGTTGACGATAGGCGCCTCATCATCGCTTGATCCTGGCTCTGAATGCTTTGGGGATCCGCCCAGGGCCTCGAGCTCTTCTAACTGGCGTTGCTGGCGTTTGCTAAGACGAGGAGGCATAACGGCTATGTTTCCGGCCGGAATGGGTCAGGTCTGACATCGGCCCCATCACTGACTCACTTGTGTATCATGTTGATCATCAGCTGGCTTCCGTTTTCTCCGGCTCTGGGCAGATTCAGAAATTATAATGCTTTCGTTCAGTCCCTAAATGGCCGGAAAACAGTAGCACTTCGCATACGACTTAGAGTAGCAGATGTCCGACTCACAGCCATATTCCCTTTCGTCACTCCCAACGATGCAGCAACTAAATTGATTTCCTTCGCAGCCTTCAGTCCACAGACACTAACGAAGAAGCCGCGATTCCCGCGCTCGTACTCGTACACGACACCTAGATTATATGTGTTCCGTCCCACTCTATTTGTGCACCGTGCCCCGACTATGTTCCACGCACACTCAATATACGTGCCATATCTCCCGCACGGAATATATCATCCATAATGGCGTCGCTTTTGATTTTTCGTCGGGTCATTCTGACCTACTGGCTTGATCATCTCATTTCGACTTTGAGGCCTTCCTTTTCTCTTTCCCATTAGCTATGTATTCTCTGGTTGCTTGCCCCGGGATCTCGTGGCTCAGTCTCGTTTGGGATACTCTTACTACTCAAACCGAAGCTGATTCTAATCCAAATAATCTCACCATCCTTCAAAAAACATATGCTAGGCTGAAGAATGGCAGGATCATAGTCACCCATGCAGTATTCGCTTGTGTGATTTTGATTGCGATATTCATTCTTGCATCGTTTTCCTTTATTATCCAACCATTGTAAAACACGGGCTTTACATCCACGAAATTCTTCACAAGCCGTCACAACCAAACACAGTTAAACTCTCGCCTCTTTTCTCGGTAGATATAAGACAGCAGATTTTGAATACGGGAGCTTCAATGCTTGGAATATCAAAGGTATTCTATTCGTTCCTCTCCTGTCTTACGTACTTATGATTATTGCCCGAACATTCCTTGTCAGCCAGATGAAAGGCAATCATCCCAGATCCCTCGTCAACATCTCACGCCAGGCCTCGCAATATGCCTACAACACTCACCATAGTCATGCCCACTCGCAAGTTGCGAGCATCTGCACCGCGCTAAAGGCACTTGTATGTTGCACAACGCATACTCATGCACGGCGGCCGGTAAAACTGACCTTCAGTATCGGCATACCGAGTGAGTTCTTTGCGCTGTGTTCACCAGGTCGATACTTAAGCAAGACTAATCTTATGTTATGGCCCAATGGGCCCCTAGACGCCAGTCCAGTGAGCTATTCTCTCGCCCCAATAGCATTTGTCACCACTACGATGTGTTTGTGCTTCAATGAACTCTGCCCTGCCTCAGGACCTCAGAGTCCTTCAGGTTATCCTAGGACAACCGCTTCCTATTATGGCCGGGGCTGAATGTTGAACCCTCCTTGGTGGAATTAGAGCAGCGGATGAGGTTTTATGCAAGTTCTAAACCTGGTACGTGCCTTCATTCTCAGCACCCCAATCTTCATCCGCTTCCCTCCCCCCATCATCGCCTACCATTCCGCTACACTACCCACTTCCCTTACCCGCTACTCAATTTGGTCTGCTGGATCTTGCGCTTCGATAACTTGTGACTGTGAATTGTTCAGTAGTAACTTAGGTGAGTACTTGACTGCGATTGCCGTTGGATTGGGTGTCCGATTGCATGGACGACCGGGGTATTTCACTTCGGCTACCTTTTATGAGCATACCTATGTATCCTTTAATTTGCATACATGGTTATAACTATTTGCCGAGCGACGCCATGACCAGCATTTCAGGCTGTCGTTGCCTGAAAAAGCCAATAGGGACATGCACATGCCTGAGAGCAGAAAAAAAAGGTGAATCTTGGGAGGCTTGTATGGGGAAGCACGATATTTTGTATGATATATGTATATGTACTCACTCGGGCATTTTGCCGACGTATCTTCATTCTTTCCTCAGCGCTTCCCGCGTTTCCGTTGCACTTTTTGTTCTCCCGCCACTTCTTTCGCCAGCTCATCTTCTAACCTTTTCAACTTCTTTTGCGCAGCTTTTCCGCCCCCCGCCTTGACCTTCGCCAGTGTCGCATTGATTTCATTGTCCAGCTGCTCCCTGTATTTCTTATATCCTTTCTGTGTGTCTCCGAGGAGAGAGCCAACCTGTTCAGCCCGGCTCAGGAGTGGCTGGGTCTTCATATAATTAGCGCAAGCAGGCAGGGGGGCGATCGGAAGATTCAATGAAATTTCTTACCATTTTTCACGCGTTGGTTGCCAATTGATCCACTACTGGTGACAGTGCATAGAGACGGTAGACGCGATTTAGAGGAGAAGTGGCGGGGGTGGGATGCTCCTGCTCTGAAATACTATTATTTAATGGGTCCATGAATTACGAATGGGTTTAGGGGGACTGACGATGCAGAGCCGATTGTTGTTGTTATCACGGCAAAAGGGTATACAGTAGATATGTTACGGAACTTATTGCAAATTGCATCGGTCTGCGTGGGGCGCCGGTGTGAGAAGATCAATAACCAGGCTGGAGTACCGTGTGGATCTGATCTGTGCCTGTTATGACAGGGCCCCCACTCCGTAGCGGTCCAATAAAGTGCTGGGTTATTTTTTCAGTTAAAAGGGGGCAACCAGCAGGTTCGTTGGCTGACATAGAGCATGCCAGGGTGCATGTGCATCATCTAAAGCGCGTTGTCCGAGACATTTAAGTTTATGACGGAGTGAACGGTTCGGGCAACGAACGATGAGGGAGGGAGTTTGTGGAGTTGAACGCTGCTCGGAACTTGTGAGTTGTATTGGTGGGATTTTATGATCCTTCATGTGTTAGCGAGGAAATCTGAAGAAGGGCATCGCTGAGCCAAATCGATGTTTAGAGTGCCGATTGTGGTAATGTGTGTATGGACAGTCCAGGCAGTTAACACTTGAGACCTATGGGAATACAAGAGGCCCGCATAGGGTGCCATAAATATCCCCATTTATTCAAAATGCGCTGACGAATGGACAGGCCTCACGTGTTCAGTCACACATGTAAAAAACAACAGCAGATCTATTGTTCCTGTTTAGATAACTTGTGGAGTTGAAATATACATGGCACATTATTTGAGACTATTTTAATTGTCTCTGTGGTTGCCATTTATCTGCTCACTGAATTAGAAACCATGATTGAATAAGTGGTGTATCCATATAGATACATTTAGTTCAACAAAAGTAGCTAAATGTATTCTCCCACATACAGAAAATTAGTCAGTCTCTCCCAGTTGACATGTGCACTTGCTGCACATTTAGTCTGAGTGATCAAATATGTGGGACAGTATTCAGGTGTCATGGAGTGCCCTATATATTCAGAAAGTGTGACCCTCTTTTGTTGAGCAGCCCATGAGTGGGAGTGGGAGTGGGCCACTCAGATAATATGTGTGTTATCAGAAGTCTTATCAGAAGGACAGTTATTTTTAACTTACATTCCCATGTCACTATGAAACCATCAGTAGTGTACATCAGAAGGACTATTCTTAGTATATGCCTCATGTTTCTTATCTCTGACTCACAGTTACTCTGGTCCAGACTATTATAGTAGGGGTACAGTCACACTTAGAAGTATATAAGGATACAGTACATTACCTTGTATCCTTATCTTAGTGTTATACAGTTCTTGCCTCCTATAACTCTTTGCCTCTAAACTGGCTGGACTATAGTGCTCCATCATCTCCAAGTCACACTCAGTAGGACAGAACCAAGTCTGTATAGACATCCTGTGTTGAACCCTGTGCTACTCACAAGCAAACCCCTAACCCGGGTAACAATGTGGCTTGTCGCTAACTCCATCACAACTGTCCAACAGATGTGTCACCTGGAAGTGTGCCTGACTGATATGTTGTGCCAACAAGAATATGGCAGCAAGTTAGGCATGCAATACCAAAAAAAAAGGGAATATCCCAGCAGCCCACTCCCACACCTGCTCATGGGCCACTCAAAAAAAAGGGACTCATACATTCTGAACATACATAGCACTGCATGGCTCCCGCACACGCCCCCGTGAATTTAATTATTTGGACTGAATGCATGGGAATTATGCATGCCGACTGTGGGAGACCCACTGATTTTCCATTTCCAGCAGCATATGTTTGCACACTTTTGCTGAACTAAATGTATCTATATGGATACACCACTTATTCAATCATGGTTTCTAATTCAGTGAGCAGATAAATGGCAACCACAGAGACAATTAAAATAGTTGCCATGTATATTTCAACTCCACAAGCTATCTAAACAGGAACAATAGATCTGCTGTTGTTTTTTGTATGTGTGACTGAACATGTGAGGCCCGTCCATTCATCAGCGCATTTTGAGTAAATGGGGATATTTATGGCACCCTGTGCAGGCCACTTGTATTCCCATAGGTCTCAAGTGTAATAATTGGGATCCGGGGGATGAAATATGTTGATTGAGTCGTAAGTGCCTGCCAAGTTACATCGGATTACAGGAGCTCAACGATGGTTGTCACATCGCAATGTCACAATTTCTCGAATACTAAGAGTTGCATTTGTAGTCGGCATGTCTCTTCATTTCTCTTTAAATTCGATGTGTTCAGTGGATGGGGGAGAAACATCATGGATACATATATACACTGCACTACTCGTTCTAGCCGTCAAGGTGCTGAGGACGCCGTTCAGCCCACCAAGTCGGAATTGTGTCATAAACCAAGCAACTCCAGCAGCTCGAACAGATCCAATCTTCGCGTTTATGCGAAATATACTCCTCTTGCCGCAGCTCGAAGATCTCTTCCATAAGTTTCCAGGAAGGTGTCTTCCGGATTTGGTCAAAAAAAAACTTGGTTTCTGGGTATTGAATTTTGGCCGCCGACGATAGGAAATAAGTATCGGAAAGAAGATGAGTAAACTTCAAATAATCCCATGCTGACGAGCAAAGCGACACTTCAACCACTAGAATATCCGAGAATCAGCGTCCAGCCACTTACAGAATTCATTTATCAAGGAGGCCCCCCTGTGGATCTCGCTTTGAGATTTGCAGTGAACACCTGTGATTATAAGACTCTTTAGTAAAAATCCCTTCGTGCAAGGTTAACCTGACGAAACCGTTGGTTTGCGTACATAGGTCGTCGTCTCCTTCCACGGAGTCCAAAATTCTTTGCTTGAAGTTCTCGTCAAACTTTGTCCCTGTCCTGGTCTCGGATATATCGTCCAGAGCGCAGGTGAGAAATTTCGTATATGGCCCAGCATCGTTGATGTGACAGCAGAGTTCTCTATATTGAACATCGTCATCGGCGTCCCCTTCTCTGGTGCGATACGCATTCATGATAAACGCTGGCCCGCCAAACAAGTAGAGACCATTCCAGTCATCTAAGCATGGATTTAATCAATAGCCGCTATAGAACAAAGCCATACTCACATGTATCGCATACTGATCCGAAAGCCCTGTCTTTCACCATAATAATGCTCGCTATATAAACGAGGAACCGAACAACGCGCCGAATTTCAAAAAGGTCATCGGTTGTAATATTTTGCCAAGAGTCTCGTCTGTCGGGCCTGGTATGTGCAATAAAACATGTATGGATAATCTTCGTCCTGCATGTCTGTTTCCGGGATGCTGCCCATGCCATATAACCAGCAAACCAGCATGATTCGGTACAGGGCTCGTTGAAAGCGAAAAGACTCCCTTCTTGTAAGTCGGCTTACTTTCGATGTGCGGTCTTTGTTCCTGCCGTTGCGCATTGGATTCCAATGCTAATTCAAATTCATATTTACGATCTGCAGAAGGACTGAGCGCACCTGAAGCTGAACATGTCTTCCCACTCTCTAACTACTGTTGCATTCCTTTGCAATATTTCGAGGCCTGCGTCCGTCAATTCATACAATTTAATGGTCCCCTCAGCCGGAAGATCATCGGCGTCAGACTGCCGCAGCCCAGCAACCTCGCAGTGCGCAAGTCGGAGCGCATATGGAAGCACATCCACCGCAATTTCATCAGGAACCAAATCACGGAGGTGAAGTTCACCAGGAGCTCCTCTTCCCGTTGCAAAGGACTGGTCGTTATTAATTATCATTTTCGAAGTGCAGAAGCACTCACGTAGGTCTGGATTGTCTCTGTTCCCCCAGCTCCCTCACTCTTGCAAGAGCGCTATCTCGTTGTGCAGTTAAATCCTGAACTTGTGCTCTAAGCACTTCCAGCTCGTCGAAACATTGCCGATATGATAGATCCGAATCGGCGGTATCGATGGCAGCCTGAGCCTCGTGAATGTCATGAAAGCCTAGGGATGACGCCAATCTCTGGGATCGTCTCAAAGCAGCGGATAGCTGCTGGCTGAGGTCTGCATTTGATAGCTGGAAGCGTTCGAGCCTGTTTCTGATTCGAGTGATATCATCTATACTATCCTGGGGCATGGTTGCTAGTGCAACCTGAGATGGGGGGTAGCTAGGGTTTGTCGGCGTTCGATGTCCCTGTGGGCATGCATATAATCTCACGGTCGCCTCGGGCCTTTTTCATTTCAGTTCGAAGCGCTCACGTCGCGACAATCGTTATCGAGCTCATAGAGGGTCCGGCCCCAGCATAGGATAAAACCACTTCCCACACACGGCGACACATCCGGTTGCGCAAACCAATCAGACGGGCAATTTTGCTTAAAATAAGATCATAACATCATTGTCCGCTTACCGAGTCGCAGAGGGGACAAAGCTACGAAGAATGTTTAAAACGAAGACATACCTCGTGAATAAAGTTCCTTTGTCTGGAATATACACTTTCTTAGGTGGTATTAATAACCTCAGAAGTGATGTAGAGAACCTGAAGCGAGAGGGTCAGTCTGTAGAATGTCAATTATCATCACGCATTTGGACTAACCCCTCCGGGCTATACGTGTATGCAGCAAGCATTAGCATCAGGATTGTTGGTTTAAGAGTTGTGAATGGGATGCCTGCTGCGGCAGCAATATCAAGGCATTCATCACTCTCTACGACGACATGAGTTATGCTGCAGTCTCGCCCCGCAATACCAAGGCACAATGGCTAGAAGTGATTTGTTAGTTTTCACATAATCAACACCCCCTATTGCTGCTGTAAATACCTCTCCCACGAACACATTCGGACAATCAGGATTTATTTTACTACCTTGATTCACGTGAGCAAGGTGGCGTTTTCCTGCACTCATACTACAACTAACGCTCTTCTGCGCAGCACTCCGCCTGACTCAGCCAGTCCTCTTCGCAACTTGAGTATTTAGGACTTACTTTACACCAGCAACTTCCCAGCAACTGCCTCCACCAATCTGATCTCCTTACCTCGGCCGTGTCACCTCCAGCCGCAAATATGAACCACAAAGATAATCCGGGACAGGGCGGCTGATGTAGCAAGCGGCTTCGAAGATAAGAAGGTCGATTTTATCGATCACGGGTCGAAATACCGAGAGAGAGCAATGATTTTAATAGTGCTGATGTGTTCTCATGGCCCGTAATTAATTGCATCTATAACAGATAGTACGTCATTTTAATATCGGATATGGTAAAAAGGTCTCAAGTTGATATGGGGCAGGGGTCGTGAAGCACATGTTACTCTCATGCTCAGACTTCAAGAACGCTTAGAATCCATTCAACCCCAAGGAGCCAAACGGCATACATGGTGGAGGCGCCCCTCGCCGGATCACCTGGAAGGTTTCCTAGTAGATGCATCTGAACCCGCGGGACCCCGTTATCCAAATCGGTGGGGGGGAGACTTTAAGCTTGTGGGCTCGTGATCTCACATAGGACACCACAATGTACATTCGTGCGCTCTTTTGCCTAAATTCGAGTCCTGGAAGGGAAGAGAATCCAATCCAATACACTTCTCCGGAATTAAGGCAGTGCTCATGGGAGCCCCTGGGCACATATAGAGCCCGTTCGCCTGAATTATAAAAGGCTGGATGGTGAACGCTATGGAGAAAACAATTCATCTGCATCCAAACACGATGAGGATCCTTCCAGCAACTTTATTGTGTCTTTTTGCGATCGGGGTTCGCTCCCAAGCCCAAACCTCTCAGGGGATACCTCACCGAAGGTCATACTTCTACACTGGGGGAACCTATGTTCCATCAGGAAACACTAGTATCATGCACGGCGCGATGTATGTCGAGCGTCTGACACCTGAGCGTGTTACACAACCTCTACCCTTAGTCGTGATCCATGGACATGGTGAGGGAACAACGTAACGAAACTGATCTGATCCGTGTTCTCATCACGAAGTGTATCTAGCGATGACAGCCACCAATTTCCTCAACACTCCTGATGGTCGCCCAGGCTGGTCAGATTTCTTTCTCAGGAGGGGATACGAGGTGGGTTAGAATCTGATACCTCCGGAATATTTTAACAAAATGGGGATCCCTAGGTGTATCTGGTAGATCAGCCTGTCCGTGGGAGATCGGCTTACCAGATCACCGTCGACGGTAACCAAAGTACCTATACCGTCTTTACCATCGAATCGCACTTTACGGCCACGGAAAGGTTTAACCTATGGCCCCAGTCAACATTGCACACTCAATGGCCAGGGAACGGGAGCATGGGTGACCCTGTGTTCGATAGCCTCTACTCCTCAACCGTGCCTAGTCTCGTCGATGAACTGGAGACAGCCCAGAGGATGGAACAAGCGGGCTCTGCTTTATTGGATAAGATCGGTGTAAGTAGGATGATCTTACACACGTATCATTAGCTGAACTATCTTCAAGCCTGTCAACCTCCTTACCCATTCTCAATCCGGTCCTTTGGGCTGGATTTTGGGAAACGCCAGACCAAATCTCATCAAGTCCATCGTTGCTCTTGAGCCCATGGGGCCTCCTTTCGTCGACATCCACTTCCCTCCTGTTTTCCCTCCTCATGCTTCTCGTCCGTTTGGCCTAACCGAAACACCACTTGTATATGATCCACCATTGTCATCGCCTCAAGACCTCCAGCGCAAAGTGCAGAGCAATTCATCCTTTTTCGTATGCTGGGAACAGGCATCTCCAGCGCGGAAACTCACTAATTTGATGAAAATACCGATCCTGGTGGTGACCTCAGAGGCCAGTTATCATGCACTGTATGATGGTTGTACAGTCAACTACCTCAAACAAGGGGGCGTCAGTGTAAAACACGTCAACCTGGGAGAAGTTGGAATACACGGGAATGCAGCATTTGATGTTCATGGAGAAGAATAGTGATACCATTGTGGAGTTGATAGAAAAGTGGATCAGGAGTGGTAGAAAGACGTCATGATGTCCACAATTAGGATAAAGCGGGCGCCAGGCGAGAAAAATATATGTGCGAGTTTGTTCATGGCTAGAAAGCATAGAGTTCATTTGACCATAAGGTTTGCAAGCCAACTACAGGCGGTAGAAAAACGTAGTTTGTTGACGGAAGGGCTTCGGGTACCAGAATGTGACGATGAGTCAAGCTTGCGAACTCTAGAGCAACCACTAATCCCTGGATAGCGCCGGGCATGAGGGCTGTTGGAGTTACAGGCGCGGGACCCTCCCTCTGAGTGATAAGATCCTGGGGGTAGCGACCGAGCGCCGATTGAAAATGCCCCCCGTGAGAGAAGCGGCCGAAGTGCCGAATAACCCGTCTGTGCCTCTTGCATCTAAAGATATCTAGCTTTCCTTAACCCATTGTTCTTTCCTGAGGATAACCTTATTTCTCCCCGAGTTTTTATAGGGACTGGAAAATTGCAAATAAAAATAAGCAGTTAACCTCCCCAAAACACCTCAGGTACAAGAGGATGACTGCATTGGATCCCGACACGACAAGTAATCGGGAACAAGTACATACTCGGGGGAGAGTGAGCCCCCAGCCCAACTCGTACTACACGTTCTCCCTTGAAAAACACTGTTACCGCTTTAAATAGCCAGCGCCAAAGTATTGCCGCCAGGGACTCAGGGTCACTCAATTGAAAACAAAGTGCGAGTACACAAAAACAGCACCATGTTCATTGTACCACCCTAACCCCCAAAAGGAAATCTCCTTTAAGTGATGCTATACCCCAGCAATGCGCGTACATATACAACCCCACCCAAGAACAAGCATTGAAAACAAAGGCAAGGGCAAAAACAAAGAGGAACAACTGTTCGGGGCGCGCTCTTTATCGCCATAACATGTTTCCTCCCCAGTGTATCACTCCAACCACCATTTTGGCTATGCGCCCTGGTTCAAAGGTCTCTTCACCTCAGAATCCGAAGGACCTAGTATAAAGCCGGCCTATGCACATGAATGGTCGATTCATCCTACATTTCCTTCTTCCAACGGGACTACCGGTAGTCCCGACTCATACCTTACTAAAACCTTTCATCGGCTCTAATACCTAAGCTATGCAATTCCGCCTCATCCTAAGCATCATCATCCTCCCCACCCTGTACGTACACCTTCACACACACCCACACACAAGCGCCTTCACCTAACTCACCCACCCACCCACAGTCGCACTTTCCGCCATCATCGCCGCCCCCGCACAGATCACCCCCATGCCCCGCCAGGGAAACCTAGTAAGCCCAATCGTACGTACGCAACCCAAACTCTCATTTGTGCTGACTTTATCTTGGTTATCAATAGGACCCAGTTCCCGAAACATCCCAACCTCACAATATCGATATCGGAAAACGCTGCAGGCTGTGGTTCCTTTGCAATATCTAAGAAGTGCTCCAATGACATTGACGATGTTGTATCCATAGCTCGCTTGTCCTTCTTTCATAGTCAATATGTATCATAGGAGCGTTGGAGGATGAGGGCATATGCATAATGTACGTATTGTGGCAATGAATCTGAGGAGGTTGCTGTGCACCACAAGTAAACACGCTAGCAAGAAAAAACAAAGAGGGGAGGGGAACAGATGATCGTAGAGAACCCAAAAACGTTTCCAGAAAGCTGCGGACGGGTAAGTCAGGGGTAACTACTCATACACAGTAAAAAAAGGAAAAGGAAAAGAAAGACAACAGGAGGATCAAAAAAAGCCGTGTATGTGCATGCAAATGGTTAGCGAAACGAGAGAGAGGGGGTAGCCAAAGTGTCACATCTCACATCCTTTTTGTAAAAAGAAGAATGAAAGAAAAATGAGGCAAGGAACGTCTAATCCAACTCAACAGCCTCGAGATAACTCTCTGGCACAAGCGCATGTCGAACACCGCCGTCAACCTCAACACCACCCTCCGCACCTTCAGGAACGACAGCAACCGCCCATCCGACACCTCCACCACGCCCAACAACACGCACAATTTGATCCTCAACCAACTTCATCTCAGCTGTCCCCTCTGGGTCAAACGCAAACAAGGCGCGATACAGCCCGGGATACAATGGCTCTTCTTCCTCTCCACCTTGACCCTCCCCCTGATGCCCATCAAAATCATCCTCTTCGGCATCGTAATACACTTCCGAACTTTGACCACTCGCATCATCATGTTCATCCTCTTCCAAAAAATTCCTCTCCATATCCCCACGACTCGGATATGACTCCGCCTCCTCCTCCTCAACCTCAACCTGCGTTTCAGGGTGCTGCTGACTTTGCCTCTTCGATCCACCAAATCCAAAACTCCAACTAAACCTCCCCATCCCACGACGGAACCACCCCTCGCTCTCATCGTCATCGTCATCATCCCCATCCCCATCATTCTCATCATCCTCACTACCACTCCGACTGGCATTAGTGTTGTTAGTTGATGACGAGGCAGTAGACCAGCGTTTAGAAGTCGGTCGGACTTTACGCGAGCCGCCCAATTTTTTGTTGAGTCGGGAGAAGCGGTTGTGTTTAGGAACGTTGACGCCCATACCGCGGTATCTATCATCCGTAGTCGTAAATGCAAAATCCCTAATCTTGATCTTGACGCGGGTGGACCGTGTGCGTGGCTTTGGTTTATGAGCGCTCGCGTTCGTCGTTGTCGTCGTCGTTGTGGCGGTGGTGGGTGTAGCAGCCATGGCAGCTGTCACCGCCGTAATGGACTCATCCGCCTCTCTAAGACCAGCAAAGCTCGCCAATTGAGGAGACTGGGCATTGCTCCCCGTGCTGAGCGCGCTCAGTTGGGACTGCCGCTTGGAGCCGGGTGTAGATGGACCGATAGAGAGCCCGATCCCAATTCCAATACTGCGTCTTTGCGAATTGCTCCGGCTAACGGCGGCGCTGGGGGGTCTTGATCCGGACGAGCGGACGGATATTGTCGAGATCCGCCGACTTTCGGCTGGTGAGGGGGGTGCAGGACGCGTGGAAGAGAGTGAGGAAGGGGGGGAGTTTGTGAGGACAGGAGAGAGGGGTGGCCGCGTGGTGTCAGGGATTGATGCGGGGGTGGTAGGGGTGACGTAGGGTGGAGATTCTGCTGCTGCTACTGGTGGCGGAGGTTTTTCAGGGGATAACGGTGGCGGATCAGGGGTGGGGAAGGGAGTGTGCCGTGCCAGCGGCGGAGGGGGTGTGATGATGGTGCTGGAGGTTGGAGGGGGTGGGTGTTGTTGGCGAGAGAACGTCGGTGTCAGTGTCGGTGTCGGTGTCGGGCCTTGAGTCGGAGGATGAACGGTTCGGAGCGAGGAGATCCAGTGGGTGGCCATTTGTGGTGGTAGTGGGCTTTGCTGTTAGTGGCATGGAGAGATGTTTGTCTGGGGTCTGATTACCGTTGATCGGGTGAGAGATTTCGGGAGTTGCAGGACTGCTCATAGTAGACTTGCGGCGAGGTGGTGGCTTTACAGCAAATTCATGTGCGCCTGGCATTGGGGGTGGGAGAAAAGAGGAGGAGGGCGAGGGAAAGGGAGAAGCAGAGGCGGGGGTGTCGATGTGGAGAGAAAGAGGACGAGAAGAAGCTAGGAAAAGGGAGAATCAGATGGAAGAGAAGAGAAGAGAAGAGAAAAGATACGCACGTTCAACAACAGATGCCATGTTTTTACTTGCAAGAAAGTTGTGAGCAACTTGTTTAATCTGCGCCTCTCAAACTGCCGTTGTCATGCCCACCATTTGTCCTTGTTTGGTTTCTATCTACCCAGCTCAACAACACTCAGCTCCCCACAGTCCCACAGCGTACGGTACTCGAGTCCAGCTACTCTCCCAAGCTCGATATACTCCTCAAGCCCACGCGCTTTTCTATTCACCTCACAAAACATGTCCGGGTCCACGTTATACTGCTGAATTCGGGCAACACCAAGGGTTGGCAGGGAGCAGGCTCGGGCGCTTGTATAAACGCGCATTTATCATCCGTTACACGGTTCGCTGTCTGGAGTATGTGTTCATCTGCGAGATCATCAGTAAACACCTTCATCAATGTGAGAGACACAGATAGATTAAGACACGGCTCCTGGGGCCCATCGCCTTCCTGACGTTAGTAAGAATCGTCACCACCTCTGCATCAGGCCAATTATGTCTGAGTATTAACTTAGTACCATCATCAGCTTTCCCTCAGTTATGAGAACACACAGCACATGGTTAAGCTGAAAGGCACAATCAGCTGACGTTCAGAAGCTCTGTCGGGTTCTCACATACATAATAAACATCGCAATTGGCCATCGGAGGTTCTTTCAAGAAGTCCATCCCCTTAAACTCAACCCGTTTTTCTTCGATTACCTCTGGACATTCTTTGGGCCAGATTGCAGCCTGAGCTTGAGGTTCGGGTGCGCCTTTGCAAGTTGCATAGCAATATATCCGACACCCCCACCAACATCGTTCGCGATCGTCCCATCAGGCATCTCCCCCCATGGAAAATTCTGCATACAAATAAATCATCAACCATTCAACAAGAACCGAATATCCAGAGCACCTTTAATAACCGCGGGAGCCTCAACGGCGCCATTGAACCCCATTATAACCCGACCAAACCGCGCACCCTGTTCCGCCCCCTTTTCACTGTCCTTCTGTTGAATCACGTTAGACGACATGTCGATATGTAGTAGGAGAGCGCTTACCCCTTCAAAATACACAAATAGAGGGTCAGGATATCTAGTCTGTTTATTGAACGGCGAGTGGTGAGGCGCATTCGACGCAACCCCACTCGGGGTCTGAGAGTGTCTCATACAAGTACCCACTCGCCCCGTAAACTTCATCACCGCTGTGTCACCCTGATCAGTTTGTCGCTCATGCAAGCTCAGCACTAAGGCGCATTGAACCTACAGACCTGTAAGTGGGTTGGAGGAATGTAATACCGTATATTCAAACGATTGTTAGCAAAAGCACCTAAGGAGACTGTCCAGTAGACGCTGCAGTACAAAGATGTGAATACCAACAGGACGAACTTGCCTTCAGTGAAAATGTGGTGGGTACATAACAAACGCAACACACGTCCCAACTTCTTCACTTCAGTTCCAGTTTTCTCGCTAATTCGTTCGGCGGGCATCCCACCCGGTTCTGTACTGATCGTGTCTGCCACTTTGGCATTAAGAACAACCCCGAGGCATGCTTGCAGATATATCTATGCTGGACCTATCAGCTCTACCATCACGTATAAGCGTTGATCGATTTCATACACGCATGAATTTCTAAACATAAGCACATCATTCACCGACACTAGGAAAGAAATCACTTAATTCCACGCGCACATTGAGCAAATTATGATCAGGACCGCGTGAGTAACGCACAAAGCTGCGCACATGCCCCTTCGAGTATTTGCGCAGCCGTCCTGAGCTCCGACGAAGACGACTCGGTATCAAGAGGATGCGGTCCTATATCAGCGAGAGATGGGACGTAAGGCTTCGAATCGCTCCTTTGTGAAAAGACTCGATGATCGACGCAGAGTTGGCAATCATAGCAACGAGGGAGGATACCTCGCTTTGCCCAGTGGAGGGTACGTTCATTGACATGACGGGGGAGACAGGACTCATAGAGTGTGTGATGGACTGAGAGACCTTAAACTGCATGAAGGCTCCACACCCTTTGAAGAAAGGATGATTAAGCCTGAAATGGACGTGTTTCAACAATATATCCGACCCAGCTACAACCCTCTCAAGGTAAAGACCATCAGAAGGGCGTGCCTCACTTTTTTTTAAATCGCGTCCCAAGGCGGTGGGCTCCCCTGCGCCTTGCACCATTTTCTCGCGTTTGATCTATCCCTATATATGTACCTGTCTGCTACTGAGGGGGCCGTAGTTCAACAATAGCCATTTCACCGCAATGCCATAGCCTATGAAATGCTAGCCCAGCCGCCTCCCCAATCCTGATAAATTCATCAACAGGACGCCCCTTGAAATTCGTCATACACAAGAGGTGAATATCGATATTGTATTGTCGAACGCTACCAATACCAAAGTTGGGCAGGAGTGGTTCGGGGGCTTGGGTAAGTGCGGAATATTTATCAGGTACACGGTGGACTGGTTGGAGGATATGTTCGTCCTAGGAAAAAATAAATTTCAAGTCAGGTAATTCCGCTGATGGAAAATATATGCACGGACGGATTAAGACGCGGCTTTTTGGGCCCATCGCCTTCCGGGTATTGGTAAGGATTGTGACTACATTGGCATCGGAGAAGTCATGACCCGTATTATAATCATCAGCACGGTAGTGAGTTCCTCCAGTAATGAAAACTTACAGTACATGCTTGAACTGTGAGCAAAGGATGCGATCAGGCAACACCCAGACGCTCGCAAAGACGGATTTGCCTCACATAGTAGATATCACAATTGGCAATAGGAGACTCCTTCAATAAATCCACCGCCTTGAATTCAATTCGACTCTCCCTAATTGCCTCAGGGCATTCCCGAGGCCATATCTCATTCTTGGCGTGATTGATCCTCTCCGGGAGATCTTGTAGCTTGAGCCTGAGGTTGGGATGCGCCTTTGCAAGTTGCATAGAAATATCACTAACACCTCTACCGACATCGTTGACAACCGTTCCGTCGGGCATCTCGTGTCATGGAAATTCTGCGCACAATACATTCCTACGTCAACCAAGACAAAAAGCAATGAACAGATTACCATTCACAACCTCAAGAAAATCAGCTGCACAGTTGAATCCCATCATACCGTGACCGAACCGTGCACCTCGCTCCGCTCCTTTCTTGTCGTCCTTCTGTCGAATCATGTTAGGAATCGATAGATAGGTGACTGACTCGGATATCCTGTGAGAGTGCTTACTCCTTCATAGTACACGAATAGGGGGCCGGGATACCCAGTTTGTTTATTGAACGCCGAGTAGTTGGGTGCATCTGACCTGCCCCACTCAGGGTCCGAGAGTGTTTCGTACATATACCCACTTGCTTTGTGAACTTCATCGCCTTTCAGTTCAACTGGCACGTGCCCCCCCCTTGAAGGTCATCAGAGTACTTACAACGGAAAACCAAAGCTCGTTAACGGATTCGAAGCCTGTAATTGTATACTCAGGTGATTGTTGGCGAAAATATCCGCAGAGACTATTGTTTGAAGTTGAAGGGAACAATGCTATACCACACAAATGGAGTACGAACCTTCGGTGAAAATATGATGAGTACACAACAAGCGCAGCACGCGTCCCAATTTCTTGGCTTCGATTCCAGTGCTCTCGCTTATTTGTTGGATGGGCATCCCTACCAGGTCCGTACCGATTACGTCGACCACTCCGGCGTTGAGGACGATACCGAGGGATGCGTTTAGATATATCTGCATCGTGTTAGCGAGACTAGTATAACAGAACAATTCAGATTTGTTTCATATACCCATCAATTTCTAAACTCAAAAAAAATGAGTTCGAGTCATTTCCCATGATACAAGTAGAAAGGGCCACCCACGTTGAGCACGTTATGGCTGGGGCGCGTCAGCAACGCGCAAAGCTGAGAACAGGCTCCTTCGAGTATCCGGGTGGCAGTCTGGAGCTCTGGGGGCGACAATTCGTTGTCCAACGGATGCGACTCCAAGTCATTGAGAGATGGAATGTGAGGTTTCGAACTCTTCTCATAGTAAGACTCGATGATTCCAGCAGAGTTCGCAATCATCGAAATGAGGGAAGCGACCTCACTTTTCTTGGGTGGTGCATTTGACATAAGGGGAGCTATAGAAGCGGATTGTAGTTTGCTGTAAGTAAAGGACACAGAATGGTGTGAGTGTTTATAAAGGTTATCTGTTAGTGGTATGTTGTAATTTGGTTGAAGGTGATGATGAGAACTCAGAATCGTCTGTAGACAATTGGCCCTTGCCAGGTTCACGTCTGCTCACATGGTTGCTCATGTAAAATATAAGACTCAGTCACTCGTTATACGCACGAGTACTATATATTAGCTAACCTGTAAGAATATAAGACTACGAACATAAGCTTAACATAAGTATAGTGGATGTAAACGTGGATGCTCACCTCAGTCACTCGTTATACGCACGAGTACTGAGGAAAGCCTAGCTACGTGTCCGTATGCCAGGTAACCGAAGTTTTACTGAATGGGAATAGAAATAAAATAGTAAATAAATCGCGAGATCGCGATTTGCACAAGTAGGGTCCATGTCCAAATAGAGACTAACGAGAGAGTCCAGCCGACGTCGCGTCGACTGTCCACTGGCTTGTAAAATTCCTACAGCTCACATTCGTGTTGGGGTGACAATAGCCAGGAGCATGGACTTGGGAAACTACTGAGTATAGAATAAAAACATTTGGCTTCTTCATTCAATTGTGCTTGGTAAAGGCAATCCTAGACGTTCTGAATGTGTCCATATTTTCTCCTGTCTGATGCTTCTTTCTCCCTAAGAACCATTATTTTGACAATCCCGATGTTTTCCCATTGCAGTGGAAATCCCCGTGCGTGAACAAGAACAACAAAAATAATTCCAATTGTTAAATAGGGTGGTACTTTGTATATTTTCACTTGGGTGAAACGCAAGCTGCACCCTGAGCTGGACCCAGGCCGCTTCGCAGGGATGAAGTTTAATGTTCCCACGATAACGAATAACTTTCGCCATCCTGTATTATGTGTCCACGATTATGCGGCCTGCACCGGGAGGAAGGGGGGGAGGGGGGGCGCATTCCTCGTTGACATCCAGGACCACAGCGTCTGCTATCGACGTCGGGGTAGGTCATCACTCCGAGTCACCCACCACAGCGACGAGAATTGAGTGGCGTATACATACATACATACATTACATGATAAACTTGAACTACAGTACAATCGTAGAGAAAGACTCAATCAGTTGGTGCTTCGATGCTTGCGAAGTTGGATTTGCCTCGCACAGTGAACTTCACGACTAACGGGGGGATAGGAGATTCTTCAGAACGAGTACCAACAACAGTAGATTATCCGCTGGCGTTGAACTCCCGTTGTCATGTCCATCTGCAGAACTTGTTCTCTGGCTGACAGCACATCCCTACATACCTGTCTGGTGAGGGAGGCGCAGTTCAACCATTCCCATTTCACTGCAATGCCACAGCTTATGGAACTCAAGCCCCGCCGCCTTCCCAAGCTTGATAAATTCATCAAGTTGACGAGCCCTGGCGTTCGCCATACACAGCAGTTGCACGTCTATGTTGTATTGTCGAATTCGACCGACGCCAAAATTGGGAAGTAGCGGCTCAGGGGCTTGCGTAAATGCGGATTCCTCATCCGATAAACGGTAGACTGGCTGGAGGATGTGTTCATCTGCGGGATAGTCAAGGTCAGCGCGTTCGTGCGAAGAAAGGACGATCAGCGACATTTGGCCCATACCTTCCTGTATTGTCAACATGTACTACTCTCGTCAAAGTCGTGCCTGTAATCTAAGTACGGCCATGATTCCTCACGAGAACATCAATACGTGCTGAACTCGTGCGGGATTATGAGAGAACTCACTCCTCACACGTGAAGGCGCCGAAAGAACGAAACCGTATCGAAACACGATCGAACAGCTAACACGACATGTTGGCGGAACAACCATGCTTCGAAAACGGGAAAGATAGTATTGCGAGAGAGAAGAGAGAGGGGAGATGAACTGAGAGGGAGTTTGGTCCTATTGACTGCGACTCATAAGCTCGGACTTTATATCAAGAATTATTGTATCTATGTTTCTTACCGAAACGGATCGAAAATCGATTATACTCGAACAAACTGGGAATAGAACAAACGGAGGATCGTACACGACTACTAACAGGAAAGGGACAATAAAAGATGAAAGGGTGTATGCGAGCTGGGGTCTATATATGGGGAAAAACTTATGCATGGCGGGAGGATAGAAAAGTAGTAAAATTATTGTTAGGGAATGTAAGAGTTTCGAGGAAAGATATTCCGAAATGATAACGGTTGTTCAGCTGGGCGCTCCGAGTTCTGATCGAGTTGATTTCGGGTTCCAGTTCGGGTCCGAGTCTAGAGAGGTGCTGGGCGCCTTTGCATGTAGCCTTGCCCACTCAATCAATCAGTACATCAGGTATCGCAAGATGGATCCTCTCATAGTAACATCACAATTGGCAACAGGAGATTCTTTCAGGAAGTCCAGCGCCATGAATTCAACACGATTCTCTCGAATCGCCTCTGGGCACTCCCGAAGCCATACCTCATTCTTCGCTTGATTGATCCTCTCCGGAAGATCTTGCAGCTTGAGCCTGAGGTTCGGGTGCGTCTTCGCAAGTTGGAGAGAGATATGGCCAACACCCCCACCAATGTCATTCACCACTGTCCCATCGGGCATTTCGTGCCACGGAAATTCTATACAAAAGTACACAAATGGTCAACCAAGGCAAAGGAGATGAATTATTACCTTTTACGACCATAAGAGCCTCGGTTACATGGTTAAGCCCTATCATGCCTCGACCGAACCGTGCGCCTCGTTCGGCTCCTTTCTCGTCGTCCTTCTGTTGAATCATGTTAACAGGTAGGCGCCAAATTCAGGTATCGTGTGGCCGCGCTTACTCCTTCGAAGTAAATGAAGAGGTGGTGGGGATAACCGATCTGCTTGTTGAACGTCGAGTGGTGGGGTGCATATGACACACCCCACTCGGGATCCGAGAGTGTTTCATACATGTACCCACTCGCTTTGTGAGCCTCATCAACACTGGTACCTTTGTCGGCTGCCGTTGTTCACCCAAGCGCATGGGGGATTACTTACAAATGAAGACCCAGGGCCAGTGAGCGGGTTTGAGGATTGCAACACGATGCTCAGCCTATTGTTGGCAAAAACGTCAGCGGAGACTATCGCTTGACGTTGAGACCCCAAAATAATACTCAGATACCACACATGTGGAACACGGACCTTCGGTAAAGATGTGGTGGGTACACAACAGGCGTAGCACACGTTCCAATTTCTTGGCTTCGATTCCAGTTTTCTCACTGATTTGTTGGATGGCCATCCCTTTCGGGTCTGTACCGATTATGTCGACCACCTTGGCGTTGAGGACGATGCCGAGGGATGCGTTTAGATATACCTGCGTCACGCGAATGAGGCTGGTGCACCGGAATAATGAAATATTTCATACATTCATCAATTTCTAAATTAAAAAAGGCTCTAAGCCTTCTTCTGCCATGAACCACGGGGGAAATACTTGGAATCATCACTCACATTGAAAATGTTGTGGTTTGGGCGCGTAAGCAGTGCACAAAGCTGAGTGCACGCTCC